>JANZLQ010000044.1:18671532-18701175 GCA_026212715.1 Elanus axillaris | reverse complement strand
CCCCCCCCCCCCCGACAGGCAGAGGAATCATCTGTCGTAAGGAGAATCTTGATGGGGAACTTTAATTCCAGCAGGTATGAAGCATCAGGACCCCGGGATGTATAAAGGATCTGCGTATTCTGGCTACCCTTTCCTAATGCTCTCAGACCCTTATCTGCCAAATGGATCTATGTCACCTCTGGTGAGTTCATCCTCTCCTTACGGAGAAGTTTCGTGGCCTCTCGCAGTTATGTTGCAGTTATTGTGCAGGCTCCTACACGTGTTTGTTTTGGTGGGTTTTTTTCCTGGAAAATTGCAGCCCGGTTTCTAAAGTGCCAGGCTGCTGTTCTGTCCAAGCCGAAAGGAGAAGGAGTGGGAAGGGGGAAAGATGCTCGGCAGCAAGCGCTTGCTTGGCTCCGAGTTTGCTGGAGGAGCTTCTTTTCCAGTCTCCCCATCCTCTAGGTTCGCCTTTACTTTTCCAGCAAAGAAATCCTAATATCTAATGTAAGAATGCCCCTTTGTTTTTCTGGGTCACAGGCTTTGGAGGTGAGCAGCTTCTGGTGTTTGTGTTCAGGGATACGTCCCGCAGCCTAACTTCAGTTGGACGTATCTGCTTGTAAAACGGCCAGGTTTTGGCCTGCCTTTGGTTAGGGCTCTGTTGTGGACGATGGATCTCGTGCTTCTAAAACAGCAGTAGAGGTGTTTAGGAGAAGGCTTAACGCTGCTGGAGGACTATTCCCGTCTTCTGCCTGTAAACTTTTCCCTCTCCGTTCAAATCAGCTTTAGTAATTCTGTATATTCTCATGTTTATAACAGAGTTTTGCTGTCTGAGTAATTGATCTAAAGGCTTCTCTACAAAAGCGGTCTTTTTCCCATCACCACCTCTATCACAGCTTCAGAAAATAATGTCACAACATTGCAGCAGAGAGTCAGTGCTCCTGTCGCTCCTGGGGAGCTGGCATTGTTACATTCATTTCAGATGTTATTCTGCATTTACAGTCAGTAAATGAGAGCAGAACATCATTGGGTTTACTTCAGGTTTAGTTTTTAACCTGTAAAGGGATAAGGTTCAAAAGAGTATATAATGCCCTCCTTAATTTCAGTCATCTGTTCGCTAGAGGGGTAGGATGTTAAGCTGGCATTATGAAAAATGGATGGATTGTGGCATAGGAAACCCAGAATGTGGTGAAATACTGTTCTCGGGAATCACTGCCACGTCCTCCTGCCCGACCCTGCTGGCCTGGGCAGCAGAAGGAGACTGGTCCCCCCGTGAGTCTGCCCGAACCCCAGCACAGCCCTTCCTGGGGGAGCTGATTTCCCCAGCTGCAGACTGTCCTAATTTTGCTGAGGTCAGTGTGCTGAGGAACCGTCCTTAAATTTTGAAGTCTTCCTGCAGTTTACAGCAAGAAAAGGTGCATTTGCAAAGCAAGGCCAATATACATTATTGTAATCCAAATAAGGATTTCTTCTGTTGCTTCTCGTGTTCCTTCCTCCGGGTACCAGGAATCCTCCTCACCCCTCTAAAATACTAGGCTTCTCCCTTCTTGATAAATTTTAAACAATGATATTAAACTTGTCTTATTTAAACGCGTTTAGTTTGCTCCCTGGTATAGAATCTGGGTAAATTCAGAGTTACGTTAGCCCAGCATCTATTTGCTGTAGTAGAATGTTTGTTTTAATCTTGAGCCCTTACTAGATGGGCAACAAAGTACAATAGCCTATTTATCAGCAGTTAAGCTAAAAAGTAGACTGTGGTTTGTGAATCACCTTTCCCCTTGATAATGTAGTAAAAACCCAAGAGGTTGCTGTTGGAGCAACAGACAGGAGTAAACAGACTGTGCAGAACTCAAAGGGGAGAAAACTGAGCAGCAGAGAAGGAAAGATCCCGTCCCCTTGAGAGCCACAGAAATCATCCACTGCCTCAGCCAGCTTTGCTTAGGCCTGTTCGGATCCTGCGGTGGTTTATGTTGCCTGACTTAAAAAGCCGATTTGATATTTTCGGCTGAAAATCAGTTACCCAACAGACACGGGAAGATTTCTTCCTTGACTTGGTTTTTCGACTTGGTACAAGAACTATTCCGATATATCTTTCTGGGCAATTTTGTCTTGTATTTATATTGACTGTGCAAAGGTTATCATAGTAAATTATGTATTGCTCTCGTACAGATTTATTGCTACTGTGTGTATTATATCAAGTGTGGGCTATAATCTGGTGGCTGCTTCCAATAATTGAGGAGGTCAAATCTGTGACCAAGGATTGCAGATACTTAACCATCCATAAAAGTGTATTTAATTAACACTTTAGCACAAGTAGAGTCGGGGAGGAGTGTTGTGTGAGTGAATGGGATTACGTATCACAGTCATGCGTGCACTTGATAGTGGAGATTGTATTTTGGTTAATGAGACTTCCTGGAAATGGTTGTTTGCAGCTAGGATTAATTTCAGAATCTTCAGAAAATAAAGATTAAAAAAATTAACCCAGGAGTACTTTGGCAAACTGTCAGGGCTTTACATTTACCTGATTGAAAAATATAATACAGCTCTCTGAAAGACGAAGGGCGGCCAGCACCGAGGCTGCGGGTTGAACCCCCGCCCTGCGACGCACCGTAAAACCACATATTTTTTTTTTCCTGTGGGCTCCCTCCGAACCCCAGCAGGGTGCTGCAAGCAGTGCTGGAGCCAGCCCGGAGTGCCTGCCTGGGTGGGTGTGTCGCTACCGGCATTACCGACGTGCTGCTTTCCTTTTTTTCTTTCTTATTTTCTCAGCAGCATCACTTTTGCTTTGTTTCCCTCAAGGTGGTTGTCGCCCGCTAACTGTTGCACTGCTCGCCCCAGCATCCTGCTAGGCTCCCCACACCTCCCCAGCCAAAATTGCCTCTTTTTACCAAAACACACCCACTTGTGTTATTGACGTGCTCTGATGTTGCTCCGGAGCGATGCACCGATGATGTTCGGGTACCTGACGCGAGTGGCAATGCCAAGCCCAGCTGATGTCCCCGGTCAGCAGCAGGATGTGGGAAGAGCCAGCCAGCCTGCAGCGGGCAGACCCTGGGCGTTCAGCTCCGCAGCCCACCTTTGCTGCAGGTGGCAAACGCCGGTTTAGGGTAATTCCGCTGGAGTGATGCTGGTTTGAGCACACACAAGTAGCCGGGCTGGGGAGGGCACGCTCTCGGTCGAGTGAGTGAAGACCCGTACATCTGAAATCTTGAAATTTTGCAAGGTCCCAGGAGAACCGTTTCTCACCCCGCTCTCAGGTGTCGCATGCCTGGTGGTTCATAACTCTGCTTTGACTCTCCCGACTCTGGCAAAGGCCAGCTTTTCCCAGAGCGAAACGTATAGGATATGCGGGTGAAAAATCTGCAAGAAACTTCCAAATAATATTAACAAGTTGAGGAACTGTTTTTCTAAATGAAATGTAAAATCATAAAACTATATCCTTTTTTAAATAGTACAAATGACTTTAAATCAAATTAAGGTACATCCTTAGTAAGAACATCAGCCTTTTAGGTGGTTACAAACATTAGAGGTCAGACATGGTCAAACATGTTAACACTTTGATCAGATTAAAATATTTTTCTTGCTACAGTTGTATAATTGAGTTTAGACCCGAGGGGGTTTTCTGAACATTGTTATATCTTGTACCATGTGGTAGTTAAATGGTAGAAGGAGCACTTATAAGTTCCTTTTGTAAATAGCTTTATAAAATAAGGGAATGAGCCATGTTGTCCCGTATGTAGGGCACAAGCTCTTCCCCACTCCAGTCGGTGGGAGAGATCCCACGGGAGCTCTTCGCACCTTCTGTGCACCTCTGTTGCGTGTAGCGAGCGTGTGAGGTGTGTGAAGGCAGGACTAAAATGTTCTGTGTGTAAAGCTGAGGCACTGGACTTTCTGCCTGTGTGAGGAACAGAGGTCCAAGAGCCTCTATTTCTTTGGAAAACAGACACTAGCTCATTTTCTTAATTACGGAGTTGTCTAACCAGAGCTCACATTCGAGCAGAAGGGTGCTGGTACCTTCCCAAGCTCTGCACATTTCAAATCCCCAAATGAGACGGCAGGCCTAGGAAAAATAATGCCCATGTGCGGAGCCTGCTCCCTGTGGTCCGCCGGGCTCCTCGAGCCTGGTTCCTGGTCAGTGGGTTCGAAACGTCCCCTTGGGCAGGGCAAGATGAAAGTGCAGTGACTGCTGGCCTGGGGCCACAAGTCCCAAATGTCTTACGATGAGGTCAAAAAGCACGGAGCTGAAAAGTCTCCTGCCGCCCTTCGCCGGACAGAAGCTCCAGCAGCAGCAGCTGAGCCCTGGGACACGGCTACTCCTGCCGCAAGCCCCTTCCCCCAAGGCTGCTCCATCCTTTTGCGGGAGGAGGTTGTTGCCCCCGCAGCAGTTGGCGGAAGGAAATCTGCAGCTCAGCTGCTTCTCTGTAGAGGTCTTTCTGTCCTAGTTTGCGCTGTCGTGGCGGTAGTTTTAAGTCTTGCTTTTTTTCCTGTGTCGAGTTCTGATCCTGTTGAAACCAGTGGCAAAACTCCCCGGAGTCACTATGTGATGGCGATTTGTGGCTGCGAGAGGGCACAACATCCCTCTCCAGAGGTTGTGCGCAGAGGGAGGGCAGCTGCAAGCGAACAGTAGTTCCGCACGTTCCCAGCAGTGCCTGCTGCTGTGGGAGGGCAACTGTCGCCGGCAGCATCCCAGCCAGGTTCCCTGCCTGCAGGGCTTGCGCTGTGGGACCTCCATGGGGCGGTACGCTATCCCCCTAAATTGTTATATTCCTGGCAGAAAGCATTAGGAGTGCGGTGGCTGCTGATGGACGTCCTGGCAGACGGACAGATGAGTAATTTGTTCCCTCCTGACCAGAGCGAATCCACTTCTTTCGACTCTTCTACCTAGCCTGAAATAGGATAATGGTGAAAATCATTTTTTATATTAAAGCATAATGTTGGATAGGTGGATGTACCGAGGCACAGGGCTTCCGAGGTCATTTATTGCATGTCTGATTCAGCCTTGGTTCCCCCCCAAGGAAAATTCTTGTGTTAATTTCTGAGTTCATATCACACCCTCAATTTTGAAGCAGAACTTCCCTTTGAAATAAATTAGAGAGTTCTGCTTAAGAAGCAGTGACATGATACAGCACTGTCTGTGTGTGGTCTAATATAACCTTATTTTTAAAATTGTTTGGAATGAAAAAATGAGAAAGAAAAATGTCACAGGGAGACAAAAGCAAGTTTTATGTAAATCCGTGCATGTGAATAAGTGTGCACGTGATTCAGACAGTTCAACATTATCTGCTCTCCCACTGGGATTCCTTCGCAAGCTACCCTGGAACTGGCTTCCCAGGCACAGGATGCTTTGTCGGTGGGGAGCTGCTATGAGATATGTACGGTAAAGGCACCATTTCTGCAAGCTTCCAACTGTTGCCATTTGTGCAATGTTACTAGCTCAACCGGTTGAAATTCGGAGAGAAAAGCAAAGACCTAACATCAACCCAAGCTCCTAAAGCTCACCCATGTTAATGATTAATATTTTTGAAACTTCAACTGTGAAGAACAAAGTGATTTGGGGGCTAGCGGTGCACGACATGTCCAAGATGAAAGAGCAGAGCTGGTCTGGTATCCAAAGCTTTAACGGAGAGAAGGGGGGAGCGGCGGGAGGGCAGCGAGGAGCTCTGCAACGTGCTCGCGCGTCGCCTCGCGGCGTGCAGTCTCTCTCCTGCCCTGAGTCTACAGGCACCATTAAATTCCTGCGTTAGGGTGGAAACTCTGACAAATCCGTGCAGTCGGGTGTGCTGGCGTTTGCTGTTCCGAGGTACCCGTTCGAGTAACCACGCGTGTGTTCCTGTGACTAAACAAGACATTGCCAACTCTGTAGGGATGACTCTCTTGACTGCTCTCATAGATCATCTGTGAAGGGCCAGATCCTAATCACAGGCTGAATCCCTCTCTATCTGTAGTGTGATCTGCAAGTGAAGCAGGTTTTCAGGATACGGGTGGTGTGAGCTGCACACCTGAGATTGCAGTCTGGTCTGGACTCTGTGTGTACATGACACAATGGTTATTGGTAGAGTACAGTCAAGTGCTGAGAAGCATCAACAGTTTTGAGGAAACATCTACAGCTTGCCATTAATTTGACACCTGCAGTTCTTGGTCTGCCCTTTGGCCATGAGTGATTCAGGAAGACCGAATTTAGTCTTCCTTTCATACAGGTTGGCCTTTGAGCCCCCTCGCTAATTCACCGTAGAGGAGGTGAAGGAAGGACCCACACGTCCGAGCATCATGTATGCTCGCTCAGGGGGAGGCTCCGCTGGACAGAGCAGGTCTGGGTGAACAACAGTCGAGCATGTGCTGCCGTTCAGTTACTAAAATCTGCACCATGTGTGAGTCACAGATTCCTCAAGAAATCCACACGGATTGTCTTCTCCCGTCTGTTGCATTGATTTGAAGAAGGACTGGGTGCCAGGCATCCCCCGCACTGTCCTCTTGGAGAAGGCATTGCCACTGCGGGAGCTTCCCTCCATCCCACCCCTCTGAGGCTTTGGGCTGTCTGCAGCCATCGTGCAACGCCTCTCCTCTCGTCTGCTGCTCATTTCCTTGGTTTCCCATGCCTTTGCTGCTCCAGCTCACTGGTCTTGGTGCCAGGAGATGGCTTATGTCAGCATCTGTCTCAGCCTGATGTATACATGCTCTTACCTCATCATTTACCAATGGTGGGTGGAGGGCACAGAAATAGGAGAATAGGCACAAGTTGCTTCCTGAACTCTTTGCAGAGCCACTGCGGCAGGGAAACTTCCCAGCCTGACCAAATCCCAGGCTGGTGCCAAGCTGGGATGTGCGAGTGTGTCGTCCCCCTCCCAGGCTCTTTCATGTGCTATTCTTCCAAATCTCTCTTTAAAAAATAGGCTATAACATGATACTTGCTCATTAGTCTCTGTGTCTGGAGGATGAAACAAAGGTTCGGCAGGAGGACGGGTGACTCAGGGGGTTGGTAACAGGATACAGAGCTGTTCATTTCCTAGTTTCCAGTTTTAATCCAGCTGATTCAGTAAAGACCGAACGCCTGCTCTGTCTGCTGGCCTGTCCAGCGGTCTGTCCGGGAGGGCACGGCTCCCTCCAGCCCCCAGGCAGGGCGAGCGTTTCATGGCGTGAATGATGAGATGTCCTGGGAACCTGCAAAGTCTGTACAAACCCTCTGTCAATGTCAAGCGAGGTCTTCGTTCTCGCCTTGGGACTGCCAGTTCAGCACATGCCGCTGGCTCACAAACCCACCTACTTCACGTCTTAAAGGAAGTGATTGCAACATCACGCGCCTCTGAGTCTTGATTACGGCAGGATCTTTTTCTTGGTCGCCTCCCAATGGTCTCGGACAAATTGCTCTCACCTTCACCTCCCTACGGAGCAACTTGTCACTGCTCTGTCCTGTGGCGCTTTCACTGATTTTTGCCTTTGAGTCTATAATTTATGACCATTCCCAAAGTTACAAAGGACTGTTCCACCACCACTGCCTCTGTGACGCGGTTTCATGGAGAACGTGGGACAGCGGGTCAATAAGGGGGAGGAGGAGGGTTAGCGAAACCTGGTAGAATTACTGGTACCCATCCAGAGCATCCTGCTGGCTGGAGGCACTGGGCAAGAGGTCACCAAAGTGGCTTTAAACCACCGCTCCTCTCCCGTCCGCCGCTGCTGTGCTAAACACAGCTCAGCTGCAATGAAAAGAATCTGCTTCATTGTGTTTCACGGGGTCCCAAAATTAGTATTTTGTTAAACAAAACAATAAACTCAACAATGCTGTGGTAAGTTTTTGAAACCAAAGTAAAGCTGGATACTAGAATCTAGAGCACTTTTCCCCTCCGGTTATAACAACTTTACATTTGATTAAATGATAGGCAAAAAAACATCTCAACAGTATCTTCTTTGTTCTATTGAGAATCTGGAGCTATAATATACAAAGTATATGTCTGCCTTGAAGAGCTACGCGGTAATCATGGACTGACCAAAAAAAGGACTTTTTTTTTTGGTGATTGAACTTGTATGCTATATGTTAAATTTGTTTTCTCCTGTGGTTTGCTCTGAGGAACAGCATACACGAGCGTAAACAGAGGTTCTCCTCTGATGGGACTTACACAAAAGCAAAATGTGAAAGCCCAAGATTGTAAAGTATGCTTGACTCAGCACGAGAGGGGTGCAATTACAAACACACTTGTGGAAGAAGTGCTGGGGAGATATTCTTCCCAGCAAAATGCTCAGAAGGGATCAGAAATGTGGAATTTTTATTCTAATACTGAGGAGATGGCACTGCAGAGATTGCTTTCATGTTTAGGAAATAAACCATCTTAAGATCTACCACATGAAAATGTGTTGTTCTTAGCATGGAGAGGCTGATGAATTGGTTCTCGTTACGTGCCGCTGCCCTGGAATTACTGGCGCGGGAGTGGAGAGAGCGAGGAGGAGTTGTCGTATTCTACAAGCCTCGCTTTGTACGACTTTGCCCTAGAAGAAGAAAGGCCAGTTCTAACGTGGGAGACAGTGCACAACCCCTGACACCAGCATACCCGAGGTCGAAATTTGGCCTTTGAGCTTTGGCTTCCTGCTATAACTTACAGCGTGTGGCATTGCCAGCTTTGAAATCCGACCGCCTAAAGGGATGCGCGGATTCAGAAATCCAGGTGACGTTTTGCGGGATCACATCGTGCTGTGCTGAGCGTCCCGTTGGGACAGCCAGTGCTGTCACACAGGATAAATTAAAATATGCGCATGAACCCTAAATCCAAAACAGAAGCAATAACATAAAATAAGAAATAAAGTTTTTTAAAAAACCCACCCAAACCTTTTTGTTTAACTTTCTCTGATACAAAGCAATTTCTCCAGGACTGTACACCATATGAAACACATTATAAATGCTCTTGTAAAATCCACATCATTATACCACATGAAAGGCTGGGTCCTAAAAATAGCCATTCAGAGAGGATGCAGGCTAGTAGCAATTTCGGTGATCATGAAATAGTTGTGTTGACATCTCTATGCATGCACACCCACAGAAAGCTTTGACTTTTGAATATTCTTAGCAACATTTGTGCTTTATGGAATTTTCCACGTTCTGGTCCCATGAATAGTCTCTTACCCAGTGGTGTTCTTCTCTGATCTTATCCCCATGCTTCTAACGCTGATTTTATTGAGAAAATGAATTTTTTTTTTTTAATTTTACATGAAGCTCTTTCCTTGCTATCGGTTTGACAATGGTTGACAGTATCAGTTGTATTTCCCTGCCTTCTGTCAATGGAAATATTTTCCTTTTCCTTCAATAGACGCACACATCCCTGATATTTTGGAGGGCTAACTGTCAAAATATAAACCTAGCACATTAGATGATAACACGAGGAGCTGCCATATCTACCCAGCCTTTGTTTCTGCTGTAGTATTCAAAGGAAAGTAAATGAAATCTGCAGTAATTACACAGTAATGTATCCACAACAAAAAAATTTCTTCCTCGTCCCAGTGATCAGAACTTGGCTTTTGTTTTGAAATATGAAAGGATGCAGCCTTCTGGCTTTGGTGTGTTTGCAGCAAAGCCCTGGCTGGGGTAAACTGCCATAGCTCTGGGATAGACAACAGAGTCCTGCCAATTGGTATCACTTGAGATCTTTTTGAAGAGCTCATCAGATTGTATTTTATCGCCGTTGTGTTTCGGTTTTAGCTTGTTATTTGTTTGAAATCATTACTATAGGGATAGCTTTCTGCAAAACATTTGAATCTTCAGTGCTGATCTCTTGTTTGCATTTTTCTGAGTAGAGACGGGGATGCTGGAGATGTACGCCCTCAAACTTGAGCTTGTCCAAAGGCTGTGGCTTAAGCCGTTCCAGGGTTTTAAGTGTGTGGCCCCTCTAAAGCCAGTTGGAAACAGTCTGTTTCCTCAAAGTAAGTTTGCTTTTGGAATTGGAGCAAAACCTTTGGAGATAGCGAATGAAATAATAGAGTGTTGAAGAAAAATGACATTGCTCCTTAAATAGCTCGCATGAAAATCATTAAGTCTGAAGTTTCATTCAAATCAGACGTAGTTGTGGTTGTAATGGGGCAGGACACAAACTCTTCAAGTAGTGCAACTCGGTGATTCACTGGGAGACTTACAGTCATTCTCTGGGTTGTTTTAACTCAAGGGCAGCTCTTGTCCCTTCTCCAGGTCTGGAGTCCTTTTCCAGTGGAAACGTGCTCTCAAGTTTTTTGATCAATGAGTTGAATTCTTGCAGGCTGTTCGCAACTTCGAAGAATCAAGTACTGTAAAATGACGTCACAGAAACGTGTTTGCTGTTGCTGATTTAGCTCCCTAAAACAGCTGGACTGGGGACACGGGAACACCTTGACAAGGCAATAATTTTTTTCAAACCTTATAGAGTAAATGCATTCATTTCTACACGCAGTTGGCAGTAATTTAAGGGTGTATTTCCAACTAAGTGCAAAGACGTTTTGGCTCATGTTGACATGCATGTTCTGTATAGTGCAACAGATATCGGTGTTCAGAAAAAGCTAAAAAGTTTTTAATGATTCTGGCTTGAAGTTAGCATCGTGCCTAAGCCCTTTTGTGTTTTCCATAATTAATTTGATGGCTGAAACCAGGGTTATATGTGCCAATGTAAGTTTTTTACTATTCTGGTGAACTCTGCTTTTCCTGCTAGAAGCAGAATTCAGGTAAAAACACTAAATGTGTGCTGGCTGGGACTTCTGACAGCACTTGAATACAAGAGTTGTTGTAGAGAAAATTTAATTTCTTCACTCGAGAGGACAGAAAATTACTTAATATGTCAGTGCCAGTTGCTTGGTTATTGGCATTTACTGGAAATAGCATATAAATACATGCATATGTTTAAACTTTGCAAAGTAAAATGTTTTACGATCATACTATTTGATCTAGTATGTGGATCAACATATAAATGCATACTGAAGGATGAGGCAGGCTGCAGTGAACCCCTGAAAGATCAGCTCCTGTATCCAAAAGCATCACTCTTCATCCAGATTTTCTTCTAAAACCAGCACAGTGGTAAATGGCTGACTCCCGGGTGGGTGCGTTGCTGTTTGCCGTGGGTGGGAGCTGCCTCTCTACTGCCTGCGCCCTGGGAGTTCGTTTGATACGGAGCCGAGTGATCCTCTTACCGGAGAGCACCAGGTGCCGTGTCAAACACATGTAAATAGCCAAATAAACAGACATTAGTAGCACCAGTTGTTTATGTGTTAACACAGGATGTTCTCAAAATCAGGTAAGAAGTGAGGCATGTTACCAAGTTTTATAGCAGAGGAACCGGATAGTCTTGTAACTGCCGTGCAGGGCTGCGGTGGAGGAAGCGTGGTTTTATCCCAGCTTCTGCTCCCAGTCCCCCAGGAGCTTGTTTTTGCGTGACTCAGTTTCCCCCAGGAGCATTTTGAAGCTTTATCGTTTCGTGTGTAAGCTACGTTTGGAGAGCACTGCGGGGAAAGCCACGTCAATACTGAAAAAAAAACCCCATAAAATCCAGCACAGGCTGCTGTGAGAGGGGATGTTTCAGAAAAGATCAGAGAAGGACTAGCCAGAAAAAGTAAGCCGTGCTGCTTATTAGACCATTTACTTCAAGATATTAAACAAATTGCAATTTCGTAATCTTTCAGTAAGTTGCAGGTGGCCCTAAAACCACAACTCCTTCAAGGCGATTGGCGTCTTTTCTTGCTTTAAAAACAAAACGCTTTTTCAGCCGAAATAGTAATTTCATAGAGTGGCATTAGTTAGATGGGAATGATGATAGGATGGTCCAAAACATTGTCTCAAGTACACTCGCTGCACAAATCTGCACTATTAAACCGAGGACAAAATGTCATTTCTTTTTTACTCACTTGTAATATGCTGATGAGAACAACCTCCAGGATTGCACAGCATAGTTTTTGGACACACGTACCAAACCCCTGGATGCATAATTCAAATTCCTTGTCATGAAGAATGAGTCTATTTATCTTGGAACCTTTTTTACTTAAACAGTAATCTCTAGGAAATCATTTGTTAACAGTAGTTAGCTGCCAGTTTGTCAGTTAATGGCTTGAGGCAAAGTCAGAAGCGAATGAAATCTCTTCCAGGGAGATGCTGCTGTCGCATGTGGTGCAGAAAGGTTTATAACAGCATTAGAGGAGGCGGACAGATGAGTTCAGTCCAACTTTCAGAAACAGGAGGAAACTCAGCACGATGGGGCAGAGACGGCCGTTTTGCTAGCGCATCCATTTGTAAAATATTAAAGCCATCAATCGTGCCCGTGTCAACTTCTAAGCCTAAATTTTCCTTACTGGAGGCTCCAGGTGTGAGCGTGCGGTGGCCAAAACCACACGTGTTCGTGGTGGCTGGGGCTCTGTCTTGCATCCCGGGCATCTCTCCGCATCCCGGGCATCTCCGCATCCCGGGCACGGGGGCAGCCCCCCCAGCTCAGCCAGGGGTGCCGCAGGGTGTCTGCCAGGGCAGCAGAGTCCTCCAGCTCTCAGACATTATCGTTTCTCTACAAAAGTCTAGCAGCGAGTTTCAGTTAGGTAATGAGAGTTATCTGATTTCTCTTTAATCTGAGCAGCATCACTACAGAGCGATAACCTCGACTCGGTGTTTGTCTCGCGCTCGGTGCTGCGAGGAGAAAAGTGGCAGGAATGGGTGAAGATTCACGGGAAAAGGGGCCGAGAAAAGTTGTCCTAGTCTACACCAGATCCCTCCTTCTTGCAGCAGGAGCGGGTGAGAAATAACTGCCCTGAGTAGAAACTCTCCCATGAAGCCACAAAATCCAGCTGAAGTAAATACCACTTCCCTGCAGCATTATCTCCCACTCTGTGCTGTCTACCCACAGAGGATGGCAGGGTGTAGGAACTGGCAGGGGATTAATGGCAGCCTGGTTCATAAAAAACTCTGCTGCCAGAAGGACGTGGGACCCAGACAGAAGTAAAGAGGGGCTGGTTCTCTCTGCAGATGCCCCCAAGTGCTATTTGTCTGAGAGCAGATTTTCCCACAGATCTTTGGCCTTCATATTATTTGAAGAACCCCCTCTGCAGCTGCAATCCTTCCCTCCCCCGAGGGAAAAACAGGGTGGTAACTTTGTGAACTGAATGGTGTGGAGGTTTAGGAGTACTGCCATGGGAGGGGAAGATTTGGCTCATTAGCGTGGAACATTGTGTTGCCAGGAACAGAGTTTTGGGGCAGAACTAATAACATGGAAGCAGATGCAGTCAGCTTTTATTAAACTGGTTTGTAGATGACTTTAAATAGGCAATAGTTGTATCTGGGGCTTTCCTTGCAAACGGCGGAATGGCAGACCCCAGCAGCAGAGCCTGGCTTAGATGCTGGCTAACAAGTACAGAGAAGCCAACCGAATCTCTGGAGGTAAGGAAAAATTTCTCCCAAATGTATTTAACAAAAAAAAAACCCTAACAAAAGACTTTGTGGTTGTGTTATGTTCTGTAAACTCTTACAGTCCACATGTCTCACTTGGAGCAAGGAACAGCTGTAGAGTCATAGAGTTCCTAGTCTGAAGGGCCCAACATTATATCAATCTCCTCTTTATCGTGGTGTATCATCTCCTCCTGAATTTCACTCAGTTACCCCAGTAGCTGAACGCACCTTTAACTGCTTGACAGTGCGTTACAGGTAGGGATGGATATGTTAATCTCCAAGCCAAGTTTTGAAGCAATTCTCCCTTGAACCACCCTTTCCATAGTGCTAATTAACTCCGTAGCGCTTATCTGCATTGGTGATGGTCGGGTGTCATTTCCTGACACATGGCATTCCACGGCCAGCAGTAACGATGGGTTGAACTCACTCTGTAATTGCCTTACCCAAGTACACAGGTTGGGGTGACCATCAGCCGAATACAAATTGCCCATCTCAGCCAGCTACCAGAACTGAGCAGGGCCGTTGATACCTCCAAGAAGTCACCACAAAGACCATCCACACCTCTGCCAGACCCAGCAGTGACTGCTGCTGTGCGTCCTTACAATGTCCTTCTGGTCCTTCGCCACCTCCGTGCAGCCTGGACTAATTGTCCAGCTTTCATGAGTGTGTCGGGAATGATCAGCCCCTGTCAATGCAGCTGAGCCTGCAAATCACTGTAGAGGTGCCCGTTGGATTTCTGACATCTCCGTAGACATCCATGAGCTGTTACCTCCTGCTGCGCCGACTCCAGCCACCATTTCGTAGAGCAGAGAGCACTGTCCCGAAATCCTTTCTCTGTTCTACGCATCCGAGAGCAGCCTGGCATATGCACCAGGTCTTCCTTGGTGTGCTCCTCGCAGCCTCCTCATCCCGGGCTGGCTGAATAAGGCACAAAGAATCCCATTTGAATGCCGTACTCCGTCCTACCTTTGTTGTGCAATACTTTTTTCTCAGGCAGTTTCTAATCTAGAGATTTTCTGGGATCTGTGCGTGGCATGAAGGGAAGTCTCCTCATCACCTCAGGTTCTGTCTTTCAGTACCAAGTGTTTAAGACATAATTCTAGGCGTCCAGGGCTTGCTTTCTCTTTGTGTCTCCTTTGCTGTTGCTTTCATTTACTAACATGTTGAACTTCAAAGTCTATTCCTTCTCCTTCCTAATTTTTATGGAAAAAATGGTCTGAACCCCATTTGCATTTCCTCCCTGAGGATACTGGCAATCCTTAATCCTATATATTAAAGAATCTCAGTTTTCCCAGCAGCCTTTTATTCTGGGACTACTCTTCCACTCTGTTTTCTCCTTGAAATTTTCTCCTGTGGTTCAAAATTGCTCTTCATGGTGCCCCTGACCACTGTCACTTTCTGTTTTAAGCTGTTTGCATGGATCTTTGGTCACTTTTAAGTCCTTTTCCCTTGCCATCCTGTCCTTTGCAGGTAATTTGTAAAGGTTTCGTGCTTGTGGCAGTAGGTGCATGTTTGTCCTCGGTGGTTGCAGTGCAGAGCCATGTGCTGTGCAACCCGCTCATCTCCAGGGAGCGGCTGGAATAAGTATTTTCAGAGCCAAGGGATAGCAGGATGAAAGCAAATGGGGTGAATAACCGAGTGCTAGTTTATTCAGGGTGATTTTCATTTCGCACCAGTGGGTCCGTATTCCAGTTGAGGACATGGCTCCCAGTGACCACTGGCCTTGACCTGCTGGAGAAGCAATTGCCGTCCTTGCCCAGCTGCGATGTGGGGTGGCACTGGGGGGACCCTGCCTGCCCGTCCCTTGTCCCTCTCCCTGCTTCCACGCAGGGACCGCGGCGATGCCCTCCCAATTCCCCAGCTTGCGGGAGCTGTGGGAAGTAGGGAGGATGCCAGCTGGGCTGGCTGTGCGGATCCAGGGATTTAGATCACGCAAACCCAGTGTTCTCTCCTACAAGTCATTCTCAGCGATGTACTCTGGTAATTAGCATGTGCATAAACACTTTGTAATCTTGTGATCATGGCTTGCAGATTAGCTCTTTTGCCAGCTTTGCGATTTCTTTGCCAGTTTTAGTTTTAATTGCAAATCCATTACTGCCAGCTCCCTTGCATATTGTAGCAATAGGCAAATTAAAACACTTGGACACAGTTGGGCGGGTTTCAGTTAAGAAATTAATTGTTACTGCCAGCCAGTGCTTTTTAATGTGAGGGTGGCATTTGAGCTTGTTTTTGAGGGCATAATCTCCAAGACTTTCTTTTTTCCCTTCTCCTCCCCCCTCCCCAGACTGCGTTGCCCTGTTGAGCAGCTCCACAGATGGCATGAAGCAAATGCTCGCCTCTTTGATCTCCTAGTCAAGAAATTTGGAAGTCGTTCTGAATTTATGAGAATCCTGTCTGAAATAAATCTGTCTGTGCACAGGGCCACACTAAGTCAACCCAGAGCTGCAGGCACGGCTCACCTGAACCTCCTGGGGAAGCGCAGGATTACATCCCACAAGAGCATCGTGTGATGCTGTAGCGATAAAGAGAAACTTCATGCATATTGTTGAACATGAAAAAGTCTAGACAATCTACAATTTACCAGTCGGGGTAATTGGCTAAAGGCTTAATCCACCCTGATAATCCAGTAATGGTATTGTTGGCAGGACATTGATGTAAATATCACTCAGCAGTGCTGGCAGCCGCTGTCTCCTGTGATTGCTGCTGTTCCCAATTCCCTTTCCACAGTCGTTAGGGCTGACGGGGAATTTTCAGAGTTCTGCAAACTTCTCGTCTTTGGTATTTTTCAAAGACTGCCCATGCTTAGTTGATTTTTATTTTTTTTTTCAACATAGAATTGGTAACATTTTTCACCAGGTCAGAATTTTCACAAAAACATCATCAAGAATATCTTTTTTTTCCTGATGTGCTTTTTTTCCCTGATGCATTTTGCACATAGCTCTTTCCAGCCTCCTGATGCTACCGTGGCACAGCCTCCCATCACCCTGCAATATAAATAGCATCTGGTTTTGCAGCGGACCTGTGCCAACACTGTAAGCCGCCTGCCACCTTGCGTGTCACCTCCAGACCTGGTGGCATTCACGGAGACTTCGGTGGCATTGCTCTGCAGGAGCACGAGCCTTCATGTGCCACCGGCGTGGCTGGAGCAGCAAACGCTGGCAGGGCACTTCTGGGGTCAGTGAGCTGAGCAGGGTTTTAAAAACACACCCCATCCCTGCTTTGCAGGGGTATTTTTAATGCACGTGCGTCTGCCCCATGGGGACAAAGGTGGGGGGGGGAGCTGGGGCACACGGGCCGTAGCAGCAGCAGATGCGGGGAAGGACGGACAGAGGAGTCCCCCGGCCAGACATGAGTCTCCCACCACTGCAGCGTTCCATCCCTGCATGCTGTTTTTTTCATGGCCTGGTGATGTGTTTGAGCGTGGCCGGGCTTTGAGCGCAAGCTGTCTAAAATTGTCTTGCTTGTGCATGAAGCCGGTTGATAGAATCACCTATCCCATTCCTGTTAGCCTTATTCTCTCTAACTCGTTCCCTCCATTTACCTTGGTAAAAGGGGTTGTTTTCAGCTGGCTTTACAGCCAAAGGGCTCTGGTCCTATAAGCCTGTACAGCACCAAGCACAAATGAACCCTGCCAGGTACTGGAGTCCCCAGGACTTAATTTATAATAGAGTCATATTTTCTCACTGAAAAGCCCCTTGCTTGTTTCTCAGTGCTGGCCTTGCCCCTTTAGTCCAGGGACTAGGAGCCAAGTTATTTTTTTCTTTCTGTGCATTTCCACCAAGTCATGCCCCGAGCATTGTCTGTACAACTCCCCTGCCTTCAGTGACAGTTGTGGATGTGTAATTGATTGGACCTCAGCAAACGATGCCCCTGATGACCGAAGCAGAAGTTCCATGGGAATTACTTTTCTGCAGCAGGGTTGACCGAGCTTCCAGCAGGAGTGTTAAAAAACCATATAATATATGTAAACTTATTTTGGCCACTGAAATCAGCTGAGATGGCTGTGAATCCTTGACACCATTTTTAAGGCAGCCTGTAATGGTTTTTTTGCACGTTGTTTTTTTTTTTTTTTTTCTGCTCAGAAAACAATGGAAGAAGCACAGTTCCGCTGCAAACAAAACCTGAACATGCTCTTACTTACATGCAAAATATCAAAGAGTGCTTATTCAGTACACATTACCACCCTTCCGTTTTACAGCAAACACCTCGTCACGGCCGAGAGACTTTGGGAAAACTATATATAGTGTTTTCAGCTGAATGTCACCCTTGCAATTATCCCATAGCTCTGGCCCCACGATGTTGTGGCTAACAAATCCAACTTTAATTGTTCGTGATCTCTATCGGAGCAGACATCGGGTTTGAGCTCAGCCGGTACAGAGTCAGGAGGAATAAACACGAACCTACAGTAAGATCAAAGCAGCGGAGAGGTGCGCATGTGCTAATAATAATAGCTTATGAAAGCTCATATTTTCCTTCAACAACATCCTGTCATTTGTGTATTGGCTTTGAAAAGGGTAAAAAAAAAATATTCAGTGTAATTTACTTCAGCAAAAATGAGATAAGGCAGATAGATACTTGATTGCACCAGCTCATGTGTGGTTTGCTGCGAGGACTGTACATGCACCGCGTCCTCCAGTGCATGTATGAGTTGAGTGTGCAGAGACTGAGCTGGCTGTGACCGAAGTACTATTGTTATCTGATTTTTATATACAGTCTGTGACAGCGTGATGCAGAAAGGAGGATGAGGTAAACAGTCTTAAAGTTGGTAACCGCATCCACACCTGGTGCACCTCGATAAAAATGTCTGTAAACAGTTTGTATAGAGTGAGGTTATGGCGAGGCTGAGGACGTCTAACGGCTCCCGGTGACCCAGGCAAGCACAGGGAGAGAAACGCGGAGTTTTGGGGATGGTGTTTCTGCCGGGGTGGAATCGCCCGGGGGATTAAAATGAGGATTTCCCCCTTTCACGGCTGTACCCTTGTAGGTGGCTCTGGGGGTCGGCTTTCCAGGCAGCGCGTGGGATGAGCGGAGCGTGGTCGGGGAGGCACTTTGGGAAGGCTCAGCGATAACGGGGTCAGGCAACAGTGATTTCCCCTCCGTGTGATGTGACCTACTTTGGAAGCACTGGTCAGCCCGTGAAACCGGGCACAGCGCTGACCATTTCCTCTGTCCTCTTACTTCAGATTTTCACTATCAGCTTTTTAATCTAGTGCAGCGGCTTAAGTCTCCGGTGAGGTTTTGCCCTGCCTGGCACCGGGATGCCCAGCGGGCTGGCGAGGATCGGGACCCGAGATACCGCAGGAGGAGAGCCGTGATGGGGTGATGCTGGCCGCCAGGAAGGAGACAGCATGTATTTTGAATTTGTCTTTCACATTGCATGCTGTGGTTGTTGACATTCGGTTGTGCCTGTAGTTCTCTCTGCAAGCAGGAAAGGGTTTGGGGTTTTGGTGGAGGGGAGGAAGGCTGACAATAAAGGGTGACAAAGTGGCCGGCTAAGTACCGAAAATGGGCTGGCTGAGGAAGGAGAAGGTTGTTTAGAAAGAAAACCGAGGGGAAGAGGACAAACAGGAGCGGGTACAGGCACGGTCGCAAACTTTTTGCTCTTTCTGCGCAGGCGCTGCATCTTTACATCCCGCCGGCTCCCTGGGCAAGGTGTGACGATAGCCATAGGGTGATAATAACAGCGAGCAATCGCTGCGCCGGGAAGGTGTTTTTCAGGGTTGCAAGGCTGAGCTAGAGTCTATCCAAAGTCTGCAAGCGGCTGAATTGCAGCAAACAGGGACTCGTTAAGAAAGTAGAGCAAATAATAATGATCCATCTGTTTAATGCAACTGAAAGGCGTACTTCAAAGATAGCGTTATCCTAAAAAAGCCCAAGTATAGAGGAGAATATACTTGATCACGGCTTCCAAGTTTTGATGGTAGCATTGTAAGTAGGTCAGCAAACGGTAATATTTAAATTAACTCCTCTTTCTGGCAACTAGATGGGAATGTAGGTCTGGAAATGGGTAGATGTAGATTCTCTTCCCAGCTCTGCCACTCTGACAAGTCACTTCATCTCCTCGTGCCTAAGGGAAGAATACACCTTTGGGCTCTGCCCAGTAATCATCAGCCAAATGCTTCCCCACCTATCTAAAGGGTTTTAGAATATGTGATTGAAAAGTGCAAAGTGTTATTACATTGAATTAATGTCTGCCATTACAATATGTAATAGAGTATTTCTGCACACACCCCATTTCCTCCTGCTCGAGTGTTTTGTCAGACGAGTCCAAGTGTTTACCAGCTTTGTAGCTGGCCTAAAAAGAGCCAGCAAGCTGTAGCTGCTGGTAGCCACTGGAGCTGCCGGGCTTGTTTGCCAGATGGGATGTTTCGGGCGCGGGAGCTGGCAGCAGAGCAGAGCCACCGGCGTGCGGCTGTGACCCCACTTTTCGGCAACGGGGTCGTTGCCAGCCGCCCCAGAGCTGCCGGGCACATCTCGCGTGAAGCTCTGCGTGGCCGTGGCATCGTACCGGAAGGCAAGGTGCCTTCGCCGCAGCGTGCACAGCGGGATGCCGATGTGCCGCGCTTCCTGCCGGGGCTGGAGAGGACCAGGCTGGTCCCAAAGCAGGGGGGTATGCGCTGCCGGAGCATCTCCCTTCTCCGCTTTTCTGGGAGCTGAGAGTCGCAGCCCTCCCACCTCCTGCACATCGTCAGCCAACAGCAGCATCCCCGCTTACCCGGGCAGCGCAACAACACCCTGCGCAAATTGCTTTAATTTCTACCTCCTCTAAATATCTTGATTTTCTCTGTGCAAATAACAGCTGCGTGTTTGTTGACCCGCAGCTGTATTTAAGGATATAAACTCAGACTTTTCAAGGCAGCGTTCTTCTTTCTCGGTCGTCTGCTCACCCCATCAGACAGAAATTCCCTGCCTGCCTGTTGCTCTCCCCCATCGGCATTTGGTTCGCACGCAAGCCCTGCCTCACTCGCCGGCTTCTCATTATCGCACCCCGCGCAGGCATTTCACTTCTTTTCTAAAATATCTTCGCACATGGTGTGGGTTACTGTCTAGACTGCATCGCTTGAACCAAATGTTTTCCCTAATACAATATATTATTAGAGCTCACTAAAAGTAACAAACAAAGTACATTTCTTTGTTGACTCCTTAATTGTTTGTTCATTAGCTTGCTTGCTGATTCATAAAATATGAAAACCTCCAATAGGGTATCTAGTCACCAGTGCAAATCAGCTAGTTTCTAATGTACATAAATAAATCATAACCCTGCATTTACAATTTGCCTTTAGTACAAGCGCTGCGCAGAAGTGCTTTATCTCATCAGGAAAGAATTGGATCTGCTGCGATGCGCACAAAATGACAAGTAAAGGCAGAACACGTTAGTGGCAAAAATGATCTCTTTGCTGGTGGGTAATCTGTTTTCCTTAGCTTCGAAAGTGGAATATGACATCCTTGGATACCTACCTTTCTAGCTAGGGCTGGATGTTCAGGTGGTGCGAACTGGCACGGGCATGGTCTGCGTGCTGTCAGCAGTTGGGAAAGCCCCAAAGCTTTCGTTATCCCAGGGGTCCATGTTTTTGCCTAGTTTGTGTGATCCGCTTCTGCTCTTTCTCTCCAGCAGCAGCTCTTCCTACTTTTTGGCTATTCTTGTTGCTTATTAATTATTCCCGAAAAGAGCCATGTCCTCAGATTCCTATGAAACTTACTTCCAGGTAGGATGTGCCCATGTGCAAGACTCCCAGAGGATCTGAGGTCATCTTTTCATGGTGTTTTTTTCTAGCTTACAGATTTCTGTGACAAGTAGTGTAATTCTCTAATACAATTCAGAGATGATATGATTTTTCACTCCTTTCCATACCATGGTTAACATGCTCATCACAAAGGGTATCATTCTTTAAAAATAGTGTAGGTTTTTAGGTAAAATTCTGAGGGAAGTTGTTTAATGTCTCCATATTTTATTGCTTTAATCCCTTTTCAGTTCTGTAATTCTCTTAAATAATGAATACGGGCTATCTGGGATAAGCTTGTGTTACAAGTTGTGGCTTACACTGCACAACCCGTCTGCAAGAGAGGTTTGAACTGATGCTGTGGGTAAGGGTCCCACAGAGAGGGTACCGAAGGCCAAGCAGCACAACCTATGTATTAGTTATTAAAACCTCAGGTCTTGTCTGATTTGTGTGGACACTAAAGATTTATGACCATAAGTGCCTTGTGTTGCTAAATTGATGGTTACTGCCTCTTCCACAGGCAGTGTTCCCAAGGTCTTCGCTGTGCGTAAGGCTTGGACCTGCAGATGCTCACGTAGATAAATGATTTCACAAATATGGATCGTCTTGTTGAAACCAGCCTAACAATTTGTGCGTAGAATTATTTGTATATATTTGTATTTGCAAGTGTTGGATTTATACATGCAAGATCAAGGACTTCGAGTTTGTAAATATTTTTGTTTTGATACATAAAAGCTTTGTCGACTTGGTACTTGGAGGTCTCTGCGGCATAAGTCCTGTTGAATTTCAATAGCAACCACTCATGCCTTTCTTCAGCACACCTCGGTATTCATAAAATTTTAAAATTTATGATAAACTGAAGGATATTCCAGCAGGTCAGCTCCCTGTAGGATGCAACATTTCAAATGATGTGTTGCCAGCAATCTAGACTCAAAAGATGCCTGGTTTTGACAGAATGAAGTATACACTTTTTTCTCAGCCTCTTTCAATGCAATTGATTAAACAGAGATTAGGATGATGTGGGGTTTGTATCTTCGGTTATTTTACCTCAGTACTATACCATTACTTTAACTGACTTTACCTCAAAGCCTGTCAAACTTCCTTTTCTTTGCTAAATTAGCTCACAAATTCTCCACTTGCTCACACACCCAACAGCTCCACCTCTGACAGACGTGGAAGAAACCTGCCCTGAGTGCCACTGTTGTTTTCTTTATCCTTACGTGTCCGAAACATTCCCAGGTGATAACCCTGGTGCACCTCATCGCTGCAACGGGCCAGGGCTCTTCCAGACGTTGCAGACTGGCACTTGGGAGGGGACTTCACCCACAGACGGAGTGCTGAAAGCTAAATCCCAAAGACATTTTAGGACCTTCGTGGTATCAAAAGGGATCATTTTTCCTGCATGTTTTGAGTTTGAAAATCCCAAGGCATGATTCATGTGGTCTGGGAGCTGGCAGGGCTTGTGTTCTCCAGATTCACCAGGCGCGTGCAGTCTGCTGTGTTCTAGCTGTAGGGCAGTTAGATCATCAGACTGAAGGACATCTTGCTTTGGAAAGTTGGGGGTGCCTTTTCCCCCTGGTTTGACTCTGTCCTCATTTCAAATGTGGGTTTTTTTGCTTGATCGATCATGGATTTCTGTCATTTTGTCAGTATTGTTCTTCAACAATAAGAGAGTATTAGTTCTAGTTAATTAACCCACAAATGTGTAATCTCTGGTTTATGAAGGAAAAATACAGAAGTGGTAAAATCTCGTGTCCTGCTGTTGGAGCCAACCAGTGCGTGATGCTGCGAAGGCCTGCAAAACGGCATCATCCAGAAATTCTCTCTCATCTTCATCTCAGTCTGCTTGAATTTCTTCATTTAATTGTTCTGATCATTGGCTGCGCTTGGGTTCTTACGTTTTTGGTTTGCCTTGTGTGTAATGCTATCCAGGTCTCCTTGCAGATGACCAGATTAGCTGAAAGAAAATGAATTATGCTTATTTCTGTGCTTTAGGTGTTTTTTCATGGGTACTGCCCTATGCAAAACAAGGAATATGATTCTTTAATGTTTTCTTTAGATCGTTATTCTAATCCAGCCTCCCCAGCTCCACCTGAGTTACATGTGAATATAGTTTTCTTTGCTGTACGATTTTTCTACGTTGTTCTTGCTAAAGAGGTAGAAAGCTCTAGATTAACATCTCTTCCTATAGGTTGCAAACATCATTACTTTTTCTGTCCATTCAGTTCTCTGACTCCCTCTCAGTGTTAGGAGTAATTGTGGTGCTGAGATTTCCTGAGGTTCTGTGACCATCAGAAATTGATTTCAAAGGCCACCACACAGCTCCTTGAAGAAGACAAATTTCATTCACTCCTGGTGCTGTCTGGATTCAGGGCGACAACTGTAAGGCAAAATACTTTACTGCAGATACCAAGAGTTTTAAAGTCCTCAAGCAAGCTTGCATTTAAAAGGAAGAGTTGCTAAATTCAACATACGTAATTGACATATAATTTGAAATAATAGCTTTACAGGAGTGTCTGCGTAGAATTTGACCTATATATTCCTTAGATTTGGTGACCATGTAGAGGAAGGAGAGCGCTTGACCCAGCTTGACATTCAGATCCCAGAGGAAGGTTGCATGACTAACATTAAAAAAACAGACATTTAATTTCAGTCTTGGAATTGCATCATGAAATCACAGGCTGACAACTGTGGAACCCAATATGGGTAAGTTTTTGAGCCATTTACTAATGGTCATCCACCTGAATTAAGAAAAAAAAGAGTTAACTACTTTTTTTTGGAAAGCAACTGTAAATGTATCTCCTTTTAACCACTCCACTTTGTTAAGAGCACCTCTTCTGCAGTTGAAGAGGATTTCACATGTACCTTTGACTCGCACTGTTTCCAGGTGGTGGTGATCCCGCTTTTTCAAAATACCTCTACATAAAATTATCCCAATGCCACAAACCACACCATATTATTTTATTGATGTGCCGCTGGCAGAGAGGCCTCCAAGATTTTAGAGACTCAAATAGAGGCAGGTGCCTTTTTTGTCCTCCAGCCTTCCCAGAAAATCTAGTGATCCTGTGGGATTTCCTCAGTCCTCGGAGTAATTCCCCCTCTTGGGGAAAGATACAGGTCAGGGTGGCAGAGGGGGTATTTGTTTGCATCTTCCTGGGGCAGAGGACTGTGTCTCCAGCGGATCCTTCTCCTGCATCCCTGTGCTGCCGGGTGCTGAGCCCTTGCTCCCCAGGTGAATCCCCCGGGCCACTGTCCTTTCCCATTTTCCCATTCCTGGCGCGATGACAGCGGGTAAATCACACACCAAGGGAGGAGGTGCAGCAGCAGAGAGGTGCTTTGAAAGTCGGGAATGAATCCAGTGACACCAGTCGGTGTCCTGGGTACCAAACTCCCAGGGAAGCGCATGATGTCGGTGCCTAAGGACAGCAGCATCCTCAGGTAATGCGTTGGCGTTCTGCTTTTTCCACAGCACTGCCCATTGGCCTACGCTGTGGCATAGTGTATTCTTGATCAGCTTTATGGAGAGGACGGGTTTATATCAACTGTTTCAATCTCTCTGTTTCATACGTGTGGAATGTCCCAACTTCCATACGCAGCAGAAATGGCTGTCAGGTTCGTCACTTTGGTTGTAGGACGTACTGTGCTATTTAGGGTGATTCACCGGGCAGCATCGCTCTGCCTGTTGGTGCCTTTGGTTAAGACATAACACATTCCATGAGCATCGGATCAGGAGAGAACAGAAAAGGAAGCAAAATGTTGCTACTCTGATGTATTTTTTAAAACTCTGCTTCTTAAATGATGAGCAGAGCATGCTGAGAGCTGCTGGGTATTGGTCTGTGCTCTCCTGCTCCCTTAAACAAGGGGTTCATAAAGATTCCAATTTTCCCTTGCAAAGGGAAGGGTAAAATCAGCTGGAAAGGAGGGGGAGTCAGCTCTGCTCTCCAATGGAGAGAGCATGGGTGATGGGTTTTCCTCAGGTGCTGGGGCCACCACCAGCTGTGGAGATCCAAGCTACTGATGGGTCGTCCAAAACCATGCCTGGAGAGAGGGAGGGGAGAAGCTCGAGCTGCTGTAATCACAGGCAGGAGTGGAAATGCCTGGAAATGATCCATAAGCAAGCAGTGGGCCACTCCTTGGAAGTGCTGGGGAGAACTCCTGTGCCCTCCCGGCAAGTGTGTGCTAACGTGGCCTTGCACAGTTCTTTCCTTTTCAGTCTAGCTAATAGTCTCAGCAACACCTTTAGGTAGATATTTATATAAAAACCTCTTTTTATGTTTCATTTCCAAGCCACCACACATGGATTTACTCGTGAGTAATGGATGAGTCGGCGAGGTATAATGCTCATTACTCACAGGGAGCACACAGGGAGGTTCTTGGAGCCATGGCGAGGGCCGGGTGTATCCCAAATTCATCCTGTCCCTGAACACTGGGCATCGCTGCCTGGAGCTGCCGCAGTGCTGATACTACAGGAGCTGGGACAAGGAATTCAGCTTATTTGTCCCCATTTTTTAGTTCACTTCTGTCATGGTAAACTAAGCCTCTACCATGTCGTAGAGTACAAGCCAACGATAAAGTCTAATTTCTGCATGTTCTGCCTTCCACTGCTCTTTGTGGAAGGGAGGTAACAAGTGACGTTGGACAGCCACAAACTCTCTTTTAAATGAGGATTACATTACCTACAAAGAATGTAGGCAAGCCAGATTCAGTGGTGCATCTTTCTGAAGAAAAGACTAGTAGCTGGTGCCAGTGAGAGTATCTGGTCATTCACAAATGCATTAATCTTCTTTTCCCTCAGTTGAATGTTTCTGTTTAAAGCACCTGCTAAAAAGGGAGCAATATAATGAAGTGTCTGGGTGGTAAAAAGTGTTTTTAGAGGCCTGGTTTTGCTTCCCATTCTTCAGCCAATGTATAGCGCAAAGAAAAGGCTCCCCAGCATGGGAAGCCAGGAGCAGAGATGGGGAATTAGGATCTTGGCCCTAAAGCCTGAAACACCCAGCCTGCAAAAATCTCATGCTGTGGGTTGTGTGGAAAACAAGAGCAATAATTGAAGCAGAGAGACTGAATTTAGGAACAGAGCAGAACAAATTAACGTGCGGTCCTGGAGGGTGATTATTCCTGCTCCGGTGCCTGAGAACGCTTGGCCTCATCCCGTATCACAGAGATGCACAGGGGGAGGGAGGTGAAGGATTAGCTTCTCCTTCTGTTCAGAATACAGTCTAGACCAACCCTAGCTAGACCAGAAAGACAACATGGCATGGAAATCAAAACACAGGCTCCTATTTCGCTAATGGTACACAGGATACAGTGGGGCCAGTGTGAGGTTTTTTGCTTGTGGTTGAGAATTTAACTTTCTTTTTTTCTGAATGCGCTCTAACGTAAGACACTTTGGGGGTGAGGGTTTCAAATGAAACAGGATTCTGTGCATGCAGAAGTTGCTTGTTTGCAAATACAGTGATGTGAATTTAAACCCCTTGTGGTTTACCATGGAAAATACAGACATGGTGTTTTTCACCTGAACTTCACTACACACAGACTGAAGGCAGAGGAGACCCATGCAGCTCGAGCAGCGAAGAATTTCAGATACGAAACTAAAATTAAGTTCCTCAGCGTGCGCACAGACAAATACAGATAAACACACACACGCTGCTGTAGGGTGATTTCCTCGTACCATTTTTGTTTGCAGAGTGGTTAGGTTGGTAGTAAGCAGTGACCTGTGGCCACCTCGGAGCAGTGGGTGAGCGGAGCTCCGATCCCCCCCAGCCGTGGAGAGAAGGTTTTGCACGGCAGGAGCTCACTGCAGTGGTGGGAAGGAGTCAGCACTCGGAGATTATCTTAGCCATATTCTGTACAAACCTGAACAGACACTTAGCCTCTATGCATCTTCGTAAGGAAGTTCAAGCCTTTGTAAGTCTTTAATTTGTAAGTGCTTTGCCAGAAGTAAGGCATAAAAATCTTCCTTGCTTTTGCTCATAGAAGACCTATACACTTCAGCATCCCACGTGGATGGATGACAGTATCTTCCCAGCTTGGAGGTGGCAGGGGAAAGGCAGGGTATAGCCTTTCTGCAGGAGCTAAAAGAGCTGGGAAGAGTGACTCCTGCACAGGACTCATCTAGGCTACCTCTGCTCTGCTTCCAAACACGCTGAGGATCAAGATCCGGGGTCTAAAGCTCAAAAATAGAAAGAGGGTGAGGAGTCCTTTCATGGCATGTCCCTTAGCAGCACAGTTCCAGCTGCTGCCTGTCTTCCAGTGACTTGTGCCTCTGAAAGGAAGGGCAGGATGCGAGTCTCAGTGGTGGTATTATTTGTTACTCAGAAAGTCAGGGGGAAAAGTATGGTTGACCAGATCTACAATGCATTATCTGAAATGGAAAGTTTCCACTTTGGGAGTGGGGAAAAAAAAGAATCTTCCAGTATAGACTCTATGCAATGGATGCTTGGATGTATTTATCATTATGCATTAATGGGGTGGGTGAGAGAATTGCCTTCCACATTCATAATTGCTTTTAGTTTTGATTCCTCCCGCTGTCTTGAAGGTTTACAGTCTGTAACACAATGTGTGTGGGTTTCACAGGTCAGTCAACCTGCCCTGGAGGAAACAGATTTCATGTGTACTTTCTCATTCTCATTTACTCCTTGTATTCTTCATTGGCACAAAGACCCACAATGAGTTGAATACAAAACACCAGCCGCAGTTGAGAGAACCAAGGCATGATCATTTTTCACATGGCAACAATTTTGGCAGGATTTGGCTTGAATGTACAGTTTAGCAAAAAAAATAAAATCCGGTTTTGAGTTAGGATAAGGTATGTGTTAGGGTTAAGGTTTGGGCTGGTATAGACCTATGAGCTAAATGAGCACAAGCTACAGCTGGAAGTGAGCCTGGGGACCAGGACAGAGCACTGACCTGCATGGGGGTTAGGGCTGCTAGGAGACACTGGATAGGAGGGGAAAATTTTAGGATTAAGATTTGGCTGAGAAAAGCCACGGGACAGCGTAGCTGCTTCTGAATTGCCATGATGCACTATTGAGTTGGCGCTTTCCCTCTGAGCTTGCCCTACTACCTTGAGCCTTGGTCATCAGTGCCTTGGTGGCCATGGTTGGAAGTGTGGCCCCACTCAGCATTTCTCAGATTGCTGTAGTGCAATCTCAGTGGTTTCTCCTGGTTCAAGCCCTAATCCTACACTCAATGTCAGCCCTAGGAGCGTCTCCCAGTTCCCACACTAAGTATAATGGCTCCAGACGTGGCGGCACATTCAGAGTCCACCATATAATCTGCTGGAGTCACACTCTAACCCTGACCTCAGCCTCAGCCCTTTCACTGCTCCGGTGACTCCTGGTGACCCCAGATTTCAAAGGACTCACAGATTCAACATGAGCTTCAATTTTGCTGCTGTCTCCCCCAAATCCCTTTATTATCCTAGCACATCAGTTTCTTTTGATAAAACTGTAATCCTGGACCTTCCCAAACTCAAGCAGCCATCACCAGTCCCAGAAGAAAACGGTCTCAGAGCACTCTGCGTCCTCTCCCCTTACTTTGCTCATCCACCTCCACTGAACATCCTCATGACCCGACTTCATCTGTTCGTCCTGGCCTGGATTATAATACTAATGCCATCAGTGCCTCAATGCCATCATTTTCCCCTTGTCAAATACTAACCCTAACCAAAACTCTGACCCGAGCCATAAAGATGCAAATTATACTCAAGCTGCCTTAAAACGGGATCCATGTGGAGCTGCTAGAATGCTTTTTTTAGGTCGAAACTGCACTAAGATCTAGAGTCCCATGAGATGGGACTGGGGTTGAGTCTGGGGTTAATATCATTCTCCAAATTAAGTTTAGGGTTTACTTCAGGCTCGTGTTTCACAGGAGCCATGAGCTAGGAAAAAATGGGAGAGTGCTGACGGTGCGGCGTGTCTCCAGTCACCGGTGCTGCTTTCCCAAGCGAGTGGGTCAGGGAGCGTCCTGTCCTAGATTTCCCTGTCTGCTGTTACATGGATAAAATAAAAATTGGTACTGTAGGTGCACAGTCTGACAAAAGTCTTCCTTGGAAAAAACAGGCTTCAAGGAAGAGTACCTGATGTCATCACTGTGAGATGACTGGGCTAGAACAGTTTCCTTAATTAACCTCCTGTAAATAAGGTGCTTTGATGGCCTGCAGCTCAGCAGTGGCACAGGGATCTATTTCGGAGGAGAGTCTTCTGAATTCCAGAAGAGGTAAAGATGCCTTGACTGAGAAGGTACTGTATCCAATAATAGCTCTAAAGTTCGCAGCTAAGTCTTTGATCTCTTCTCTTTCATGACTCCACATCGCTTTTGAAAGATAGCTGAAACTTCAACCCCCACAGGAAAATTCAGCTTGCTTTTTTTTTTTTTTTCCTTATCCTGCTTATAACAAATGCAAGCAGGTGCCAGGTCCTGATGGTGCAATGAGTGTGATGGAATGACCTTCCCTTCCTTGCAGCTAGGTGACAAATGCTCAAGAAGTAGGAATAGAAATAGAAATAGAAATAGGAATAGAATAGAATAGAATAGAATAGAATAGAATAGAATAGAATAGAATAGAATAGAATAGAATAG
>JANZLQ010000044.1:18641712-18671432 GCA_026212715.1 Elanus axillaris | reverse complement strand
ATAGAATAGAATAGAATAGAATAGAATAGAATAGAATAGAATAGAATAGAATAGAATAGAATAGAATAGTTGGAAGGAGTATAACAGCTACTCCTGTTTTACATATAAAAGGAAGGTTTGGGATTTACGTAATCAACAGTTCAAAAACTATCAGAAGAAGAGAAGCTCCAGGCTGTTTGCATGCTTGCTCACCACTGAATGAAGAAAAACTTGAGGCCAAAGTCCACCCCAAACTGCATGCCCCCATGTTGGAGAGCTCCCGCGCAAAGCTGCCTGAGGATACGCTCCTCCATTTCCAAACCTGTGTTGAGTGACAGTCACCCGGCGGTACGGGAGAGGCCGGCCATCTGCACACCTCTCCTGGGAGGCACGCACATCTGTGAGCACATCCTTTCTGATTTGATGCATCACATATGAAAGGAGGAGGCTCGTATTTAAACCCATCCCCACTGTGCCCGTGGCCACGGGAGAGCAGAGCCGCGCATCCAGAAGTTAGTTCAGAGGAGCAGTCACAGGTTTTTCCATTGATTTCCATTCAGACTTCCAAAGGTACTTTTTCTTTTCTCTGTGTTTTATGAAGTGCTGCATACACCTACTTTCAGCTATAAATAAGAAATAATCATGTGCATTTAACACTTATTAAAATTCTTTTTAAATTTGTATGCAAACGAGGAGCAGCCACAGGCTCCTGGCAGCTTGCCTATAAAGCCCTTTGTTCTGCAAAGATTGTACACCACTGATGAGGCAGATAAATTTGTCTTCAGTGCCATAGCCTTGTCTTTGCTCTGAATCTTTTTTATAACTACTGGAAGGTGTAGGTTGAGAAATGCTGGTTTGATTAGCTGGGCTTGTGGTTGGTCCCTTTTCATGCCAAAATCATTTAAGTGTTCCAGACATGGCATACACCCATGGAATCTACAAATATATCTCTCCCCAGTGCGTCATAATTCCTGGGGTAGTAAGTGATGAATCATCAGGATCTAATGTGAAGATAAGCTAATTAGCATTAATCAGAGCTCCTGCCCGAGGTGGGAAAATGCTAGCTGAGCAGTCTGTTGGCTGCCATCTGAGTTATTTAATTATTTTATTTTCATTTCTTTCGATTTTACAAATCGGGCTCTTCAAAGCTCCCAAGCTCATAGACTGGTAGTCTTCAGTGCCATGCAAAATTTGGCAACCCTTTCGTGTCCCTCAGTCTCCATCCTGCCCTGATCTCACCCACCATCTCGCTTCTTGCATCGCCTGCAGGTCCACAGACCGTGGCTGGGTCATGTTGTGGTGTGGGATGGCTGCTGGACTTCAAAGTTTCTCCCTGCAAGAAATCTGCCTGCAGCCCCCTCCCATTAAAATCATTAAGTGACTATCTCCAGAATTTAAATTACTCTGAACTTATTGCAATATCACCGAAGAGAGAGGTCCTGTCACGTGAAGCAAGTGATGAGAAGTATTTCCCTTATGTAGAGTAGCTGTGATACCAGGCTATGTTCCCTTCTCTGGACTCTGGGGACTAACTTTTTGTAGAAGTTTTTAAAATTATATTACAGTGTTTTTCTTCTAGTAATGTGCCTTCTAGCGAAAAATCCCAAGCAACAGGGATGACTGTAAATACTTCCTTACGTGTCCCGCCTGGGTGCCAGCTGTCTTACCCTGGTCAGGGCAGGGCTGTTGCAATCAGCGTTCAAGTCTGTGGTGCAGAAGCGTGAGGAATTCACTCTCAGCAAAAAGACGCCATCAAACACCACCCTCCGTGACTGCTGGCCTATTTCAAGGATTGCTTATGACAAATTCCTTTGCGTATTGGCATCTGCAGCGTGCCTTCAAATTTTGAAATGCATTGGCTTCGGTGGTGCGTCTCCTCCTCTGCGCTCCCTGCACACCTCAGGTTTGGTGGCAGAAATCCTGGTGCAAAGGGAACCAGGATTCAGACTCGGCCATTAGCATAAAGATAATTAGCTTTCAGTGAGACCCAAACGAGGACATTTTTTTACCGATGCTTGAGCACCCAATGTGCAGTGTGGGACCGCAGGGAAGCTGTCGCTGCCCCGCATCCCCGCGGCACATGTATGTACCATCCAGGTCCAGCCAGCACGGCACAGCCTTGCCTCGCTGGGAACAGCTCGTGGGCTCCTTGGGTGCTCCGGCACGTTGGGAAGCGATACCCAGCGCAGCGGCAGGGAGGTTGCTGCAGCCTCACTGGGAGATGTGGGATGCACGTTAGCAGACCCCCACAGCAAGAAAAAGGAATATGTTTTCTAGTCTGTGGGCTCGGGGGTCCTACAAAACTCAAAGTCCGTGCGGTCCTTTGCCATTGTGTCCAACGTGTGTCTTTGCCACCCAAGGACAGAACCGAGGTTATCTTTCCTTGAAACTGCTGGAGATCTGCCACTGGGAATGCCGTTCTTTGCTCTGAATTTTGCCGTGATCCTGTAACTTACAATTACGCTGACTCTTCCATTACGGTGAAACCCGCCCCTTCCTTTTTTAAGCGTGGCACATGGGCTTTTTAGAGAAACCACTGAGAAGTTTCAGAGTGGCATCGTGCTCCGTGGACTGCTGGGGTGGGTCAGTGAGTTTTACCTCTTGAGCTTGTTCTGATGTAGCATAATTGTTCCTTTTCATATAAATACTGTTCCATAGCTCTGCACTGAGCTGGAGGAAAAAAAAAAAACCAACAAAGAAACAAAACCAAAAATGAAGGAGCGCATGGCTGCTTCTTTTACTATGGTAAATAAAAATACCTGGGCCAGCTGAGAAGGTTTGTAACCACCAGCAGATGTCATTGCAGCCAGCGCAGCTTAGGGCACGTTGGGTGAGAACAGAGGCACTTCAGGTATTCGGGTAATACCCAATGGAAAATGAAAATAAAAAAATAAATCATATAATCTCTGATTGCCCGGTAGCTCATTCTTAGATCACTGGTAGCTAGTTTATAGTAGATAGAGTAGATATGAGGAATTAAGTTCCATGCTACAATTTGTTTTCTGCTGAATAATTATGATTTATTAGTCCCAAGCACAAATTATAGTAATTTAAAATATTAATACTTTTTTTAAGAAGGAACACGCAAATGGATTGGGTTTAATGGGGATAGTTAGGTCCTCATAACCTAACAAGCCGGAGGATTAATGAGGGCTTCTCAGTAACTTTGGGTGTAGGGCTCGGGGACTGATGGGGTGAGCGTGCCGGTGCCCAGCAGCCTGTTTGGGGATGCAGGGCACCTTTTCCTTTCTCCCCACCTGGGAGGTGTTCCTGGGATGTTCCCGGATCATGCTCTGTGCCTGATGCTCCGGTGCTCCCTGCCACGCTGGCCCCTCCGAGGCGAGCAGGGGGCTCGGGGCCAGCAGCCGGGGTGTTGATCAGAGGAGTGACTCACTGCCGGTACGTGTTATCTTGGCTTCCCTCCTTTGTTTTCTCCTTGCGTCTCCGGGACCTGGTAGTTTCTGGACATCCCTGTGTTAGAGCTGTGTCAATGTCAGTGAAGCCTCAGGGGTAGTTTGGTATCATGGCCAAATCCCCCTCTAGCTGCACCATCCCCAGAGCCTGGCCAAATCTGTGAGCTGTCCCCAACCCCTTCACCCAAAAACTGCCTGGGTGACAACGTGCCATCCTTCCCCGTGCCGTGCTGCTCGGTGGGCGTGCTGCTGGAAACCGGCCATCGAGAGACCTCCTCGTCGTGTCACCTCCTGGTACGGGGCCGGGGTTAACGCTGCACTGGGGTCGTGCTGCTGGGGGGTCACCATGCCTCGTCCGTAAGCGCCAGGTGATTTATTGCCATTTTCTCACCGGTTCAAAATAATTTCATGCTTCCTTGGTGCAGGCACCCTACCGATATACAGGGTGCAGCAACTCTGGGATGGCCAAGGGGGTCGGATCGCAGTTGCACCGGCTGCACGTTTTCTGTTAGCAGGGAAAACGCCGTCCCCGGCATGTAGCCGGGATGGCGAGACCACAGACCCGTGGAAAAGAGCCCACCAAACCGTTTGGCTGAGCATCTCCGTGCCGGCATCGCGTCTTCTGCGGCACGTGGATCGCAAGGTGTGAGACCTCTGCACAAAACCGCTGCCTGCAACCTGGAAATGCGCTGCAGCTCCGGTTGGGATGGAGGACGGCACGTGGGCGTGCACGGGAGAGCCATGACGTCTGTGTGTGTGCATGTATTGATGCTTTTTCTAACCCATTACCAGTCCTCATAAATTCTTATGCTGATGGCTATGGAGTGCCAGACAGTACTGCTGTTGACATCAGTGGTGGAATTTGCTGTCATAAAGACAAAATAAGGAAAAATGCTCATTAGCCTCTGTTCCTCAGTAATTTCTCCACTCCTCTCTCTGGGGTCGGCAGGCAGACAGACAGGCAGATGCCACCGAGCTGAATGTAAGAGCATGGTTGGTAACTGGTAGTTATCATTACACTACTGCATAAAACATATAGAAATATTTTATATAAAATCTCCTGTGATAACCAATATTTACTGTTTGCATGGTGAGGATCACAACCAGAAGTGAGTCTGCTGAGCTCGGTCTTGTTCAGATGCAGGAGATAACAGGTCTCTGCCCTAAAAAAACCACTTTACAGTTAAGAAATGCAATTGCTGTTAAACCCTTGGTCTGAATATAGCCCCGTATGAATATGAAACAGTCGTGCCAAGGCAGATAGATGTGAAGATAAGAGAGATTGACTAAAGGCAACATTTTACTAGCCGTGTCACCAGTCTCCTCGTAACACAATAAACAAGTATTTGTTTTGTGGGAAGCTTCGGGTGACTAGTGAGGCTCTCACAGGAACCCGGAGATAACTGGTGATGTAGCACTGTCACCTTTGCTCAGCACACAGCCCCCCCGAAACCCAGTGCCTTTCATGTGGTGGGGCTGGGAAAGGGGATCGGGGCATTCGGCTGCGGAGCCGGAGCTGGGAGCGTTGCAGGGAGCACCTGCAGCTGCAGAGCCGGCGCGGGCAGGTGCCTCCTCGTACTGAGGAGCGTGGCCGGGAAGTGAAGCGGGTTTCTGAAATGAGTAAATTCGAGTCGAAGCAAAGGTGCTAAACACTGCAGAGCTCAACAGACTAAAATTTCCTGCTGTTGTTAAACTCGCAGTTTGAGAGTGATTTTCTTCTCTACGCACTCTGCTCCTACTGCGCACGGTGTTGCAGAATCGGTGTGCCTGATGAGCTGAAAGCACCTTGTGTTCTTTATGCACATTTACAAAAACAAAACGCGGCGGATAAAACACCTGAAATCTCCCAGGCTGGTGAGGTATAGCATTTCCCACTTTTACAGTCTCTCAAAACCTGAATGAACGCCCGCCAGCACTGGAGGTAGCGGTATGTCCTTGGCCCTAGGTGAGATAAATCAGTGTAAAAACTTTCCTTGACTTTGGCATGGATTGAATTAGGGAAGAATCCTCTACACCTAAAAATCTTATTCTGTATCTCATAGTTGTTGCACTTCTGCTAAAAGCCCTGTGGAGATGCGGTGTGGCGTGTCCTTGCAGGAGATGCGGGTGCAGGCTGGGGAGCAGCAACCTGAGCATAGGGGCAGGTTATTCTGCCCTTGGGAGGGTCACCCCCAAACACTGCAGCTGGGGACTTAGGGACTCGCCTGTTCTGAGACAGACTTTCCTTCCAAATCCCATCGACTGGCTCTTGGCTGCGTTCAGGGATTTATTTCTTTAGAAAGTCCTAGGCTGCTTTATGTCTTGCAATAGTGGAGAGCGCCAGCCAAAAAATTAAAGGGAAGATATTATATTAAGCATGTGTTTTAAGAAGAAATTGCTTTCTCCGTGTAGCACCTCAGATAAAACCAAGAGAGGTGTAAAAAAGCGTAATCCTTTATAATCTATACGGTTTTTACCTTTTGCATTCTAAGGAGCTTAGATGATGGACATAAGATAGATGGGTTTAATTTTTAATTGCAAACTTTGCAGGGAAAAATGTAAATCCTAACCCAATGGAAATAGTGGTTTAACTGGATTTTTCAGCAAATGTACAATCGGCTGGTTATGAAGAGCACTTTCACTTTAAAAAATGAAATGCTAGCATAGGATTTGGTTGTGTAGTAATGTTCTGAAGTGGGGATTTTTTTGCCCGTGGATCATTGTCCTGGTAGCAAGAGAAGTTTTTCATTCCTGGACTTGCAGAAGGCAGATATGGGACACATGGACTTCCAGCTCAGGCCCTAAATAATACCTTAGCTAAAAAATTGCTCTGTAGGCACATGTAGGTTATATGCTTACAGGTGTGGTGGATATATTTTTTTCTTAGTATAATTGATGTTCTGTGTAACCTCAGTTTCATCATTCAGCAAATACAGCTGTCGATTATTGTAACAGATCAGAGGGCATTGCAAGTAAGTTAAAAAAAAAAAAAGTCTGTGTTACAAAATGACCTACAGTTAAATAGCTGATCCCTGGTAGTGAGTTAAATTAGTTAATTATCTGGTTAGGAAAAAATCTGTACCAGTGATGTACAGGGATGCGCTGAGACGCAGCTGCCTGCTTGCACTTCAGCAACCCTGATCCCTGCCTAGCGTGGGACCGGCTGTACACACACCCTTCTGTTTGCTCAGTTCTGCTTTGTTTAACATTTCTGGAAAACCTTTTTCATGGAGTCCCGTGTCGTGGTTGACCGCGGGGCAGGGTGAGCTCCCAGGGCGAGCTGTGTTGGAAAACAAGTCTGACCTCAGCCAGGAAAGTTGGTATTTTAACATTTTTCCCCTTCACCACCTGCATGAAATGGTGATATCTCAAATTTGTGGCGATGGGAAGAGACACGTGCCTCCAGCCACTGCGCTCAGGCTGCTCTCCCCAGTCGGGGTCGGGACCCTCTTCGTGGTCGGCCAGCGTGGTTCATGAAAAGCAGCACGGTCCAGCTGAAGATTGCTATTGCGATCTGATCGGAGCATGAAAATAAAGATTCTGGATGAGCATGGCTTGTATCTGGGTCCTCTGCCTCCCGGGAAGGCGAGTGCATCGACCAGGAGGTGGCTCAAAACTCTGTCCTGGACCTAACCTTCTCCCAACAAAACTTGGGTGAAGATGCACCCTACAAAGAGTTGTGGTTTCCATGGCTTGGTTTTTCTCACAAAAATAAATAAAGTTGCTTAAAATTCCTGACCCCATGCAGTCCTGGAACAGGTGGCGAGCCCCCATAGTAAGAACTAAATCATTAAAACAGTACTAAGCTCTTGCGGGTTTGCGCCCGTTGCTTCTTGTACTCAGATGAACCCCAAACCCAAAGCAAAACCAGGCTGAAAGAGCAAAGTTTCACCATTTATATTTCTCATCAAAACCATATGAAATTGTGACTTTCTCATTTTTTTTTACGTGAAGCCTTTGATCAGTCCTGCCCTGTGAACTTTTGATCAGCCTGGGTTAAAATGAAATCTAAGACCGGGGACATTTTGTGTGGTCTCTGGTTTTGAAGTGAAAATTTTTCATGTCTGTACTAACCATGTTATTCCCGGGCTGTTATTCACAGTCACTCTCATAAAGCTGTAGCCAAAAACTTACTGGAGCTCTTGGAAGAAACATGCTGAGAAGGCAACCTAGCCATAGCAGGATTCATTTATTATTTAGTACTTAGCATAAAGCATAAAGTTTGCTGTGTTTCATTACTAGTCCAAGGCACCTTCTTGCACTGTGTTTAGCTGTATTTAGAAAATGAGACTTTCAGCCAGGGTCTGAAGTTTAGAAACCAGCTCTCTCAAAACTGCTTTCCATGCTGAGACCCGAAGATGAAAATAATCTCATGACCATCCACTCCCGTAGTAAAATCTTATGCAATTATATCTGTGAATCTCAATACCTGAAAAACAGGATCTGATGACACATGACAAGAGCCAAGGCAAAATATGTATGACTTAATACCAGCACAGTAAGTAATCTTTATCATCACCAGTATAGAAGATGAAATCGAGGCATGGGGTGGGGATGGCACAGCACTAGAGTTACCTCATTTATTCCCATCCCTTACCTTGAGTCCCATTCTAAAAATGAGCCCAATAAGTATTGCTAAATAGACTATTTAGACAATACTGAAAAAAACCCATGGTAAAAGATCTGAAAAGATGCCTGTATGGAGTCAGGGATTGCTGTGGTACATGGTGCATCCCATCTCTCTTGGTTTGCTATCTCATCACCTAGTTCGTCCTGAGGAATTAGGAAATTTAGGCAGCAGAGCTGAGCGTTCCCCTTCAGCCTGAATCCAGCTCACGTGCCGGGATCAGCCCACTCAGTCCTAAATCTGGCGGTTCTCAGCCAGGAGGCTCGGGGAGACTTCGCCCCGGCCACGGCCATGGCAGCTCCTCGCTGCTGTATGCAGGGATTAGCTGGCAAGCCTTTAAACTGCTCCTTGTTTTACATCTCATTGGAGGTAACATTTAAGGAACTTCTAGGAGTCAAGTGGCAGGACAAGATTAATTAGGATTCCTTTCTAATCCTAATTACAATGATATTTGCTTCCCACGATAGGAGACGTTCATTATCATATGTATAAGTTTGTTTCTTTAGTCTGTCTGCTTCCCTCCCCCCAACAAAAAAAGGTTAAATAATATTTAATACATTTTTACAGTCATTAAAAAAAATCAACTCTTTTTAATCTGGTAAAAACATCAGATGGGCAGAGGAGAAAACCATTCAATTCCCTATTAATTTCCCTTGCTCTCTAATTATATGCAAATCCACCAAGCCCAGGTTTTAATTCAGCCATTCGCATTAAGAGATCAGAGAAAGATTCAAAATGGGAAAGCGGAGTTTGACGTATCATTGGGGGCTCGTACGAATTCGACTGGAAGATAAATTCCACATTTTAATTAAAATGTTTATTCCGCTCTGCACAATAACGCTTGCTTGCTTTCAGAGGAAAAAAGGGGTATTAAGCATTAAAGGAACTAATTCCTCCTATGAAGAAAATTAGGATTTCTCCCAGGCAGACACAGGGTATCATCCAGGATTAGCAGCTGTAGCATTCTTTGTAAACATGTCACCCTTGAAAGTGAGCAACAAGGAAAGCTGCTATCGCCTTACAGCTGCAGGGTGTCAATAAAGCATCCCTTCGGCTCCAGAAGGGATTATCTTCCCTCCGCATCCTCCAGAGAGCCGTTTATCATGGAAACTGGGAAATAAAGTGTGAGTGCAGATTAGGATAATGCGGGGGCAGCTCCGGGCTGGGCAGCGGGCAGCCTATCCCTTCTCCTGCCCGGGGGTCACCAATGGGTTTTGGGGATCCCAGTGGGGAGGGATGCCCCTCGCCCCAGCCCTTGCCCCTTGGGCTTCACAGCTGGTTGGCAAAATTAATCCTAGGGTGGGAGTGATATCCCGAGCCGCAGCCGGCCATCCCCGTACTGTCCCGGCAGTGCTCCTGCCCGGGCGCGATGCTGTGGAAAGGTCTGGGAGAGACCTCGGAGAAGGCTCGGAGCAGCTACGGTTCATTCATGCGTGGCCATCCCTGTTGGAAATGCGCTTGACATCCGTATAAATATCAAAGGATTTCACCCTAGCAGGGAAATGCGTACCCAGGAACGATGATAACTATTACAAATTATCATCCCTGGTTGTTTCGTCCTATCTGTTAATTAGCCAGTGGCATGTGCTTGGGCATGGCCGCCTCCAACATGTTAAAAGATCTTCTCTCGGTGTCGTCTGCTGCTGTGCGGGTGCGTGGCCTCAGTGGTCATATGTGACGGGAGAAAACTTCCTCTGAACAAGTCAGCAGCATTACGATATCATTATTATTTTTATTATTATTACTGTTACTACTATTATTTTTTCACAGCGCAGTCACCAGTTCGGGGATTTACTTTCAGACGAGGTGAGACACTTTTGATTTGCTGTCTTTTTTTTTTCAATCAGTGACGTTCTCGCATGGTGAGATCCCCCCTGCAGATGAGCTTTGAGACTAGCAGGTTGAAAAGAGTAGAGTAGAGTAGAGTAGCGTAGGGTAGGGTAGGGTAGAGTAGGGTAGGGTAGGGTAGGGTAGAATAAAATTTAGTATAGGATGGGATGGGATGGAATGGAATGGAATGGAATGGAATGGAATGGAATGGAATGGAATGGAATGGAATGGAATGGAATGGAATGGAATGCATGCTGCCTGCCAGCAGGGTCTGGCAGCCATCCCATCCCAAGCCTAAAGACAGGGACAAAACTCATGAGAGGGTCTCCTGTCCAGGTCCTGGGGTGGCAGTGGTGACACCAGCGGGACGGTGTCACCCACGGTGGCCGTGCACCCCGGCACCGTGCGTTGCAAAGGGGCGGGTTTCGCCCCCTCTGATGTTCGGAGAATCGAAACACCTTAAATCACATCAGAGTTTTTTTGTGTTGTGTGTTTTGCTAACTCCCCTGCGCTCTTTGAAGTACATGGGCTGGTTTTGTTTTTGTTTTAAATGGAACGAAAAAGCCCAGCCGAGCAGCCGGGAGCCCTCTCCTGTTGCCCAGGGGACCTGTAAGCAAACATTTGCCTCCAGAAAACTGTGCGGCACTGACACCTGGAGGGTTCTTGTTGGGCTGATTCGCTGGCAGATGCACCCAGAAATCTCACAGGATTTTCCATCTGCTGCTGCTGCAGCACGTCCCGGGCAGGGAGGGATGTGACGACCCGGCATCAAAGCCACCTCTGTTCAGATCCAGGACCCAGCTAGGGCTGGGGTTTGCAAATGGTTTGTCAAAACAGGTGAAAATCCCCCAAGCCACTGGTGTTGGAGACCATGATGCCAGGAATCACAGGGCAAACCCTCTGCATTTCACCAAGCCTTTGCACCCAGAAATTCGGCCGGTCCTGTGCTGCCCGCAAGCCGGGCACATGGAGGGTGATGTCTCTGGTCCTTGTAGAAACAGTGTCTTGAGCCTCACCGAAGGGCGTGCTTCGGCTCTGTGTCATACGTTTATTTTGCTTTCTTCCCTTGCCCTCTTGGACATTTTCCTGATTAATTCTGGGTATCAGACTGACCGCTCGCCTTTGAGAAGTAGAGCAAAATAAAGGAGGTCAGATATTATCAGCCTCTGTGGGTCAAGTGAGTGACTTCTCATCTGAAGCCTCATTTGAAGTGTTACCGGTAACTCCAGGGTTTGCAGCTTCTGATTCAAATTCGCAGAACCACGTAGCAGGAAGGGGACAGAGATTTGGGGTTTTTTTTCCTCCATAGCCCAGAACACAAGAGAGTTCAATAGCCAGGGATGGATGTTGCAGAACAGGGGAAATAGCTGGGGGTGTGATGCGGCCCCGCCGTTATATTGCCGTGGCACTTGGGAGAAAATAGCTGGGGTTTGGTGTTGCAGTACAGCCCCTGGGTTATATTGCCCCGGCATTTGTTTCCACGAAGCCAAATGTCACTGTTGCCCTTTGTGGCAACCGGCACATTGGGACCGAGGGGTGTTTCTGTGCCCTCCTGAGCAGATGCAGCGGAGCGAAGCTGCTTTTAGCATGATGGCAGCAGCGTTTCCCGAGCAAGGCAAACGCTGAGGAAGGGGACTTTCTGCACAGTTGAGGAGGTTGCTGGAGTGAGGTGGCTTTTCTGCTGAATGTGATTGTAAACACAGGGTGGTGATGCCAAAAGTTCATTTTTCAGGGGATTTCTCCTCTCTGGTATGGGGTGTACTTGCCTCCACGCTTGCCCCCTGTCACCGTAAGAGAGCAGCCTCTGGGAGGGACTTTTGATCTTTATTTTTCCATGCTTTTTTTTTTTTTTTTTAATGAAGAGCCACCTACATCTTTCTCTTAGAAGATAAATACTTGAGAAGTGAAGCGGCTCTTCCTGTGCCCGTAAACGGTGAAAAGCTCAGCTATTTCCCCTGCAGAGTTTAACTTAAAAATAATAACCATCATTGCTTAAAAACAGAAACCAGCAGCAGCACAGAAGGTCACTGAGAACTTTCAAAAGGTTTTGAAGTTCTTTCCCTGTATTTGTCCCCATCGTGTCTGGAGCTTGGCCACCTCTCTGAGTGCTGGGGCACGGAAGGTGTTAAATGCCGGGGAACTTGTCCCCTGATACCCAAGCTGAGTCCCCTGACACGGATGTGATGCACAGGGGAGAGTCAGCATCACAGGAGCTGAGCTTTGCCTCTAAGGCGAGCGCATCCCCTTCGATGTACAAAAAAGAGCAGGGTTGCACAGGTGCCTTGTTAGCGTTTTCAAAGCAGAGCTGGGTTTTAAAGAGGCTGAAAGAAATCGGAGGGACAGGGAAAAGCTGAGGGGATAAATGCTTCATCAACCACAAAACGTAGAGTGCTCAGGTAAAAACCTGAGCAAGGACAATATTTGGATAAAAACCTGAGCAAGGACAGGATTTGGATAAAAACCTGAGCAAGGACAGTATTTGCCTTTATGGGCGATGTATATCTTAAACCGATCGGCTCCTTGCTGCAATTCATATGCAGAAGAATTAATGCAAGAACTAATAGCTGCATATTATTACTTTCCCTTTTGTTTGACTGCTGCTCGTAAGCACTTCTGGGCCAGCCGGAGACGGGGTGTACAGGGGCAGTGGGGCTCTTCTGGCCATGGGAAACGTGGTCTTCTGGTCCCTGGAGGAACTTTTGGTGGTGCTGAGGGTAAGGGCCAGCTCCAGCCCTCTGTGCTGCAGCCGTGCTGGGTGGCATGGGCAGGGGCTGGGGAGATGCTGCTGCTGCTGCTGCTAAAATTCGGCTTTGCTGGAGGGGTGCATGGCTGGGTGAGGGCAGTGCCGGAGCGTGGGTGGCTTTAACTTTCCCTGTTTCCTTTCTGCTGCGGCAGCGGGCTGGGGCAATGCGACTGCAGCAAAAGTGAGAAAAGAGAAAAAAAGCATGCTGAGACGAGAAATGAGTCGACGCTGCCTTCGCCCGCGGGCTGCCGAGGGCTCCAGCCCCGGCGCTTGCAGTCAGCGCCGAAAATGGTCTGTAGTGGGTATTTGGGGTGATAATTTATCGCAGCTTCTCCTGGTGCAACACCATAGGGAAACGAGGGGTGAAGGTGTCTGCGAACAGGGTCTGAGGCCCCGAGCTGGGAGATTTTATCAGAACTCGAAGCTCCCCTGAAACTGCAGAGCTGGGTTTGGGTCACAGGCTCTGGGTCCCTGAGTGTCCCAAATGACAGCATTGCTGTGCAAGCCCTCTGAGGAGCATATCCGATGCTGCGGGACATACCCAATAATATCCCTAATAATTTGCTAATTTGGATTGATTGCTGGATAACAAGCAAAAGGCACAGTCCCGCCGGTAACGGATACCTTCCCCAGGAGTGGTGCATGCTCAGTTCAGCCCGACCTTATACCTTTCTTTTTGTAGCATGATGACTAATTTTGTAGTGAAAAGGAATTAATTCCTCATTGAATCAGCAGCAGCAAAACTTTGTAGGTTTTGTTTTTTCATAGCTGGCGTATCGACTCATCTCGCCCTCTCTGAGAAGTGACGTCGAAGCAAACGCATTTGGGGCAACATGGGGCCGGACTGCAGTCTGCAGCACGTGTGCCTCACCCAGGGTTTTCAAAACCCCGGAGACACCGGAGCAGGACAGAGGAGCACCCAGATGTGCTCAGAGGAGCTCACCCCATCCATCTGCCTCCTCTGCACCGGTACTGACCCCGAGGGCTGCTCCCAGCAGCCAGACACACAGCACGGCCGGTGACATGGGGCTCTCAGGCTGCTGAACCTCCCCTCGCCCCACACCAGCCCACTGCCAGGCTGGCCCACGACTTTTTCGTTTCATTATTTTTGGGGCCGGTGATGTGGGAAAATTTGAAAGTGATGTGACTAATTTCGCCTCACCGCGGCTCGGCTCCCCGGCGAGGCTGGAAACCACAGCGCTCTCCCCGGCTGCCGGCTTTGTGCTCCTGGGTGCTTTGTGCAGCCGTGCCATGGGGGACGGATCCTGCACTCTCCAGGGTGCTTCCAGCCTCCCCTCGCCTGGGATCCTGCTGCCAGGACCAGCACGGCCCTGGGGTAATGGGGGCACCTGGCTCTGGGCATCACAGAGGGGTTTATGAGGCTTTCTTCTCCCTGAAAACGCCTCTGCATCCAGGGAGAGGGGCTGCAAGGATGGACAGTGGCTCCCACGGTGCAGGGCTTTCCAGCAGGCTCGTCCCTGCTTTGCTTGCTTTTGGACTGCCCACAGGGATTTTGGCTGCGATCAGCGGGATGTGTGTTCGGTGGCTGGAAGCTGAGGTTTGTGCAAGGGGCAGGCAGCACCCCGTTATCCTTCACAGGGAGCGCAGCTCCTTTTCCAGTCGCATCCCCAAAGGTGCTGGACCCCAGCCACACGGGTGCTGTGCACAGTCCTGACAGTCTGTCCCTTTTCCCCCGCCTGCAGGGTCCCCGTGTCCATGGGGTCCCATGGAATACCCTGTGTGGAGGGCACCCCATATGTGCGTGGGATCCCCGTTGTAGAGGGGATCCCCTGTGTTCATGGGACCTGCAATGCCTGCAGCTTCCCATGTGTTTCGGGTCCCTTATGTGCATAAAGTCCCCTACGCCTGTGGGGTCCCCTGTGCGATGAGATCCCCTGTGTGTTTGGGGTCCCCATCGGCTGGGAGCCCCCCTCCTTTCTCATGCTGACTCTACAGAAGTCGTTCTCAGCTGCAGCCCAAATGCTACAGCTGCTTTCTACAGTGAAGCCCCAGCTGGCTCATCTGCAAACGCAGAGCCTTTCATTTCAGAGTAGCTGTTAAAATATCTTGTAAAAAAAAAAAAAATAAAAAACATGAGAAGTGGCATAGCAGGATTGAAATGTCCAGAAATCCTGTGGAAGAACCTTGAGTGGAGTTTTCCTCACTCAGAGTGGGGAGCCAGGTGATGCTGTGAATGATACCCTGGTTTTGCAGGAAGGTGATACTGCACGTTCAGAACTGGCTGATGGGGCGGTACATCTCCTGGGGGGCTTCGGGCTGACTTTTATAAAGTGAGAGCAAATTCTTAAGTTCGTTCTATTATTTCAAACATATGGGAAATCTGTAAAATATAAATTTCTTTCCTACAGAACAGCGTCATCTATGTGACTTTGCCTTAAAAAACAATCTGTGAAAAAGCCAGCTTTTCACTTAGGTAGTTTTTGTTCAAAATCTGGGGAAAACTTAAAAACTCTTGAAATACAGTCATCAAAACTGAAAAGGAGTTATTCCCAGGGAGGATGCTTTGTGCCTGTGTGCAACAGGGCAGATCAAGATCAGCCTTGTAAGATGAGCTCCTGTATTTGGTTGGCGTAACCGGAATTGTGGCAGACGGGTTTACTCTTCTCCTTTAATGTATTAAACAACTCGCCATGGTGCAGGTCAGGTACGCAGCCTCTGGGTGCTTTGGTGCAGCCATCATGAAATTTAACAAAACATTTTTCACTGAATTGGGCACCAAGTGTTGGAAGGGGCAGTAGAATTAAGCAGCTTTTTTTTTTTAGTTATGAATTGCGTTCTACCAGAAAGTTAATGAAAAAAATTCCCACCCGTAGAAGCAGTGGTGGAACCTGGCACGGGTGGGATGCTGGGATCCCCAGCAGCCACCCAGGCAGCTTGGTGTGACCACTGCTGCTTTTAATAGCTGCTTTCAATTGTAGCAAAGAATAGTTCTCACAGGTTTCAAAACATTCACTTTTTTTTTTTGTTTCTTTCTTTTCCTAAACTAATCCAAGCAGAAAAAATTCTTTACAGCTTTTCTCTAATATTTTCACAGAGCTAAAAACCCAAAGAGTTTTGCCAGCCATGGAAATTTTTTGGTTTGATCATTTCACTCGAAGTTTGACTTTTGACCTTCCGAGCTATATTTTGCTAAGATGAGCTTTAAAGTTTAAAAGAAAAATCCTTTGTCAAGCCGGCAAAGTAAAACTACTCGTTTTTAGCATGCCACGACTAAATAGATCAGTCTTTAAAAAATGAGTCAAAATACTTGCTAACACAAGGTGCTTTCCAGAAAATGTTTGATTACAATCTGTCACCATTTTCTAATGAAAAACCCACATTTTGTTTAAAAGACCCTCATTGATAGTTCCGATCAGCCAGCACCATCCCGGCAGCTCGTATAACCCCACAGCTGCCTGTGGCCGGAGCACGCTGCAGCCCTTGCTGGGCACATGGGATGTGGGATGGGAGCAAGGGCGAAGGATGCTGTTCCTCATCAGGCACTTTGGAGCCAAATAACGCTGCAGCTCTGATCGGGAGGGTGATCCTCGTGTGAAAGACCTGCTGCGTCTGTGTGTGCCCAGCGAAAGGAGAGTTTTCTAGCTAGCCTCGAGCTTCTATCGCGATCAGACACCCATGCGTGAGCGGTGAGGTCTCCTAATTTTGCCTTGCCAACAATTAGTCTTTCTTAATAATTAATGTGACCGTGTTTTCTCTTTGCTCATCCAACTACCTCTAGTTATTAAAGTCACTTTTTGGCTTCAAAGCAGGAGCTTCTTCCCTCACAGACCGGTTTGTTAATTATTTTCAGCGAGGTTGGTGGGGGCCAATTAATGCTGGTGGGGTGATGCCCTGCAGCGTCAGTGCTTGTCCCAGATCCAAGCGGCACCGGCCGTGGCACGGAGCCCACGGGCACCTGAGCAGGCATCCCTCGCCGGGGAGGTGGGCACTCAGGGGAATTGCAGTTTATCAAATCTGAGAGGGGAAAAAAGGCCTTCCAGGCTTGCAAAACCCATTCTGCTGCTCCGACCCCTCTGGAAATACCGTTCTGGTGTTGCTGTAAATGCACCTTTTCATTTCTGTAGCGAGGTTGTGGCTGCACAGCTCATTCCCCGACCTGCCCTCGAAGGGCTGTGCTAGCAGAGGTGAGGTAGAACTGTCCTCAGAGCCCTTTCGTGTCCCCCCGCGGCTGCCGAAGGATGGGAGTTGACTTGGGGTGACTTAGGGTTGAGGCCGTGATGCTGGGCATGAGCTGTGTTATTTTGGGTGGGTGGGTAGGCAGCAGCTCCGTCACCGCTGCTCTGAGCTGTATTGAAACACGGCTTTCGGGAGGAGACGCAATGAGATGCTTCACCAAACCGCAGCACATCCCCACGATGTCCCGACCAGCACCACCCCGCATCCTGCTGAGAGGAGACCAAACCAACTGCCCTCACGTTAAATCAGTCTGCTCGGCAGAAAACACTTACATCAGGTTAATTTTATGGTGTAAGACTTCACCAGCCGATAAGTTCTGGCTTTGAAAAGCATCTTCAGAGTTCATGTGCTGCAGCTGATTTGCAGGAACTAAATCTAGACTTTGTAAAAAAGAGGAATTGATACCATTTCTCTGGCATGTAGGTTTCTATAAACGAGGTATGATTTCACAGCGAGGACGCGTGCGGCAGCCACGGCCCATCTGGTGAAGACCAGGAGCTGCAGACGTGGCCGTGGGCTGCGACCATTAGCGGCTGCGGTGTTTAAACCGGGGATCAACACTGAAGGAGTCTTCTCTGTTTCTCCAGATCTTGGTGCAGTGTTTCCTTTTTCCTCTGGTCGGTTCAGTCTGGGAGACAGGTTCCTGTACCAAAAACTGCCTAATGGAGGAAGTGGGAGGGGGGTGAATAGCCTCTTGGAGAAATTTTTGTCTTACCTCCTTTCTGAGCACCCTTCCCCCCCAGCTTTTTATGTCTTTAAAGAGTGGCAGAAAAGTTTTTGAGTGAAGGAAGTGCAAATGTAGAAGGGACATGGGGAAGGCCAGCTCCTCTTACTGGTGCAACATCTTGTTTCCCATCTGAACTGATGGAAAATCTGAGTAACTGAGCTGCAACCTGTTGTAGCACCGAGCTGCCATGTTCTGCTTTGATGGGGAAGAAGGACAGACCGTGCCTTTGCTGTAACCACACGTGCTCTGTGCTTTTCACTGTTGAGGTATCCCGTGGATCAGCATTAGGACTGTTCAACTGCCTTTGTAGTGGTCTGCGTCTTCCGTCACTGCTTCGCAAGCTGTAAACAGTCGTCCGGCAGCGAGGCTGGCTGGTGGATGGTGCTGTGCTTTGGATCAGGCACGGTGCAAATGGGAAGGAGAGATCTGCCCCACTTCGAACAGCAGAAGCGCTGAAGTTCAGGTTTTTAAAACAGCTCAGCATCGAGTTCGTTCTGCTCCAGTGTCACGTTAAAATGTACACGTAGAACTGCATATCCCTAATTTAGGTTTTCTGCCTCTTAAATAAGCTAAACCATAGCTAATTTTAGAAATATCGCTGAAAACCTATTCTTACCTCATTTCATGGGCAAGAATAGTAAAAGCTTAGAGCTCCAAACATGTGTTTTTACTAAGCAGGAGCCAGCCCTGCTCTGAATGGGAAAACCACATAGCCTGTGGCCTTGCTGCAGGACAGGAACACCTGTACCACACCAGTTTGTGCTGGGGAGGGGGTTTACATTCCCAGTATCCCACTGTACGCAGTAAATCTACACCTGGTAAGCATCGGGAATTAGGGTTTTCATTCATTCTTAAATGCAAACCTGCATGCCTCTTGGGTTTTATTTGCATGAGCAAACCTTTGTGGGAAAGGCAGATGTAAAGCAGCATCTCCATCGGTCTGTTTTCCTTTCCGCTCCATGGGTTTCCTCCTCAGAGCAGCGATGCAAAACACAGGACTTGCCCAGGGCTCTCGGGCTGCTGTACAAGGAGCTCGGAGTGGCAGGGAGAGGTCCAGGACAGGTCCTCCAGAGCCATCGGCTCCGGCTGCACCACCTCCCCCAAAGCAGACTGGCGTTCTGTGCTCACTCTACCTGAGCAAAATCATTACCAAAAAGAAAGGCACCAGTGAATCAAGTCCAGACATCATAAATGACTTGTCAGAAGTCACGCAGCAAATCATCTGTAGATGTTCTGGTGGGACACAAGGGGTCTGGCTAGCAATACCTGGCTCCTAGCCCTTAGTGAGCTGTCTGACCTGGTCTGTTCTCATTTTCTCCCCATTTCTGGGTACTGTCAGTCCTTTTTCTCTTTCTGGATTTATCTGGGACAAATCCTAACATTCCACCACCAAGGCGAAGTCAGTTTGGGTTTAAAGGCAACCATGGGCGAAACCAGGCATGTAGGGAGCAGCTTGAGACGCTCGAGGCGAGGAGGCTGGCAGTAGACGGCAGCGTGTGCGTGTGTGTGTGTGTGTGTGTATTTTCCTTACAGCTCTTTTGAACAGGTTCCCCTCTCTCTGCTCCAACACGCAGTACTCCCAGTTGCATTCACAAAAAAGCGCCTTTTCCAAAGACGTTGGGCTCCGATGGCCTCGCCGTGCATAAATAACCAGGAGTAGCTGCAAGAAGAGATTGGATTTTTTTCTTTTTAAATTTTCCTGGGTTTGTTGCACCCCCAGTGCTGCCTCAGCTCCCTCCGGTCCTTCTCCCAGCACTGGAGCTGGGATCAAGGGGGATTTAAATCCCAAGGGCTCACTGGTGACCGTGCGGTGTTTTCAAAGGCATTGCCCTGAGCATGGCTCTCCCTGCTTGAGAGTGCCGGTTAGGAAAGCCCAAGCGTGGCTTTCAGAGTGAATGTGCAGGATGTGAAAGTCCAGATTTAGACCCTGTGGTAGCACAAGGCAGAAGACAAGAGCAATGCATTGGGTAATATGCTTGTAGCATTCATCCTGGAATAAAAGATACTGGAAATGAATGAAAAAAGTTCTGAATTTCGAAAACTTTGTGTTGATTTGGGCTGTTTTCCACCTACCCATGCAATCGTCTCCAGCTGTTGTTGCTGCTTGGTTTGGGGATTTTTCTTGCAGATTGCTGTAGTGTTTATTTAAGTAGGCAAGGACATTTTCTGCCTTGCCCTTGAGAGGCGCTGGGGCCTTTTAGTAATTCCCAGCCTCTCTTGCAATGACAGGACTGCAAAGGGCACCAGCCCTCCTTGCTCACGGAGCCCGACAACTTCTGAGCTCTCCCCCTCCTTGTGTCTTGCAGTCCAACAAAGTTCCCGTCGTGCAGCCATCCCACGGAGTCCACCCGCTCACCCCCCTCATCCCTTACAGCAACGACCATTTCAGCCACGGCTCCCACTCGCCCCACTTGCCCGCCGACATCAACCAGAAACAAGGTAATGGCACCACTGGGGATCTGCATGGTGGGAGGGGGACAGTGCTGGAGACCACCGAGATCCGGGCTGTCACCTTCCTGGTCTCAAATCAATGGGAAAAGTCAAGAGCTTTGGTCAACTGGGGCAGCTGGAGTTTATTTAGCTTATTGGCAACGCTTCGTAATCCCGGTCGAGATGAGTTTGATATCAAAAGTGCCAACCCTGCTGTGCTCAGTTCTCTGTGCAAGCTGTCCTGTACCTTGAGACCAGACCAGAGCCTGCGAGATGATGTGTAAGAGTCAACCAGAAAATGGAAAGTAATCTTTCCTTTGACTCATACCCAGACTGTTGTCAGGTTGTCATTTTGAGAAAATAAATGCTTGAAACAGGAAATATTTTGACTAAATAGGATCGGTGTCTGATCGCTAACTGGACTGTTATATGTGTGTGTCCATAGCCACAGGTTATGTGGTTGTCACACAGTTTGGCTCTTTGGGTTCCTGTGTGAGCCCAGGACACGTCAATTAGCTCGTGAGGCTACAGAGGAAAGTACAGTAGGTAGAGGTTAAACCCTGAACCGTAAAATTCAGGTCTGTGCACAGGAATTCACCCGAGCCCATCATTCTTCGTGGGTTACTGGCAGGCTGAGCGTAAAATCAAACTTTTCTCAACCTTACGTTAGTGCAACAGAATATTTCAACATCTGTTCAGATTACCCAGGCTTTTGCAGAAACCTGGCCTTGATTTCATGTGAAAGCAAGCAAATTCACAATTTTGTGTCAAACTACATTCAGGAAGGGATTCAGGGTCCATCAAAGTCCAGAAACCAGTGCAAAAACAGAGGCACAAAACCAACTGTTTGATTTGGCCAAAGGCCTCCACCCAAGAGTGATCCAAACCGTCCCAGAGACGTTGGCTTCGCCGAGTTAATATCATTGCTAAAATGATGGGATAGTGAGGATGCTCTTGGCTGGAGGATGTGGTGAATTATTCCCGGTCTGAACCCAGCAGCCACATGTTCTGGACTCATCAGGGATGCTGGTGGGGAGGATTTAGGTCCAGTGTAAGAGACTCCCAGGCACATCCTGTTTTTTTCTTCCAGCCAGCACATGGCTTGTCAGCCGTCAGAGCGTAATAAACTCAGCAGAAAAATATGAAGAGTTAACAAAATAAACCTATTAAAAGCTCAGCTAATGGCAGATTTCCGAATCTCGAGAGGAAGCGTGCAGATTTCTAAGTCTCCTGGGACAGCGACCCAACACACCTTCCTTCACGCTGCCTTTGCAGATGCTTTGCAGAGCACAAAAGCCCCTTGGCATGAGCTGCCTGCAGGGACTCGCTGTTAGCCTGGAAAGCCTTAAGCAATACGGGAGCAGCTCACCCAAGGGATGAGCTGGTTATATCCCTCCGTGGAGGCTACGATTGGCACTGGAGTAGTCCCTAAGCGTTCATCCCTGCAGTGGGTCAGTAATTCTGCGAAGCTGTCCTCCGGCTGCATACCCGCCTGCACCCTCAGTGCAGGGACTTTCCAGTCTCCCCTTTCCCAATTAGCTTGTACATTTACATCGGAGGCGGGGGGAGTCTGTCCATCCCAGAGACCCCTCAGGTCCTATTTGCAGAGAAGTTCAGACTGTCGTCTTCAGCTGGGACCTGCCTCCATGGTGCAGCTGTGATTAGCTTTGCATCTCCCATCCCTATGCTGCTGGGGCAAGGGTTTCCTTCCCTGTTCATGCTGGACGTGTCCCATCTCTATTTTCATCACTGAAGTATCTCCCATTATCACCTAGTGTAAGCACTTGAGAGTCGCAGTCGCACTCATTCTCACAGCATCCCTTTAAAGTATTTCACAGTAGCCTAAGGACATGCAGACAAGGAAATACAAGCAGGATCTTCTGAGTCAGTGGCTGGTGCCCCAACCACTGGGCCAGCAAGAATAACTTGTGCTCTGGCTTACGCAACTCGTATTGTTGGAGGTCCAAATCTCAGGAAATCCTGGGCAGCTCCCTAGCGCAGATGCTGGTTTTGTTTGACCTTCAGTGGGCTGCTGCATCCCACTTGAGCACAGCTGTAGGTAAATTCTCATCCTAAGTTATGTATTATTCCTTTCAGTTCAGTTACATATTTATTTTAGCTAACTCCTAATAAGATGCTTGGAATCTGTTGGTGTCATTCCTAATCAAGGATTTATCATTAATAACACTTAGAAGAATAATCCAGACTTCTGAGTTTGCAGCCTCCTTGCAGCTAATCACCAATTTTTTTGACGTATTTATTGCCCAGGACAGCTGCTGGACAATCTCTGTACACAATTTTTTGTCCGAGGCTCATTAACAGTCAGCATCACAGGATGCTGCGACAGAGCTCAGCCCCAGCTCCCCTCCAGTTTTCCAGGCTGGGGGTCAGCTAGAGGCTGCTTTTGCCAGCAGCACAGTGGTTGTCTAAGTCCCACCCGCAGCCCCAGGCTCTGCAGGTTGTTTCCAAGTCCAGATAGAAATGGATAGATCCTATGGCTGTCTCCTCTGGCCATGCCACTCGTGCCAGCAGCTTTGAAGATCACGCAGGGATTCCCCGTGCAAAGGGTGAATTCCCAGCTGGCACCATACCCACCTCTGCCGTTCCTTGGCTCCCAGAGAGCCCGTGAAACAATTGCTTTGAACGGGGACTCAAATTGTTTAAAATCAAGATAGCGGTGATGCCTGCTGGAGCATCCCTGCTGGCCGCTCATGGGGGGTCCCAGGGATGACTGATGGGAAGGGGGTGTAGGAAGGGCTTTGACCATCAGTTGCATATCTGAACAGGCTCTCTGGGAAGGGCAGAGGGATGTCCAGAGTCCATCAAATCCTTACCAAAGCAAGTTGCTGCTTGGCCTCAGGGTAGCACAGAGCAGGGGTGATGCTTGTGCAGGAGCAAGCTGCCTTCCCTACCCCGTTACATGAGTGTTTGTGATTCTGCAGCAACAACTGTTGGACTGTTGGACAACCCACCACATCCCCAAAGAGAGAACCACAGCAATAAAAAGGGCAATTAGAATACCCTGCCACTTGCAGACAGCTATTTCACATACATTCCCTGCTGCACACAAGTGCAAGCCAGCGGGTCGGGAACAGTCCAGGTCAGCCGGGGAGCGCAGTGCTGGGTCTAACTCATCTCCCTTCTCCCTTCTTCCAGGAGTGCACCGTCCTTCCCAGACCTCAGACATCCCTGGTTTCTACCCTCTCCCTCCTGGTGGAGTCGGACAGATCACGCCGTCGATGGGATGGTGAGTGTGGAGGGCTCGGCCCCGCGCAGCCCTCAGCCCACCAGCCGCTCTGTACGGGGGACGGTTTATTGAACAAACCCCGTGCAGCCATTCTCCATAACCTCCATGGTGCTTTCGTCCAGGCTTCATCCCTCCTGCATGCTATGTGGTGGGGAGGAGGATTTAGCTCTGTTTTAGAGATGGGGAGCAGATCTGCGGAGAGGCTGAAGGCTTTGTCCTGGCTGGGGTATTCCTGGAGCGGGGTTACAACCTGCCCCATTCAAAACCGTCTCCTGCCTTACATCTAGCTGCCTATGCGGATTAGGAAACCCAGGGAGAGCTTCCTACCCGTCTCTCCTAATCACAAGAAAAGCTTTTCTTTTTGAGTAGGAGGTAATTTTCTCCCTCGCTGGGGTTTTTGGCACAAACGGTGCTTTCCCTGAGTGTGCGGCCAGTGTGGTGTAATCCAGTGGGATGCTCCATCCGCCGGGCCATGGTGCTTCTCGGGGTTTGAAGCACAAGTCAAAAAATACACTGTGGTAGAGACCTTGGCTGGCAAACAACCCCGGTACCCACAGCCCGGCTACAGCACACCCAGCTCGGTGGCACCCACGGCCCCAGGGGGGACGGGGAAGGAGGGACGTGAGCTGGAGCACTCCCAAAATGTCCCTCCTGCTGAGGAACATCCCGCATCGGGAAACCTGCCCCAGGGGCACAAGTTAAAAATACACTGGTATGTGCTCCGTGGTCATTGCCACTGGCTTTTGTCACTGTGATTGTAAGCACACCGAGGGAGCAGGTCTGGTGGGTGGTGCTGTCTGGGCATCGTCACTCTTCAGATTAATTTTTAATCCCCGTCGGTGGTGCAGGGACCTTGCAGAGGCTTGCGGGGAGGCTGATGGCTGCAGGCAGCGGGTTGGGCGGCCGGGACGGGCAGAGAGTGCGGGGAGGGTGATGGCAGGGGCAGGCAGCCAGATGCAACGTGGTGCCAGGTGATAAAACCCCAGCAAAGCCTGGCAGAGACCTCCAGGTACAAGACTATATTGCAAAATGGGAGAGGTGAAGCATATTAAAACACAAAGTAAAATGTTAGCTTTTTGTTTTGTTTTGTGTATGAATTTCATGTTCCAGATATTTAACCACAAGGAAACAGAGGCTGAGGCCTTTGATACCGAGTTTGGCTTCAAAGAGATTACATTTTGCCTTCTGTGCTAAATCTGCTACTCTTGGGCGATGATTTAACTCCCCATATGATGTGATTCATCCTCAGGAAAAACAAGTACTGGGGTGACTGTGCTATAACATGAAAGAGAGAGTTGGGGGTGAGAAAGGAGCCTGTTTGCCAAATGCAAGGTCCACTCGTGAGGTGGGATGCTGTTAAGGGCAGCCCTGGGTGCGCGGAGGGAAAGAAGTCTGGTTTGCGTAGATGGTTTGTCGGTTGATTGGTGGCGGAGGGAGTTCGCATTGCTGAGAGCTGCTCCAGCATCTGTGGGGTTTGGCATCCTCAAGCAACCTCGTCAGACGTGTTCATTAGTGACTAATAGAGCAGATTTGGTAAAGCAACAAACGGGCCGCTGGAGCAGAGAACAGCACCTCGAAGCACATGTGTCTGTAATAGAGCCTTTGCTCATCCTTTTGCCCATCCAAAACTTACAGAAATAGTCCCAAAACCACTCCCGAAGTGCCCACTCCTCAGCCGAGGCTCAGCACGTCGGTGCGGGTGGGTGCAGAAGCACCAAAGCCCAGCAGGTTCCTGGCAGCATTGACCCCCATGCAGGAGGCAGCGGGAAGCGGGAGCCATGTACTGGGAATGGTCATGCCCAGGGATGCTTGCACCGATGCCACCGAGCCGGCTGCCGAGCCGGGACGGCCACGCACGGGAAGCAGCTTTGCGAGCCGGTAGGCAGGAGCTGGGCAGAAACGGACTTTGTTCTCACCGAGCACTTCGGGAGGAGGAGCTGCAATCACTCTCTCTGTAATTAGCTGGGATGACAGTCGGATAAAAGCCTCCAAGAGTCCAGTCGAGTGAGTTTTGCTCACGGGAGCCTGCAAACGTTGCTGCTCACCTGCTCCCCGGGCCGAGCAGCGGCAGAGCCGCGGCAGCCCCTCCACGGCCATCCCATGCCTTTTTTCCAAGCTGCCCTTCCATCACCGGGTGATACAGGCTGTAATCGTGCATTCCCAACCATCAGGGACTGATTTTGCAATTGCATTAGTTTGCACGTCAGAATCACTTTGAATGAAGCTGTGAGTGCCCGGCTCCTTCTCTATCCCGATATCTCGGCCTCTGCAGTAACGCATGTCGCTTCTGGATTAGCTCCGAGTGTTTTCTCGGCCCTGGGGCAGCCGCCTTCAACTTCAAAGGTTGTTTCGGTTTCCCGATGTGCGGTAGCACTTGGCTGTTTGTTGGTGTGTTTATACCCGCCGACATCTAAGGGGTGGGAGAGGGCTTCTGCCTGGCAGGGTGTAAACAGAGCCCCACCGCCTCGGCTGCCTTTCCTACAGAGATCCTGCAGATTTCGGTCAAGCCGAGACACAGCAGCTCCCTGAGCGGCAGAAACAGAAACCTCCTTCCTCCCCAGCACGGCTCAAGGGCCTGACTGCCGCCGTGCTGTCGTTATTCCTCTTCAGGGCAGAAACTGTCTTTAGCCCTGAAAAATCCCTGGCATCCAGGAGCTCAGTCCTTCACAAGGCACCACATTTAATAATAATGGGCTTTTTTTTATTTTTTCCCTGCTTATTAGACCTGAAAATAGCTGGTGCTGGTCTTAGGCACAGCTCTGTGCAGCCGGAGGAGCATGAGCATCGGGATGGGTTTAAGCACCCCATTGTGCCCTCCTTGGGCATCTCGGTTTCCATGTGCAGTTTTAGGCTGGGAGCATCTTTTGGTGGGTTTGCAGAACAAGCCAAGGTATTTCTGAGCTATCTCCATATGAAAACGGGGGGGTTTCCCTGGCTGGGAACAATGAGGAACTTCCTGCATAGTTATTTTACTATCTCAAAAATAATTTCCAGCTCCAGGTCTGGTACATGCCTAGTCCCCCGTATGAAACAACTTTCAGAAGAAATGTAGAATGGAGCTTTTGGCTTGTTTAAAAATGACAGGCATCCTTAAAACAATGTGCTGGGGAAATCAAAGCATTTCTGAAGCATGTACAAGGGCAGAGTAGGTGCTTTCTCTCCAGACACCGGGAGGTTCCCGTGCTTGGACGTCCTCCTGGTGCAGCCTACAACCCTGCAGCCTCTTGTGCACCACATAGACACTCTGACCAGGCTTTATTTTTTTTGGTCAAATTGTGCTCTTTTAAGCAACTTCTTCTGTGCAATAGCAACATCTCATTTTTCAGCACACCTCCGCATTTTGCATTTTAAGAGGATAAACTCAAACCTGTGGTGTTACTCAACACTGGAGATGGAGGGGGGGGTCGGAGTTGGATCCAACCTTTGCAGGGAGGCCCAGCTTCTCCCAAAATAAAGTCCAAGTCCTGCGCTGCCCCTTGAGCCCAGGGGACACCCCGAGCATCCCACCAGGCAGAGCTCCTGGGTCATCGGTGGTCTGAGTCCTCTTAGCAAAGGATATCTTTAGGACATACCACGTAGCTGTGGATACTTTATAGACTCTTTCTTCCCGATCCCAGGCAGAGCCAGTCTGTCTATCCGCTCCCGTCATGTGGATTTAGGCAGCCGTATTCGTCAGCGCTTTCTGCTGGGGCTTCTTTCTCCAGGTGAGTATGAGCTGTGTGAGACAGGGCAGCAGCTCAGCTGGTCTCGCAGCTTGCAGTTCGTGCGGTAGGAGCTTGCAGCAGACCGCAGCCGCCCAGGGACGGCCCCACACCTTCCCCGGGGCAGCCGTGGGAAAAAAAGGTGCTTTTAGGCAGTGCCTGGTCCAAAGGATGCTCAGGGAAATATCAAGCATCCCAGGAGGATGCCCAATGACTGGGTTTTAATTTGTGGAAGTCAAGACAGAGCCAGAAACCCCTGCCTTCAGCTCAGCACTGGGAAGACAGGGTGAAATCCATCACTCAGGATTTTGCTCCTTGTCTCTAACCCAAATTCTGAATATAGCCCTGCCGCCACCGCTGCTGAGTTTTGCTCTGCAGAGACCGATCTGTTTTACTTGGCCTCTCAGCCTTAAAAGCAGGACAGGCAGCGGGCAGCGATTTGCTGTCCTCCCACCGGCACAAGTGAGTTCTCCGAGACGTAAGCGCAGCTTCTGCCTCCCCCATCCCGTCATCGGGCAGCACGGGGCTGCCGTGGCCGTGGGCCGGACCCTGCACAGGGAAGGGGTCGGCAGGAGCCGGCCACGTCGCTGCCGTGCTTCCCCCCACGAGGACCTGGCCCTGCGGCACGACCTGCCTTAAATATCAAGCAGGTTGAGCCACGTAGCACAGCCCTGGACCATCCCTAATGCAAGTTTATGGTCACCCAGGACCTAATTTTGCCCTCTGCAAATATACCCAGACCCCAGTGATGTCCCAGTGAGCAAAATGCATCCCCTGCGGATGGAAATCACAGAGCCCAGCCCCTCCGGGTGTGCTGGTGGGCAAAGCCCCTGTGGCTCCAGCTGCGTGTGCTCACGCACCAGCTTTTGCTTCTGCTTCGTCTTGTCCTGAAGAGCCGTTAGCAGAGGTTTCCCGTAGGAAAACCATGCAAACCCTTACCCATGCAAGCCCTCAGCCATGCAAAATCCTCAATCCGTGCAACCCTCGATCCGTGCAAACCCTCGATCCGTGCAAACCCTTAGCCCTGCAGCAGAGGCGAGGGAGCGCTGCCAGCCTTCCTTGCTCACCAAGGCTTTGCTTTGCCTGGCCACGAAGGCGAAGGCGAGAGAGGAGCTAACGGTTCCCTGCGGAGGCTCGGCAGCCTCCCCGAGCCCAGCACAGGAGCTCCTGCTCGCAGGATTTTGGGGCGGACTTTGCAGCACTGCTGCAGCTGAGAAAGTACACCTGGTCAGATAAGGATCAGGCTGTGCTGGTGGATTAAATTAAACAGCTTTTTTTTTTCGTGCCAGCATATCTAATGAACTGTTCATCTCCCATGGGCAATTCTGCCATCCCAAGCTGCAGTCATAAAGTGGCAAGCTTGGCAAAGCTGACTGCGCTGGCTTTACCCTCTAAAATTCTCGAGAAAGTTAATGAAGCCTGAAAGCGAGCGAGACCTCTCGTGATCTCAGTCCCATGTTGGTGGAGAGCATTGCTTAGGCAAGGTGCACCTCCTAGAGTTGCAGTTTGGTTCATGTTCAGACTTACGCTATTTCTGTTAAAGGAAAGGTGCAGGGTGGTCCTAATCTCTCCCGTCCAAACCCTGGCTTGAGTTTCTCGTTCCTTTCTGCGGTGCTAATAAGATACTGCAACAACAGAGATCCGAGTAGCTGAAACCGCTGGTTGGAAGTGCCCTCGATCTCGGCCAGGCTGGCTCCCGCTGTGGGCTGGTTTGCTCGCAGTGGTTCCCAGACCCTTTCCACCCCCATGTCCATGGCTCGGCCGGCCGTGCCCGCTGCCGGCGTGGCAGGGGTGACCCAGGGCTGGTGGGCACTGCCTGCCCCGCGCCAGCCTGCCAGCATCCCCAGGTTTGCTTTCCGTGTCCTCCGCTTACCGTCTGCTTCTGCCACGTGAGTGCCATCTCGTCCAGACACGCCGCTCCGGCTGCCCGAGCATCCCCGGCACAGCCCTCCCGGCACGGCTCATCCGCTCTCTGTTGCAGGTTCACTCACCCGCTGATGCTGGGCTCCGGCATGCACACCACCGGCATCCCGCACCCCGCCATCGTGCCCCACTCCGGCAAGCAAGAGATGGAGCACTATGACCGAAACATGTAAGTTGGAAGTGCGGGCAGGGCTCCTCAAGAGCGTTAGTGCCTTGATGCCCGTTTCACTTATCACTATTAATGCTTGCATGGGCGGGGGGATGATGGATGAACACCGAGCTCTGCCTGCATCAGGCAACGGCATGCATCCGAGGGGCAGAGCTCCGGCTCCTCACCCACTCGTGCCATCGGTTGGGTTTGGTGTCGAGTCTTCTGCTGAGCTTGGTGCCACCAGGCAGCCAGGCTGGAGGGTGGCTCTGATGCTGACACCTCTTCCTTTGGTCCCACCAAGGAAACCTCAACCAGAACCAAAGAGAGAGAAGGAAGCCAAGAAGCCCACTATCAAGAAGCCCCTGAACGCTTTCATGTTGTATATGAAAGAAATGCGGGCGAAAGTCATTGCCGAATGCACCCTGAAAGAGAGTGCCGCTATCAACCAGATCTTGGGAAGGAGGGTAAGAATACGTGGGGCTCGGCACCGTCGTCCTGGTGCAGCGTCCCTGTCCTTGCAGCTGCTCTGAAGCACGTAACAAGCATGTGCTTTCAGAACCGGGTGCTTTTATCCCTTAAATGTGCAGAGTCGGGGTGGCCGCGGTGGGACGGGCTGGGAGGGGACAGCGGGGACACGTCTCACCACCACGCTTGTCCTTGCAGTGGCACGCGCTGTCCCGGGAGGAGCAGGCCAAGTACTACGAACTGGCTCGCAAGGAACGGCAGCTCCACATGCAGCTCTACCCCGGCTGGTCTGCCAGAGACAACTATGT
>JANZLQ010000044.1:18631555-18641666 GCA_026212715.1 Elanus axillaris | reverse complement strand
GGGGGGGGTGGGGGCTGACAACTGGTGTTTGCCAAACATCCCACCTGTCCCTGGTTATGCTGTTCCTGGTGGCACGACAGCTATAGAAATTCACACTTCAGGCATATTTTGAACATCCTTTTGGCTCACTGCCTATCTATAGCATGAATGTTATAGCTCCCCAGTTACCACAACCATTTGTTTGCTTATTGTCCAAGTAAATACAAGTAGAAAGGAAGAGGAACTTTTAAATTATGGAGATGATCTTTGGAAATATAGTTTCTGGAAACCCACTGCTTTGTGCATCTTGGGCAGCTGCTGAGACATCAGCCCAGTGGGACCAGAGCATGGGCAAGAGTTGCAGGAGATAAAACTCAGGGTGGGATGGCCGGAGGGGGGCTGAATGGGCACCCGCAGCCTGCTCAGCTCCGTCGCTTTGTGGTAGCGCTTCCATTATCAGCTTTAAATCATGGGGCTGGGTACCATGGGCTCCGCAGGTCTGGGCGTGTGATGCTGAGCCCGGGCACATGCTGCAGGTTTGGGGGGACTTGCCAAATTGCAGGCTGCCAACTCCAGTCTGTGGGTTTAAAGCTAGCGCAGGGCATCTGCCCGAACCATAATAATAATGGGAAATAATTTTTAAAAGGCAAGATAGGAAAGCGTAAGCTGCTTTGTATGAGTTGTAGTGCAAACCTCGGTCTCCCAGGCTGTTCAGGTCTAATTTAGGACTCTCCATGGGGTTGCATCCCAAGCAGCAGCCCCATGTATTGCAGGGCACGTAAGCGGCGCTCGCAGGATGACAGTCATGGAGTTTCTGTCTGTCCTTCAGGGGCGTTGATCCCAGCTGGACCAGTCATTATTAGAGGACCCTGACCAAATCAAGCACACCACGTTCAAAGTATTCAAATGCAATTTGGGCAAATGCAGACAATAGCACTGCTCGCTCTGCGAGCTCCTGAGCTCAGTCCAGGTCTTTGGTGAGCCTGTTTCCCAACCACGGTTGCTGTTACGAAAAAAAAAAACAAACCTTTCCAGATTGAAAAAAGGGAAAAAAAAATCCTCCAAACAAGGCAGTGGCTGCTGAGTGGAGCAGCTGAGCCATGCAGCAAATAGCAGTGGTTCTCAGCATTAAAAGTTAACTAGTGCAGGGGAACCTGAAATATGCTGAGGGCTGGGGTCATGCATTCCCATAGCCAGAAGAGCTTTCCCTGTGTACAAGGACAGAAGCAAAGCTCCAGCCTTGATCTTCCCTGGTTTTGCCTGTACCGAGGTACGCTGCTGCAGCAATTGATGCCAAACCGATCCCAGAGGCGTGAGCAGAGAAAAACCTGCGCTTTGGTTTTTTAGAGAGAGCTGACTTGACTCTACATCTAAAATAGTGGCTCTTTCTGGAGGAGGCTGCAGTAGACCAACCACGCTGGCATGGCCAGGGCTCCCAGGGACCCCCAGCTCCGTGGGGAGAAGCAGCAGCAGCTCCTGGGCTGGCCAGAGGGATATAAAGCTGCTTCACAGCTCATGGTGTTAGGGCCAGCACTTGGGAAGCCTCTGGGCTACTCTATGGAACATTTAAAGGTTACTCTTAAAAAAAAAAATAATTTCCTCCCAGCTATTTTAATCACTTCAGCAGCACCGTGATGAATGGGGTTGCATAGGTGTAGCAGTACCCCAGAAGCACAGGATACACTCTGGGTCTTTTCTAGTGGCTTTCTCTACTGTTTTGATCTTACATGCCTAACGAGCTCATTAGAGACCTGAAGCAAAGCACACGTAAGTCTTCAGATGTCCATCCATCCACTTGAGGGCTCTGCCCTTTGATCTAAAGCTCCATTATTTCCCTCGCAGCCACATTCTTTCCCCTGGAAGCTGCACAGCAAAGCACCCGTCCAGCCCACCCTCACCCAAGCCCTCCTTCCAGAAAGCCCAAACTCCACCGAGGGCAAGAAAACGCCCTTAAACAGACCAAAACCACCCCAAAAACCCAGAAAAACCAGAGGGCAGCGGTGATGCAGAAAAAGCAGAGGTTACGGGAAGCCCCCAGCCCGCATTTCCCTGCAGCAGCACAGATATCCCTGCCTCCTTGCAAGCACAGACCAGGAGCTCCGCATCCACATGCAGATTTGCAGGATCAGTGCTGGATGCTGCCGCCCTCCGGAGCTGTCCTTGGAGAAACCGGGGCAGCACCTTGATGCTGCCCCAGTTTCTCCAAGGACGGCTCCAGAGGGCAGCAGCATCGGTGGGCGCACATCTGGAGGGCATCAACATCTGGAGGGCCGCAGCATCGCTGAGAGCAAGGCACCATCTTCCTCCAAGACCAAGCGCGTCTTCCATGGAAATCTCAATCCCATAGCATCCTTCGTCTTGGCACAGGCTGGTTCCTTGCTCCAGAAAACGGAGCGGATGGTGGGCTCCAAGGGCACGTGTCGGCTTTTCCAGCACCGGCAAGCAGCCGCTTTGGGTCTTGTGTTGTTGCAAGAGATGCTTTTCTCTCCGGAGCTTGAGGAGGAGGAGGAATGTAGGTCACTTCTGCAACACGTGATGCGGATATCGAGCAGGAAATACAGTTGCTGCCACACCGAAGAAAAAGCTTACCGCAGCTCAGAGCTTTCCACCTTCACTCAAACCACAAGAAGTCATATAAAAAGTCATGGGTCAAAGGCAGCCCTGTGAGATGCGTGTCCCACACAGGCCAGATTTGCTCCGCTGCACCGCTGTGCCCTCATTAGTAAGCTAATTAGGAGATGAGGGGAGTTGTTGCGTATTGTGAGTCGCAGAGGCAGTTTGGGGATAAAATCGCATTTTCTTGTTAGTGAGGGAGGAAAACAGAACAAGAGATGGGTCCAGAGCTGTGAAAGCACTGAAGTAGAGAGATAAGAATTATTTAAAAATAAATTACTGGGGATTTCCTAAAACTTACTTTCCTGTTAGAAATCAGGGATTCTCTTCCTGATAACCCATTACGGAGCAATTTCTGTTCAGGTATAAGGCACCACATTAAAGTACATATTGGAAATAGCCAAAGTGCTAAAATGGGCCACGTACTTTTTAGAAACGTAAAGAGGGAGGAGGAATAAGAATACACCGGGAGGATCAGCTGTTGATCAGACTGCCTCTGCTGCATGGGGGGGAAACTTGTTTACTTCTATTAATCTAGTTAAATCTATTAATTAAATTATCTATTAATTAAAGTGATAATGGGTGGGATTCCCACGTGAAATGCATCAGGGTCAGCTGAGGAGTGTTGGCAGGAGTTGGCAGAGGTGCTGAGCAGCACAGGCACAGGGTTTATTTTAGCTGGTTTGGGTCTGCTAATGTTATCTCTTGCGCCTTCTTGCGCAGACTGCAGCGTAAGTCAGGGTCTCAGCTGTGTTTGTAGTGTGGCCGTGGACTCATAAAAGAGCAGGAGAGCAGTGTGGTGGGAAGAAGAACCAGCAGACGCGGGGGGTGGTAGCAGAGATGCGGCTGCTGTCTCTTCCGAGTTTCTGTTGCTGTTTCTAAGTATGCACAGATTTCGTGCAGAGTAATTTTGGGACGAGTCAAAATGCCAGTGGTGCTGGAGCCGGGGATACTGGAAATGAGGGGTTATTCCTGAGAAAAGGTACATGCCCAGAGCAAACTTGTGTAAAACGCAGCCATCAGCCTGTGTGCAAACATAAATTTGGGTGGTTGCCTTGCGAGTTCCTCCCAGGTTTCTTCTCAGGAGCATTAGACTGGGCAGTTGGGGAAGGGAAGGGAATGCCCGTGTAGATAAACCTGAGCAAGTCCCCTTGCAGTGATCCTCAGTTCATCTCTCCCTGGAAAGGGCAGAGCCGGCGGCACCGCGGCCGCCTGGGCGACAGCAGCCTTCCCCGCCAACCCGATCCAGCCCCAAAAACCCTGCGCGGCACCCTCAGTCGCCTGGGAGCACAGACTAACAGCCTTTCCTTTGATTTCCTAGGGGAAAAAGAAGAGACGAACACGGGAAAAGCAGCAAGATTCCAACTCAGGTAAATGCGTGCGGCTCGGTGGCTGTCCCTTTGTTTCTGCTCAGAGGGGGTAATCTGAAGCAGTTGTCGTGGTTTACCATGGTTTTTTTCATTCTCCTGAGCTTAACTAAAGAATTACACATTTATTATTTTTTTTAAGACGTGGTAAAACATTTCTGTGCCTTTTTCATAGACATGTTTGAATTGGAATACGGGTAGTGTGTGAAAACTGAAAAGATTAGATTTTGGCAAGTGCGTAACTTCCTGTAAACTATCACTAAGCTTAATCTATTCAAAACATCCAGGGTGAATGTCCCCGTCAGCCTGACAGATACCATTAATTAAAGAAAACTCCTCTCAAATGCATCAGTATTGCTTGTGGGACTAAATGCAGTGAAAGGATTGAAGATCACCCATGGGACTACCCCAAATTTGGTTTTTATTTCAAAGTAACCTAGAGTTCAAGCAAAGTCAAACTAAAAAGTATGTACCAGTTGCCTCCCTGTACCACACTGTTGATTGGAAAAGGCCCTTTTGACAGATTTCAGCTGGTGACACACACATTCCTATCATCCAAGGCTATTCCTATGCTGGTTTCTGACCCATTGATGCCATATCAGGAATAAATAATATCTGTACTGCTAAATACTCGTTAGAAAACATCGAGAGACTGTCCTGTCCCACTATGGCATCACGTATACGTGAAGTTTCACAACCTGTTTTTTCCAGTACGTCCGCTCTGTGATTGCCTATAGACTTACAAAGAGCTTTTCCCACTCTCCAGCTTAGCAGTTCATTACTGCTCATTGCTTTTATTTACTGTTGGATTAAATTAAGCCAGCCAGACGATAGGCTGTTGGCTTTTTAAGCAAAACACTAGTTCTCTCTCCCTCCAGAAATGCTCCCTAGGGAGGGTGCCAGGTCAGCCTGTTGCTCTCCCGGCCTTGTACACCCACCCAAAGACCTGCCACACCTGAGCTGGGGACCCCAGGGTGCACAGCTGGCTGCATCTGGGCAGTCAGTTGTTGGTTAGACATTGGAGTCCAGCTCCGGTGTTATTGCCGTGGGTTACACGTCCATGCGACCAGAGTCCGCAGCGTACATTAATTCATAAAGTTCAGATTATCTCATTAATTTAATGAATCGCTGTTGGAGGACCTCCTCGAATTGTCTGTAAAAAGCAATCCCATGACTGTGCCTCATCAATACCTTCAGGTTAGTTAACACTGTTGATCTCATTCAGTGTCTAGACTGATAAGGGGAATACGAGCTTTTAGGCTTATATGTAGTGGGTATATACATGTATTTATATATCCATATATGTGTCTTTTCTGTGTGATACAAAAATGACAATTTCACCTGTTACGGACTGAAAACCAGCTGTTGGTCGTTTACAACAGGAGACACTGGTGGTGGCTGAAAGAGGGAGTGTGAATCCAGCACTGAAATGTGCTGTTCAAATTCCATGTACAGCACTAGAGAAAAACCATGATGTGCCTGAAAGCAAATGGGTCTTCACCTTCACGAGTCCCATAATTGTACAGTAAAACTGCAACATTCTAGGGAAGGCTGTGGAGGATAGCTTTTCCATTCAAACTGGAAGGGGAATGGCAGGGGGCAGAGTGGAATAACCTGGGCCTGGGTCTCCTTGGTGCTAACTCTGCTCTCAGCCTGCTTCTGCAACTTTTCCTCCTCTTCTTTTCCGTGCGCAGTCCGAGCTCGCTGGCAGCCCCGTTTAGTTGCTGCTGGAAAGGCAGGGAGCAGGTAAGGATGCAGACACAGGAGGCAGGCAGCGCCTCTGGGATTTGGCAGCTTTTCCAAACTTAAGAAATTTTAAGAGCTGTGAATTTCCCCGTAATTGCCCATATTTGCCAGAGCTGAGGCCGTTTCCCAAAGCTCCTCCTTCTCCAGCTGCCAGCAGTGATCACTGATACTTGCCTAACGATCACTTTTTTCCAGGAGAGGTGGTGCCAGCACTGTTCTGTTGCAGAAAAAAAAACAACTGGATTGTAGTCTGTTAGTCGTGTGTTCAAGTGGCTAAAATGATGTTGCCTCTTTTCTTCCTCCTGCTCCTCCTCCTCTTTGTGCCTCTGCCTTGCCCATTCTCCGCCACGCATGCTTCTGTGTTCAGATCCTGCCTCTCCTAAGAAATGCAGAGCTCGCTTTGGCCTCAACCAACAAACGGACTGGTGCGGCCCATGCAGGTGTGTATCAGCATCTCCTCGCTGCCGGGGTGCTCCCGGGCGAGCGGGTTCGGCTCCGTGCGTCCTCCCGCAGCCGTCCCAGCGCCGGCGGGGGCTGCTCCAGCCAGGCGGGGATGGGGTTTTTCTCTGGGCATCATCAGGAGCTGTTGTCTGAGCTGCAAGGGTCAGGCTGCACCCTGGCTTTCTTACCCCTCCAGGGCAATTTGGGTGTAATGCTGTACGTGTTCCTCAGCTGATGGGCTTCCCTGGTCTTAAAAGCTTATTTCCAGGGTGGAGACCTCTGTGACCCTCATGTGGGGCTTTTTTTCCCCCTGTTAAGTATTTCCTATTGCATAAATAGCACCCTGGGGCCAGCAGTGACTAGTTAATGGGTTTCTTTTTTCCCATTTATGCTAGGGCTAACCATGTAGTTCAAGATCCAGCTCTTCTTGACCCTGAAATTTTGCAGTACCCACCGTGGCTGGGGTGGGACAGCCTCAAACAGCAAGACAGTTTGCATGTGCCCTGTGCCTCGGGCTTCTAGGGAGCAGACATGGCCAGGCGATAGTAAAGCTTAGTGCATGAACCAAGTACTGCCTGGCTCAGGGGGGTCTGCAAATGCAGCCAGGCAGAAAAAAAGCTCCCCGGGGGCTTCTGGACCAGGGCACAGAAGCACAGGGAGGCTCCAGCCTGGACAGAGGTTTGCAGCTCATAGCACACTTTTATAGCAATGCCTTGAGGACTAGCAAAAGCTGGCAGTAAAGAATTGCTTAACGTGCTTACTGCAGCTTAAAGCGACTAAAAACATTTAGCCTACTCAAAGCACAGCCCTGCAGAGTCCCGATGGTGCTCGGCCACTGACCTTGCTGGCACCCGGAGCTCAGGTCCCTGTGGGATCCCCCCCTGCGGCCGCAATCCTGCACCTCGGGGTGCTGTGCAACAGCAGACCTCCCTGCTCGGCTGTTACATGCTGGGTAATGTCATCACGCAGTTGGTTTTGGTTTTTTAGCTGATTAAGAATCTGGACAGAGGTCCCTTAATGTCTCATTAATACTTTTACCGTGGATGTCCAGAGGGGGGAATGTTGTGATCCCCCCATCGCCCAGGCAGCAATGCCGCCGAGCTGAGAGCCCCGTACCGCAGCGCAGGGCATGGCTGCAGCTCTGCGGGCAGTTCTTCCAGCTTCGCTCTGCCTTCGTTTGAACTCTCTTAATTCAGCTTCTCCTCTGCACTGCTTCCCGATTAACACAGGCTGCTGAAGTGCTCGGAGACCTTGGCATGCTTTTATTTTTTAACCTTTGCCTCTCAAACCCTGGTTAGTCACAGCTGCTCTGCAATTCCCCGTACTAACGTGCTGCTGCCGGCTCAAGTGCTCTGGTCACCTGCGGAGAGCAACTTCCACCGGAGGATTTCCACTCCACAGGAGAGGTTAACTGGTTAAAACTGGGTATTCCTGCTCGAGCTTTCACCCTCCTCCCCCTGGGCAAACTGCTCCAGGGTGCTCCCTAAAGGGAGAGGGATAAATCCCTTTAGCTGTGTAATAGCCAGGTCAACCGCGGGCTAACTAACCAGTTCATTATCAGCAATCTGTAGTATCAGATCTGCTTTTTTTTTTTTCCCCTGTTACTTTAAATCAAACCAGTGAATCAATGGATAGATTTGTATCCTCTTAAACAGGTCGCTGAAAGTCTCCATCCTGCAGCTACTGCGGAGATGTCTGTGGGAAACATGGCTTCTCCTTGGGCTTGTCTGCTCCGGGAAATAACAGCCCGTGTAAAATAACCTCCGAGTTAAATACTCAGTTCAGTGGGGCTGTCGTGTTTCATATCACATTAATTGGGTCACCACGGCTAACAATGACACTGACAGCAGTAATAGCACTTCTCTTGTTCACATCCACTGCAAAGTCATGTTTAATACTGGACTAGTTAATACATATTCTAACACTGTCTAGTTTTTCATTAGTAAGATCAAAGAAAGGTGTGTGCCCGCATTAGCAAGTTCTCCATTTGATCTGTTTTCCTTAAATGAGACAGCCGAGGCAGGGAGCCGGGCGGGAGGAAGATGTTCTTTTTAGCTGTTTTAGCTGTAAAATCATTAATACCATCTCCAGCAGAGGAATTGTTCCCTCGCTACTGTTAAGGTGACACCTTGAGAGCTCTTTTGTTTAAAACTATACTGAGATGCTCCAGGACCCATAGCAGGTGACATGAGGGATGTGTCACACGGAGAGAGGGAAAACCAGCTCAACACAGAGTGTATAAAGACAGTGTGAGACAGTGCGAGGGACTGACTCTCGATAGCCAGGAGTGGTTAAAATAATCTGGGCGTACGAGATGACACCTGGAGCTCAGGCTAAATATTTCTGGGTTTGATACTGAACAGAATTGTGAAGGGATGTGGAGAAATGCTGCCCAAATCCAGTTACAGCAAGGATGATGTAAGACTTGTGTTTTTGAGACCCCCCAGCTCATAACGTATGAACAAGTGGGGACCCCGAGTATCTTCTCCAGGGGCTGAAGGGAGGCTGGACCCTGCTCCCCAGGCGCTGCCGCCTTCGGGACCGTCCCGTTCCCAGTGGGATTCTCCCTAGAAGAGCAGGGCTAGGGAGGAGAGTTGCCACCGATGGGGGTACTTTTCTGTAAAAAAAGCCTTTCTGTGAGTAAATCTTTCCCCAGCTGATCAGCTCTATTTGTCACACTCCACAGAAAGGAAGCGTGGAATTGAGTCTCTCACAGTTGCAGGTCCATTCAGGTCCTCCTTCTGCCTCATCTTTCTCTCCAGCATCTCTCCACGTTGCATTTTGTACTTGGCCCTCTGCTTCCTACGGGAGAGATCGCAGCAAACATTTCCTGCCCAGAAAAGCCACAGGCTGAAGTGTCAGAGCTGGTTTTTCCTTAGTTTAGTTAGCAGTTTTAAAGGTGATCTACCCTCCAAAGACCAGCAAGTCTTCTGAAGGGCTCAGGACTCATCTAACATGCAAAGCAGGACCTCAGGCAGCCTCGGACCATGTCTTCCCCCAGCTGGTCCCAGGCCATTTTCTTCCTCAATCTGTTGAGCAGTTTCAGCTCAGCTGTGTCACCGAGTCGTCATTAGAGGTGGGAATGAGTGTGAAGTATTTTGAGGTGCAGAGATGGCCGAGCTCAGAGGCTTTTGCTGCAGCAAGAAGAGCCAAGTAGATGCTATTGTGCACAAGTCTGGGAAGGTGCTAGGAAATGGGCTCTTAAGACCTTAAGAGTTTGGGTTGACCGGCATTGCCTGGGGAGAAAAGCCAAAAACCGGCGTGGAGGGCAGTGTCCTGGCAATGCATGACCCGGCGCTCCTGACCACCGCGATGCCGTGTGCCCCGCACCCTGTCCGAGCGGGCACAGCCGTCCGCCGGGCACCTGCCTGCACGGTGGCCTCGTGCCGTGGCACGTCAGCCAACCTCCCCGTGACGCCACGCGCACACGCGTGTCCCGTGTGTTCCGCGTGCGGAGGCGGGCGCGGGCTTACGCATCGGGGCAGGACGGGGAACGTTCTAGTCCTGAACTCCGGGAGAACACGTTCACCCCACTCAGCCTCCCAGAAGCGTGGCTGGTGAGAAATGACCTCCTTATTTTGATTTTTAGTATGGATTTTTTACTATTATTTCCATTTTTTTTACTGCACTGATTTTTTTTTTTTTTTTATTTTTTTCACTACTGCTTTTTTTATTTTCACTCTTGTTTTTATGACCTCCTCTCCTCACTTCGCGGCTGAAGCCTCTCCCGTCGAATTCCGCTGACACAGCAGCGCGCTCTTCCCGCAGCAGCACCGCCGGGGTCCGGTTACCGGCCGGTCGCGGGGCGCGAACCCGCAACCTCTGGCGCCGCTCGTCGCCCGCGTGTGTGTCCCGTGTCCCCCCCCTCCCCGCCCCTTCCCCGCCGGGCGGCCGCTGTTAGGGCGCCCCCTGGCGGCCGCAGCGGGACCCCGGGGCGGAGCGGGCGGCAGCGCCCGGCCGGGGCC
>JANZLQ010000044.1:18615942-18630882 GCA_026212715.1 Elanus axillaris | reverse complement strand
GGGGGCGCGGGCGGGGTGGTAAAGATAGAAAGGTGATTTCAAAAAAAAAAGGTAAAAAAATAAGTACTTGCCAAAATTTAAAGTGCTGATGAGTAAACGAGCCTTTTGTCCCTGCCCTGTGCTGCTTTTTTTGTTTGTTTGGGGTTTTTCTTTTTTTTTTTTTTTAACTGCATTATCTTCAAGTATGGCAGAAAGCAGAGACAAACTCCCCAGCTTGCTGCAGTAGATGGTAGGTGCTATCAATCTTAACACTGGCTTCCTCTCCCTGCCTTCTGAGCTGCTTTCAAGTGTACTCACTCACTCACTCACAGACCTCTCGTAGCCGTTACACTCCGTTACATGGAGCTGGAAAAGCTGGAATAGGAGCATTTTTTAAAAGCCCTTACGTCTCAAAATTAAATGTAGCGACGCTAGCTTTCTGATCTGACCGGGTAATAGAGAAAGGAAATACTTAAACCAACGAGGTGAATTTTTTAAACTTGTTGTTCGAGAACAGGAAGATACTGTTTACAGGTAACAGGTCTCTCTGCAGACATGTCCCACTCCGCGAGCGTACAGCACGGCAGAGGAAAAGGGAGCACTCACCGGACGGCGAAAGGAGCTCGGACCGGCCGCTGGAAGGTCCGACAGTCAATTGCTCGCTGCGTCGGTCAGGTACAGGGTCTCCCTTGCTGTTAGGAGTCCTCCACCGCAGACGTGGACGGCCAGAAATCTCACCAGATAGGCTGGGCAAAGCCTCAAAAATCAGTTTGCTACTACGGCCTCGAGCTACCCGTGCGGTGGCACGCAGGGAGCCAGCAGCCCGGGCAGGCTGGCCCAAGGCTGAGGACGCGCTGGCCCAACAAGCCGCCTTCCACGAGCTCCGCCGCCGCGCTCGGCTCGGCTCCCGCTTCCTCCCTGGCAGCAGAAGTCCGGCTGTACGCACCCTCGGCAAGATCAGAACCCTTTTTTTCACGATTTGGTGTGCGACTTTCTAAAAAAAACTTATTCTAGCTTTTCTAGACGATCCTCCCTCCACCCCCATGATGATGCCAAATGTTAATGCGTTCTCTCCAGCTTGAAAACGTTTACCAGTTTCTGGTATTTTAATTTACATTTTGAGCTTGATAAACAAAAAACCTGCGGACAGACTGTGATCTCCCTGAACCGATGTAAATCCAAATTAATCTAAGTTCTGGGTTTACTTCAGGTTTAGAGACTTCTCGCAGAGACCACCATCTAGTCCAGTGCTGATTTTTTTTCCTGCTTGAAAGAAATGGATTCTAGACTGCTGAAGAGAAAAATAACACCACACAGCAGGAGAGGGGGGTCTGTTTTTTTCTACTTTACAGAATAGGTTCTAGAGTACTGAATACAAATTATGTAGTAATATTATTGTAGAACTGCAAGAAATTTAAGATGACCTTTATAATGTACAAAATATTTTTATATTTTTTTCTTAATCCAAACACAAACCCTGATTTTTTACATTGGACTAAACATAACTTTTTAAACAAGTTTATGCCTCAAAGATTGAAAATTAAAAAAAAAAAACTGCTTAGTCTGTAGAGCAGCTTTGGGTTTACTCCCTTTATTTAGGTACTTTTGCTTATAGTAGTGTAGATTTTTTAATTCCAGTTTTAGTTTAGAAGATCTAAACCTATTAGTTCATTCCTCTCCTGTGTAAATGTAACTTCAGAAGCACTGAATGAAAGCTACGTGCACAAACCTGACAAGTTTGAAGAGAGTCATTTTAAAGTGTGAAAGAATCATTTTAACCCTTGGAGAAGTAGCATTACCTGAACCGACTGCCAACTGTACACTTAGTCATGTACTTACTGCACTCAGAGGGTTAATTATATAGCACTAGATCAATATGCAATCCACTCATTTTTAAATTATTTTAGCAAGCTTAGACAACAGCATGCTCCAGTGCTGAACAGAGGAACTCAGCAGACTCTTCCCAGATCTGACGTACTCTCTTTTTATCACTTGATAAAAAAAAAAAAAATTGCTTTAAAAAAAAAAGAGCTGTGTCTCAGCTCACCATTTGTCACGCTGAGACCCTCTGATATAAGGTGCTGTAGAAGCGTCAGCTACTGTAAACACCACAGATGACAGATCAGCCACAGCGGCCTGGTGTAACTAACTCAACACTGGGTGTAAAGCTGGCATAACTTGATACCCGATCGGTATTTTGTGGTTGGATGAAACATGTAACTTAGCAGCGAAGCAAAGGCAGGTATAAAAGAAAAAGCAGATGTGTCTAAAGAAACACAAGAGGAAATTTAGGGGAAAGTCCTGAACAGTATTAAACTGCGTATCCTGACCAAGGACCAGCTAGCACGAGCGTACACAGACCAGCCGTCGTTCATTTCAGAATTCACCGGGACTTTCACCCATTTATTTCAAGGCTGCGCTGGCCCCTCCGCGGTGTTGTGGGTGCCTGCCTTGGTTCAGGGCACACTGACCAGCAAAAGGCCCACCTGTGTTACAGCCTCCACTCATCGTTTTTATTCCATCCAATTCCTGCAAAATGTCCTTAGTGAAACCTACTGCCCCCCTCTCCGGGAGCCCTTCCTCGTGCATTCACAGCACGGAAGCATTTCCACAGCCGGAGAGCTGGAGCGGTTTACATTTTCGGACACAGCGTTGTTCTGACCCTGTGCTCTGCTCTATACGTACAGGTTTATAGCCAGACCTTACCCTGTGCTTCAGGTACCACAGTATAAACTCAAAATATCTGCTTGGCATTTTGTAACATGGTCAGTTTATACTGGTGTAACTGAGAAAATTCAATCTTTTTTTTCCCTTCCCCAAAACACACAAGATAAGAACTTGAAGCTGCCCATTTCCGAGACAAAACAGTGAGCATGACCAACTTTTGTTATGTGCCCCATGACTGATAACCAATGCCAAAACAAAGTTACTTCTATTAATACCAAAAAAGTGTCTTTAGAAATGCTAGGTGAAGTGTTACTATTTTGTGTTAATACTCTTTTTTTTTTTTTTTTAACAGAAGGAAAACTTTGCCCTTAAGTTTTTATCACAACAAGAATTTTTTTTTAGTTCTTTTACAGCAATTTCAGCTCTTCCTGAAATACATATTTGAATTCGTGAAAACAGTTTGAATGTAGAAGTCATGGAAGTACCACTTCATTAAATCAAGTTAAAACCACTGTATGTATGTAGCAGGGATAAGTGTTTTGCATCTGTACTTTCATTTGTCCAATGACTATCCACCATTTGTTGTAATTTTTTTACTTCATTGAGTTTGTATTTTTTGGCTTTTATGTTCAAAGTATGTTTATAGCTTTATAAATAAAGTAATTGCCAGACTGGCTATTCAAAATAGGCCACTGGAAGTTATAATCCTATCAAACTCTCAACTATTTCTTAGAATTCAAGAGGATTCCGGTAGTTTTTTCCCTTCGGCATTTGTACGTATGAATAGTTTTTAGAATAACTGCCACTAGTCTTCAATAGATAAGACCAAAATAGTAAACCAAGACTAAGAAAAAAATACCACCTTCTACAACCCCTACTGCCACTTTGCCTTCCCTCTCCCTACCCCTGCACTTAATCACTTTAGCTAACAAGAGCTATCCTGATCATGCCATGCCTTAACTTTTTTTTTTTAAAGGCAGCATCATACAAGTTAAACAGTAACATAAAGTTCAACAGTGGGAAACGGGGCAGTCTCTCCCCCTTTTAGGACTGTCAAAGTACACAGCTTTGGCGCCTATGACAGCAAGAGGCAACTATCAGGTTCAGCTAGAGAGGAGAATCCATGCAGCAGCCGCATGGCACACCAAGCTGTCTCACTACCTGCGTAAAGAGCGTCATTCTCTATAGCCTAGCACCAGTATTACTAGAGTGGATAATCATCTGAGAGGGTGTACCCCCAGGGATTTAACAACTCTAACAACAACAAAGTGTTTTCTCATACTGACATGCATGTCAGGCAGCTACAGAATTTGAATCTGGATGAAGTCTGAGACAGTACTACAGGGGAATTTCAATTAGAGAAAGTAAGTTGTATGGAATCCTAACTACCAGCGCTACTAAGAATATTAAAATCTGTCAAAGCCATGGGGTGCTTTGAGCACCCAGACTAGCCCTTTCTTCTGCACGCTGCTATGCTGAAGGTCCACACTTACATCAGGCTCAACAGCCAGCTGGCACAACCCTGGAGCTTCTGCTGAAGCTCCACCATACAGCATTTGACCACCGAGGGTTACATTTTAGGCATTTTAAGCTGTTCCAATAATGAGCAAGTCCTACCACAAGGTCAGAGGTGTGTTTTATGCAGGTCTGGCAAACAAAGCAGCAAGGTAATGAGGAAGACAAACTATGTGTCTTTGTCTCTTCCTCATCCTACAGCACAGTGAGGCTGCTAACAACCATGGATCCTAGTCTGATGACAAGCACCTAAAGGAATTTATATATAAGCTTCCACCACTGAACACAATTACAGTCTAGGCTTCTACATTAGCAACACAGCACTCCAAAGGTGAAACTAGTATGTTCTGGAGCGCTAACTTCACACACAGATGGATTTATTTCTTTTAAGAACCCAGGATAAGCTGAATATTAAACTACAACTACAGCCACAGAAAGAAATGTCATCAGAAGATTTTCTCCAGTCGCAATTTTAAACTGAGGTGTATTGTTTGCAGTACAGGATGCCAGAAAGGCTTAATTGTGTCCAAGTCTAGCACTGGGGTGTTTTATGCCCAGTGACAATTGTAATATCTATAATATACCCATGTAATATACACACCAGCACAAAGGGAGGCTCAGCACCCTCACGAAGAAGCAGATGTGAGCAGCAGCCAGATCCAAAGCATGTGTCTGAATGCTGCTTTACAGCAAGTTGTATGAATGCTTTCATTAATGACTACATTAAAACAAGATTACCTAAAAGCTGGTAAGCCATCCAGAAGTATCTGGGTTGCCTGCTATTTAACTTCTGACTTAATTTGAGAAGTTGCCCACTGTCTGACTAGTGGCTTGCATTAGTCATTAACAAAATACTTACATCTGTATTATTTCAATTAACCACTGCCTCAGTGCAATTATTTGTACACTCAGTCATAACTGACAGTAAGGTTGTCTAGTTTCAAATAACTAGAACCATTTGCAAACAAAAGTTTAAAAGCCCTTTATTAATTCAGAAGTGAAACACTGATATTTAAAGTGAGATAAGTATGTTTATTAAGGTTCATTCTACTCTAAGGTTTATACAGAGAATGGAATGCAATACAAGCTAAGAGCACACCTCAAAGATCTACCACACAACCATCCCCTACTCCCTATAAGGGAACTGTAAAAAAAAAAAAACCAAAAAAGATATCAGAAAACCAGTTACTGTTTAACTAGTTGCAAGTGGCTTTGTCCAAAGAAGTTAAGCCTGATATTGCATTAACTTTGTATGCAATAATTAAGTCTCTACAAGCTGAAGTATCACATACAGAGGCATAAGATTTCCTGTGGACACATGAAACCATGTTTTAAAGAGCTACATCACAAGGGTTGTTTAAAATTGCCTAAAACCCAGCCACTAATGGCATGCACAGGTCAATAATATTAACTTTGGTAATGTCAGTCATTTTTTTGGTCAAACCTGGATTCCACTTTTAACAGTAACATGTATAAAAACACACCCATCCTGTGCATAAAGCAATACACTTTTCATCTGCTACCAGCTAGAGGCAGGTCTTCAAGACATGGTTGAAGTATTCAAATTTAACTGTCAGGAGCTTGCTTAGTTCTAAATCACATCTTTCACTAGTCTACAAGGCAAGACTAACAGGACAAGAAAGTGGTCAAATATTTTCTTCTTTTTTTTTTTCTTTTTTTCCTTTTTTGTTTAAATGCAGGACAAGAACCATCTTGAAAGTTACACAGCTTTAAGCAACACTAATTTTCTCCACAATGTTTTTGGAAGAAATCCAGTAACTTTTTTTATTTTACCCAGTTCCCCAAGACACATTCTAGTTTGTTTTTCTTTCTGAAGCTATCAATACCCTGTAAATACAAAGTGTTTGGTTCTTCTTGATGAAGAAGTCATAGGTGTTTTTATTTACAATGGAGTCAATCCTTAGCACTGTAACTGGTCTTGAACAGCTTAAAAGTGTAATGAAAATGATAACCTTAAGTGCTACTTCCCATACAGAATCCACACTTGGTTCAGTTTTATTCGTCACAGAGTAAAGTAAAAAGACATCCAATTACACTACTAAAAACTCAGAAGATTTAAATTTGTACTCAAAAAAACCACTACACATGCAAAGGGAACAATATCCTGCTAACACAACTTCATTTGCTGCTGCATTTGTCTAATATTAACAATTATGAACAGAGCAGTGCAACTAGTATTTGGAACAATCCTTACAGTGTTCGAGTGTCAGGCACAATACTTCACTTCTCTTCACACCACTGGTTCTCTTTACGTACCTGAAAGAACATTTTAACTATTAATATGTTGCAGGGAACTTCTAAAAGTTAGCTGTAAATTCCCATAAGCATTCAGGACTACTTACTGCAGGAAGGCATAAACTTGGAAGCAGCTTTAACTTTTCATGCAGGGTTTGTACCTAGAAAGTCAGTCTTCCAAACTGATGAGTTTATCTATATAAGCCTGCAAGTTTTTCTCATGCCTAGATTTGATCAAAACTGCATTTTTTTCCATCAAGTAAAGCAAGTGAACTAGCTTTAGACTAAATTGCTCTTTTCATAACATAGCATTGAAGACAGACTAAAGCGTACAATTCATTGCCTTTGTACTTAAACAAGGCGTCTTGCTCTGATCTTTCCCAACTCTGCATTTTGCAGTTGGATTTGTTGTTCAAGTTCTAAGACCAATGAGTTCATTAAAGACTGGGAATCCAAGCATCTTACCTTTCTAGCCACATGCAACATCTCCAGAATTCTTACACCAGCTCCAATACAGCAAGCTAAGGCTGCCACAAACAATCCTACACACTTTCCTACCGGATGGCACATTTAAGCTAGGAAGTCAATATGCTTTGGTTTGACTTTTTCAGGTAATGGACTGCAAGCACTGAAAGGTCTTCCACTAGTAGCAACCCAATTATAAGGAACTGATGCATTAGTTTACATTTATTGTTAACAGGTCAGTTGCATCACACATTAAATTATGAAGCACCACACAGTAATTCAGCACAAAAACCAGCTAAATTATAATTAAGCCCGGATCATACCTGTGCTTCTTCCTCCTCAGTGAAGTCATTCTTAATATTGAATGTCTTGCGAATTTCTTCTGGAGTTTTTCCCTTGATCATGTTTGCAACTGTCTTGCATGTGACATCAAGCAAACCTTTGATGTCCAAGTAGTTTGCAGCCTGTAGAAGAGTTTCCAAATTTAAAGCCTCCATATCAATATTCCGCCTCTGTAGATGTACTCCCAAAGTTACGCTTACACTGAAATCGTAGAATACTGTAACTGCAAACAGATCTTCTCCACTTTGAGAAGCTTCTAGCTACAGCCTTGAAGCAACAGTACCTAAAACTTGCTTGCCAAACAGAAGGGAAAGTCATTTGTACCATGAAAGACAGCCTCCCCAGCACCTTTTACAAACAGCTTTCAGAAGCCTGCAAACATCCAATGTCTTCAGTGTTGAAGTACCGTTAGGTAGCTAAGACAACTAATGTTGGCTCACAGTACCACACGAGGTACAAACTTTAGAAGTCAAAGCTAGATATTAATTTCTATGCAGATCTCACTCAGAACTCCATTTCTAGTAATAAGCCCTCAACTAAAACTCAAGAGCCACAATAATAGACACAGTTGTAAGGCCCCATATTCAGAAAAGCATATTAATTGATAAATGAGCAAGTATAGATTAATGCCTAGCATTAGGTTAACAAGCATTTTAACATCCTCAACAATTTCAGCCACTATTTGCCAGAACTACTTGCACTTCCCACACCCCCCTCCCCACCATTAAAGAAGTTATTCAAGACACAAAGACTTTTACAAATAAGGTGCACTAATAGACCACACTTCACAGGCGTAGCCTTTACAGTTGAACATACTTACCAGGATAAGTTCAAAAAGCGTTCCTTGGTCTACTTTCAGAAACTCTTGATCCCACACAGGGATGTCATCTGTTCTTTTTTCTTTGTTCTCATCATCCTCAGGAGGAGGTGGATCATCCTTGTGATGGGTGCACCACTGAATCACCTAATTGTGGTTTTGATATTAAAGTTTTATCCAAATGATTCTCCCATTAGGCCCCAACTATAACTTAATTTCATTTTAGAAGAAATGTAACTTTTTCTCTAGATTAATATTCAAATCACATATGAACATGCTCCAATACCCAGTATTTTCATTTTGGAACAACTGATCCCCAATCCTGGAGTACAACAGCCCTCAAGAAACCCAGTAACTGGCAGTAGCTAGTTAATTACTTACCATCTGAAAAGCCAGCTGCTGCTGTTACAAAGTTATTCAACCCTGTGCTAACAACACACATAAGACTGTACAAAGAAAACCTAAACCTCATTTCCAGTGTTTAATCTGTTTGCAGAAACATAATTTTTATTAAGCAAATTGCTACACTGGGGAAGAGTGTAGAGTGGTAACAGCTACCAGCAGGACATGCTCCCCCCAGTACAAAGTTCACCTGGCAAAATTTTGCTTTTTAAAAAAAAAAACAAAACCCTAGCTTGGGAACATGCAATCTCATCACCCAGACAATTATAAGGAGCAGGGATCTCCTGCAAGTAAAGTCCTGTTCCATTTTGCCAACCCAACAGACTTCACAAGTTCGAAGTTATTTACGTGTATGTTCACTAGGAAATAATTGCTAACCCTGTATTTAGCCCCAAACAGTCCAGTGCTTATTTTGGCACAACACTTTCTACTGCACAGCAAAAAGCATCTTAGAAGACAGCAACATACTTTTTTTTGCTTTTCTCACTTGACCCAAACACAGTCATGGTCTATTATTGAATATAATACCAAGTGCGCACAGTGTCTCTCAAGCACTGTAACTGCTACGCAGGCACAGCTACTGCCAGTTAGTCTGACCACTGCCCATCCCTTAATCCTTTCTCCTAACACTTGGATCTCAAACAGCCACCTCAGTTCACAGAATCCAATTAAAATCAGTGCTTTAATACCATGAAATACTAGTGTGTGCAGATGTCCAGCGCCACTTCAACACCTTAGGAAGCCTGTCGGGCCTCCAGCTGCTGTTCCAGGTCACGCCTGTAGGTCTTCTGCCATTATCTGCCTGCCAGCCTCGCCCCAGTTCTCAGATACCCTAGATGCCTGTGTTCATGCACCTCAAATTGGTTAAGGTTGTAGCTGGCACATGAAAAGTACCTTTAATACAATAGTTCATAACACCCAACTCCAATATGAATTTCACATTTTGTTACTGCCATACAACACCAGCACTTTCAGCATCTTACCTTTTTCAAGATAGCTGCGTTAACGTTTGGAAGAGGGACTGGGTCATCATCACCTTCATCATCCATTCCCAAATCTAAAAATGGAAAGATGACTAAGCAATTGGCAGGCAAAACCATTTACTCTTTTCTGAATGGTGCCGCTTCACCAATTCTCCACTATTTTAACAACACTGAGGCTGAACAGATTCATAGCAAAGGATCTCCAACTGGTGAGGTAAGAAGCTTCAGTGAAGTTTTGCGGAGCTGCGGCTGCATTATACATACTAGGTTATACCAAATTTAAGCTAAGTATCTGATAAGGCTACCTCATCATATGAGAGCATCAACAAACCATTAGTTAATCAGAACTTGCTAGTTCAGTGTTCTGGGAATAGGGTATGTTGAAGAATCAGACAAATACAGCTTTTTTACCACTTTCAACAGTTCAATCCACAAGTTAAACCGAAGTGTTGCAACTGATCTCTCCAGTTCAATTTATTATTTAATAAGAACTCCAATTCTGCTGTGGTAAGTAGGGAATGTTTTGTCCTCTATAGGAGCAGTAAATACTGTACCCACACAGATGCCAGTTTCCTGGCCTCTGAAGGACTTGTACCGATTCTTACCAGCTGAAGAAGTTCACATGCCAAGACAGCAGCACAAATCCTTCAATAAAAATAAAATTTATAAAGCATGCTTCTGATACTCCTTGTTTTAAAAGCTTGTCAGCATGCTCAAGACGGACTTGGATAAAGTTTGTCATTTTTTCCCCTTGATACAATTAAGGAATCAAAGTAAAAATTGAGAGAAAAACATAATTAAAATTTGGACTTGACACACAGAACAAATACCACATTAGCCATCTTTGATTAGAGAATATGCTTTTTTTACTACACAAATCCTAACAGTTGGATGACATGCTAGCTGTCAAAGATTAACATCTTGTAATTTGTTATGTAATTGAGCAACTAGACAGACTTTCACTCGTTATATGCACAGATGAACCAATTCTACATCACCAAAGAACATAATTTTTAACAACAGATGACTGTCACACCATCACCACTGATCAAGTTTGTGCACAATTAAAATATATGTACTTGTGCATTTACACAAGTCAACTACTATTATTATTAGTGGGGTATTAATTAGTACTACTTTTTGTTTGGAATAACTGATTTCATAGATTCAGAAACTAAAATACTGACATTAAAGGGTACTGCATGTGTCACCAATTAATGGAAGCTTCAAATACATGCTCTCAACATGGTGGCAGACACTAGTGTAAGAAGTGACCAGTCTAAAATTGTTGGCATGGGGAAGTAATTCAAGCAGTATCTCACATTTAGTTAACTCCGCTCAACTTGCCCCGACCGCCTCCAAAACAGCAATTTCATCTTATCAGAAAATTGATACTTCACTGGTGGTCCCATGATGCTCAACACAACCTTGCCTTCCAGTTCTTCCCCTTTCAGCTGCAGCACCCAACACACAAAACATTGTTTATTAACCAATGCTTAATTAGCTGTACTGCAAATGTATTTCATCTGTACTAGAGTGGTTTTCACCCAAACTAGGAAGAGGCTAGTTTATGGTGCCTAACTTACAACACTTGCCATTTGTAACTTCCCTTTCATCAACACCTGAGTGTCACTAGACACAGGCAGTGACACAGCTTCTGCATGTGAAAACCGAGAACTGTGCTCCCTACTGTATTCCAACCAATTGCTGTGTTTCCTGCTCATGTTGCTAATCATGTTCAACAGCATCTTAAGAGAATGAAAGTGTTCAATGCTTGGAGTATTTCAACCCTATTTTTATTGTTCTTACATAGAAGGTGTCACAACCAGACATAGATTTATACCCAAGAACGTAACTTTAACTGCATCTACAGAAAGATTTTTTTTTCCCAAGTGAATTCACAAATACACCCAAAAACTGGAAAAAAAAAACCACCAGTAAACAATGAGGATTTACACTAGAGAGATTAGACACAGTTTGCTCTGTATCCTAGCCATCTGGCAGATTTCCTCTCCCCCGCCACAAGTTCTTTTGTTTCAAGTTTATGTCAGCAGGAGATCAGAAGTGTTTATCCCAAATAATTTAACTGCATCCATAAGCTCACAATATAGGTTTCACTTCAGCTTTTTATTCATTTCATTGGTTTATGATCTCCCACCCCAACTTAAAAGATATTTACATTGTAAGACTGATTTGTATGATTAAATAAAGTTAGGTTTTAATATTATTAGATGTTCTGTTTGCTTAACTCTTACAAAACTGAAGAAGGCTGTAGGCAAGGCAGTGGGGTGCTCATATTTTACTAGCTTCCCTGTAAGCACTCTTAACAAGAGGACTGAACTTTAAGCTTTTTGCAAGAGCACATCCACCCAAACACAGTTTCAGCTACAGCAGCAATTGTTCCAGCTGTTCCGACAGCTGGACAGGACAGCAAGCTGCTTCACAGGCCCAGGAATCCTTTTTTCAGCACAGTACCAGTTTGTCTCCTTTGGTCACAATTCCTATTCAAGAGGATTCTTTGAATACACTGCTATCATCACACCAGCTAGTGATCCTCAAGGCTTCATACTCTTACCTTCCAGCATAGTCTTTATAGTTACAGACTGTTTTGCAATTTCAACATCAACTTCAAAGATCTCTCCATCTGAACTTTGCAGTTTAATTGAAGGCATCTACAAAAGAAGGACAGTTATTTCCACACAATATTCAGCGGATAATACAAGTTTAGCTGACTCAGAGGTGTACGTTACCTTACGATTTATATTGTTTCTTACCAACAGCAGACAGCCCAGTGCCACTTAAAGCACACTCAGATTATTCACTGCTTGAATCAACAGGCCTAAATTCATTAATCCTCATGCTTAAGAAACAAGGATTGTTAGAAGCCTAACATCAACTTAAAAGAGAACTTCCTTCTTAATTTGAAAGCATAAAATACAAAAAATATATTAGTCAGTAGAAGTTATATTTTTTGCAGTGCAACCCTAGAGCTATCTGTCTCTCAGAATAACTTTCAACAACACTTCCAAAACACTACTTGTCTTCAAATCCAAACAATTGCTACTTGCTTTGACTACTCAAATGAAGTCAGATCTCAAATTAGTTTTCAAACAATAGCCTCTGGAACAGAATCATAAAATTGAGGTTGGAAAAAAACCCTCTAGACCAAGTCTGTTTTGAGCAAGGCTGGACTAGAGTCAGATCGACCAAGTTACTCAGGATCAAAGGCTTTCCTTCAGAAAAGCATTTGGTTCTCTGAAGAAATTAAAAAGCAATAGCAATATACCACTACAAGGAAGACTTTCAGCACTCAATACTACTCTTACAAAGTAGGAAGTTAGATCAGCACTTCATTAGCATTAGGAAAGACTAAGATGACTATGCATTTTAACAAAATTTTTCAAACAAACTGTGATAAAACCAAAAATAAATAGAAGCAGCAGACTTCAAAGATGCCACTAGCAGAAAAATAACCAAACTTCAGATGAATGCATCTTTCCAGACATTTAACAACTCAAACTCAGAAGTAATGCACTTGATACAGCAGCTAGTACATTACAAATTCTGCCTGAAACTACAAATGAAGTCTGTTTGAGTATCACTGCACTTGAACCAACTGACTTGAAGGGCATGATAAACATAACTGCCTGGCCACTTAAGTGTTATAAACCAGTTCTCAACGAGCCAGTAGGATGTGTTCCTTTATCACTCAAAACATTTGTTAGCAGCAGACCGTTGCAATCATTTCATTATTCCCCTCCCCCACAAGTTACCTCCTTAAAGATCTCTAAATCACGTATTTGTTACAGTGCCTTGCAGGCTGTAGTTAAGAGAAGCTCTAGGAACAAAGAATTTCAAATTAGTTTGATTTCATTTTCAAGTTTTCTCCTTCCCACCAAAGCCAAGAACTACATATGCTAGCTCCTCACAGTAGTACTTGAGCTACCAAAATTGCATTAGCTGGACCACTTTCAGCAAGCTTACATTATCCCTTTCTGAATGCCTCCTGTAGCTCATCACTATGGCTGAGCCTGACAGTGCTGCAACAAACCCAGTCCAATGGAGGCCAGCCAAAGCACGTTATTAAGCAGCTCACACCAGCTTGAAGTCCTCATTGCTTTAATTTCCATTTGGCAGAGTGAGTAGCTAGTTAATGTTTACACAGTAATGTAACCCTATATGACAGTGCTACTTCTAATTAAGATGGGTGTTCTGGAGGGTCACAGTCAAGACTGCTCCAAAGATACAAAAAGATTATATATCAATATACGTATCCACAAAAATAAAATTTGGATTAAAATGGTTCCGAGTCAGTAGTTTGAACAATGCTCTGAAAAAAATGATCTAGGCCTACATTTGATATTTAATGCATGTGTTCTTGCAGTGATTGTCTGAGAACACTCAAGAACAAACCCAGCTTCAGATGCCAGTTTTTTCTGGGCTTGTGTCTGGGATTACATAATGCTGCACAAGAGACAGGGATGCTGCCTTAACGAATGCAGCCCCTGCACAAATATTTGCATTCAGGCCCTTGTATCACCCAAGCCCACTTCTGTCAAGACCTTCAGGTTATTGTCAGGAGTCTGAACCAGGTGGAATTAAGTTAATCTACTGCCTTCGCACTGACAACAGATCAGGATTTCATCCAAATTTCATTATTTTTATACCACAGAGCTTAGTCTCCTGGAAGAAAAAACAAGTAATTTTTAGCAAACTGCGATACAGCTCTGGAAACTGACAGGCCTTGGATAGCAACACAATCGGGTGACTAAGCAGACCAGTCCTAAAACGCTCTATTCGACAACAGCAAAACAGGTTGAGAGCTAGTCAAAAGGCAAACAAGAATTACAACGGTAATTTGCATGTATAAACCTGAAATGCGGAGCTCAGCCGTCTAAAGCAGCACTACCGGAGAGCTCCGTGCTCCCGAAGCCATTCCGGATGGGTGCCCACTCCTTCCCCCCCTCCCTTCACCGTCTCAGTGGCTGTAACGCTGCATTTATTGCATGAAGTCTTGCGCTGCCGCTCCAAAGCTCCCCTCGCTACCAAGAGATACTGGAGGTGCCCTGAAGCAGCCTGACAGCCGCCGGGGGGGGGGGCTCCGTCGGTGCTGTGCGGCCCGGGGCGGGGGGAAGCCCTTCTGCTTTATTTACCGGACCCCGCAGACGGCGCCCGCCCCCCTCCCCAAGGGGGTCGGCGGGCACTGCAGCCCCACATTACCCAAGGAGGGCTCAGACCTCGTCCCGCCCCCCTCAGCGATACTCCCAGACCTGGGAGCTCCGCCGCCACGGCCGCCCTCCGCCCGCTCTAGGCCCGCTTCCCTCACCGAGCGGGCCCCGCGGCCTAGTCACCCTCCTCAAGAGCCTATCCCCGCCCTAACCGCACCGGGTGCTTCCCACCGAGCTCGCAGGCCTCACCGTGAGGAGAAGGAGGAGTTCGGGGTCAGCGCTAAAGGGACCTGGCGGCAGAGGCGACGGTCGGGGCCCAACTGCGGCGGCGGGTTTATATGGCGGG
>JANZLQ010000044.1:18588399-18606005 GCA_026212715.1 Elanus axillaris | reverse complement strand
CCCCCCGGAGCACGAGATGAGTCACACCAATTAAAGTAACAGGGAAAACAGAAAATAGGGCAAAGTCATTACTCTTGAAGGAATGGTGTCAATTAAGGCACAAAGTTCTGCCTACGAAAACATTTACTGAGAATGGCAAGTGAAAGGAATTTGAAGTGAACTACTCTCTACAGCAAAGGATTTTGGTTTTTAATAGTGATCAAAGCAAAAGTTCCTGATACACTAAAACAAGACAGTTCAGATGCACTTATTTTTAGCATGCACTTCTTCCTGTAACAGATCAAACTGCAGAAGACTGACTGCTCTCCAGAAACCATTTGGAACCTAACCTACGGGACAAGTCTGAATTTTTGGTGAAGAAAACAGCAACCACTCAAGACTTCCAGAAAAGGGATGAAGTAATGCTTGGTGAAATGCAGCACCCTCTTTGCAAGTTACAAGAATTAAGCGGTCCTCCGGCAGAAAAGCAAGACTAGGCTTTTCCCTAGGACTAGGCCTCCAGGTAAGTTGGACATTTGCAAAATTCCTGTACTTTCCCTTAGAAGCAAGCAGTGTTTAAAAGAAAAAAATCCTCTATAGTGTTACAGAATCTACATTGTGCCCAAGGAATTTAAAGTGTCTTAAACAATATGAAAATTAAGAACCCTCTATTAAAAGAAGAGCCAGGTGTGTCTTTTTAAGATATGCCCAGTAAGTTTCAAGCACAAGCCTTAAGAAGGCATAAAATTTAAATTTCTGTTTTGAACAAAATAATCAAATCGGGATTCAAATTCTGAAACAAATTAGTAGAAGGGAAATATTTTAACAGAAGTTAACATAAAACACCACCATTTTTCAGAATGGAAGCTTGGGCAATACACGTAGTACTAAATTCCAAGTTATTTCCTTTAATATTTAGAAAACTGGTTTTATTCTTAGTTTTTCAGAAAATGATTTTAAGTATTAGCACCTACATTGTAAATTACTCAAACTTAGTTTTACACTTGAAAAAAAGCCACACTCAATCAATTAAGTGATCCTATATTCTTCCATTTTCAAATACTTCAGTAGAGCACCAAGAGGGAAAGAGAGCAACATGTCAGTAATAAGCAAGCTCTGTTCTCAGCTGCATGATGACAAATGACCAGGCACCTCCCTGGGACAGAATTCAAAAGGTCTGTTTTCCAGCACACTCCAATCACCTCAGTTTTACTTATTTAAGGTGGAAATTTCTATGCAAGGTTATAAAACCCATGCAGCTACATGTTACTTTATTAAACCACAGTTGACCTGAGATGCAATTAGGATTTGACATTTTTCCATACTTAGTTCACAAGTTTATTATGAAAAACACTGCAGCTCTGTCCTGCAGTAACATTGTTTTACAGAAAAAAACAGTTCTGTTCAAAGTAATTCACTATCCTTGGACAATTACAAGGGACAATATGGTAGGTCAAAGAGTGGAAAAGGGAACCGAGTGCAGACAAAAAAAAAAATCAATACAATTAAATTAAACAGTATTCCCTGAAAATAAAACAAACAAACAGTTTCAGAACAAATATGAGGCCTTGGTACTTATTTTAAAAATGTTCTTTAAGCTTCAATGATTGTTTGCTGCTACCCTTATCTACAGTCATGCTGAATAAAGCTATAGCTAAATGGAAAGTTAAATGTATTCACGAGGTGTTAATGTCTACATCTTATTATTTGCAGTCTCTCAGAGAAAGCAAAAGTAACTACAAATAGCGCTATGCCAGAAACTGGTTTCTTGACCAACAATGTTGCTTCAGCATGCAATGAACTGGTTCATTCTAAAGTGGTCACAGTTGTTGACGACAAGAGGCTTTGTATTTGAATATGGCACGTCTTTTGGTCCATGTGAAAACAAGTTTGAATGTTAAATATTTTCTGACACTTTGGAGTTACTGTTGCTCTTCCCATTTTCTTTAGGTCAACATATGGTTCATGGCAATACTGTACAGGTCTAAAATCTCTTTACAGGAAGTAGTCTGGGGTGCGACGAGTAACATGCGGTTCACCTCTACGTGGTGCTGGATCAAACTGCAAACTGAAAAGCACAGACATTAATGAAACCACAAGAGTTCAGTTTACATGCAGGCATGTTTTATATGTGAATTACAGCAGCAGTGGTCTTACCACAGGCAAGTCTTTTCAAGTTTTTTCAACTGATTAAGTCTTCTAGAACAAGTGTTCATCTTCTTCCACTCCTATTAGTATGTATTTATCACCCCCATATTTTATATCCCTCTTATGATTACTACAAAGGACTGGAGAGAAATGCATCTTAGCTTTAAGACTCAAACTGGTCAAACATTAGTATATATTTAGAAAGTTAAAAGTCTCCAGTAATTGTCAAAGAGGGCAGTTTACACAATGCTTCTGCTTCATTTACTAGTAAAGTTGCTGCTGAGGTAGTTAATGAGAAACCTCATTAAAAAACCCGACATCCTAACATCTTAAGAATTCAAAGATTCTGAAAGACTCTTGCCCTAGACTGACAGGGCAATACCTCAGATGTGACAGAGTACTCCTACTCTCAAATCACATACCTCTAAAGTATTTCATTAAACTCCAGTTATACAAAACAAAAAGGAGTCATCCGACTTTAATCTGACAGACAAGATGTCAACAACAACTATTACAGACATTTGACTCCAAGACTTTTGATGCAGCTAACCCAACAATTCCACATTCCCTTTACCTCCCAAGAGTGTCTAGGGAAAGAAACATACCTTAACACAATAATTAAGTGGTATCTTGCTACAGCAACTATCCTAAAATCATGGGCAATGTAATTCTCATTTTTAAAGATACTTACAAGGAGTATTTTAGAGTATCATCAAGTTCCATAATTGCAGCCTGGTTGCCACAGCGGTAACAATAGTTTGGAGCACTGAAAATTGTTACTACGTTCCGATCATGGCACCAGTTGTACCCCTGGAGAGGAAAAAAAAAAAAAATTATGACATCCAAGTTCATTTGTTGTACCCCATATAACCATCTGACTAACTGAATTTTTAATGCGCAAAACCCAAAGTGGTATTTGTAGTGTCATTTTAAATAAGATTAAGGCTATATCTTTGTTGTCTTGAGAGAAAAAGAGTAAAAAGGAATTTTGGCCTTCATATGATGCTTCCTGCGAGTAAGCATGAGCTAAGCGTATTTTTTAAAAAAATCTTCAAGAGTTCTCCATTGCGTTAGCATTAAAAATTAAAATGGCAATTCTGAAGTACACAATCTATTCTGAATCTTCAGCTGTGATTGCCAAAACCAGAATCCAGACACACATTTAAAAATCGTAACTGCCAGGGAAAACTAGAGACTAAGAACAAAACACACATCCAAGGCAAAAAAAAACAAACATCTTTTTTCAAGGCACACATTTGTGTGCATTTTCTTATTGAGGGACTCGGCACGTACATTTAAGAACCATTTTATCTACACAGAAATGCAATACCACATCTACTGCTGAAGTCTGTTTTGGGATGTAACTGTAAATTTTCAGGGAAAAAAGACAAAATAAAGGTTACTCCACTGTCGAATTGAGAAACTCCTTCAGTAGCACATGAATACTGTCAACATAGAGTTTCTGGAAGACTCTCAGCTCGATCTTCAGTTGTCACAGCAGTATATGCACATCCCTGACACACAGAGTATGGTATTAATGGCCAAACTATGCAATCAAAAGTTTTAAACGTACAAGATATCCTGCTTACCTCCATTACCAACTGATGAGCTCTTGAAACCAACGTAAGGCCATTAGCATGGTTAAAGGTTTCTGAAATATCTTGTCCAAATGTATAACCTGCACCTCGAGGAGAGATGCCCCAGCCACCACGATCGTCTGGGTCTGACCATAGCAAGTCACACATCGGACCCTGTAAGACATGTAGAAGATGTTTCAGAACCTAAATGCAAAAAATCAAAACCAAACAAAACCACAAAAATCCTGCACACACCCCATCCCTGCACAACTTGTTGCAGCATCTCTTTAAGAATTAAAAAAAAAAAAAACAAAAAAAAAGCCTACCAGCTACAACTACTCATGCAGTTAACACTTGGAATAGTACCAAGAAGTTAACCTGAATGAAGAATTTTTCTAGAAGTAGTTCTCACCTCTGAGATCATTAAGTCATACCTGTTGAGATTCTAGCCATGCTAAAATACGTTTGTTTCTTTAGGCAAGAACACACCCCTTACTTTCCCTTCAAAAAACTAGAACAGGAAGACAGGCACTTTCGTATTGCTCAGTTCTGAATTTCATTTTCGGCCAGTGTACTCAAATACCTAATATATGCTGAATCATGAATCCCCCAAGTTGAGAAAATTATTTTTCAGTACCTCATGGGGAACTTCCTGCAAGCGATCAAGTGCTCTGATGTGATCCAGTGTATCTATCGATGGAGACAGGCCACCATGTAGACAGAAAATCTGGAAGAGTTAGATACATGAAGTTTATCTCGTTTACATTAATTATATCAGTGCAATTATAATTGTTTAGTATAAATGACTAGGAAAAAATCTGCAAGAGATTCCTTTAAAGCTGAGAGCTGACACAATACAGCGTTAATAGCTCCCTTTACAACTACTAACGTTTAACTGGTCAATATCAACATACCTGGCCATCCACCAAGGCAGTTAGAGGCAGGTAATCAAAAAGGTCTGTAAAGTATTTCCAAACATTTGCATTTCCGTATTTTCTTAAACATTCATCATAGAAACCATATACTTGTGTGATTTGCCTGCTTTCGTGGTTCCCTCGAAGAATTGTGATACGTTCACGGTAACGGACCTAAACATAACAGTTTCTTTTAGAGACATCAAAATACGTCTATCTTCCCAAGACACAGTATATGCACCCCTCACCACCCATCATATGTCAATGAAGCAATGAAAACCAAACCCTTTTTAAGATGAAGATTCAGTTATAACCTTTGAGAAAAGAATGGATAATTCATTCAAATCTTTAGCTGCTAAATACTTTTGAGATTAATTACAAATTTTATTCATTGTTACTAGTGGACTTCACTATACCTGTGCATTAAGCTGATCTCTCCAAGCAAATTCTTAAATATTGCTACTTTGGCAAGTAAAAAATAATACAGCACTCATTTTAGAAAAAGTTCAGGCTTGTACCTGAACATTAATTTTATTTCAGAAGTATCTCAGAAAACTAAGACAGCCAACATTTCAGGTTTTTTTACCCATAATACCAATGTAGTGCAAATCATAATAGATATTAAGTGTAGTCAGAATAGTAATTACATACATTTTTATACAGAATTGTACAGCTGAGAAGAAAAGTTACCTTAAGAGCTACAAGCAATGTGACTGTTTCGACTGAATAATAGCCTCTGTCAACATAGTCCCCCATAAACAAATAGTTTGTGTCTGGCGATTTGCCTCCAATTCTGAAAAGTTCCATGAGGTCGTGAAATTGTCCATGGACATCTCCACAGACTGTGACTGGACATCGCACTTCTTGTACATTAGATTCTTTTGTCAAAATTTCTTTAGCCTATAAAATAAAAAACACACGAATTGTGAATTTGTCTATGAACAGTCATTTTATTCAAAATATGCTTTATCACTTCCAGCTCTCGACAAGCTGCTCTCTATGAGCTCTTGTCCCTTCCTTGTCTGAAGCGCTTGAGAGAAGAATTTATCTTTACTTAAAGTAAGTTTTTGCTTTATGCAACCTTGTATTAGTAGCAGAAATTTGGTTTGGTGGGTTTTTCACCTCTTTTGAGGAGGGTATTTCAGAATTAATTTCCAGCATAAGGAGAACTTCAGACTTTCTACAAAAAATGGTTCTGTGAAGCATGAAACAATTATCATCACTGCTGGAACTGAAGAAGCTCTTAAGTATGTGCAAAAATTAAATCTAAAAATCATGCCAATGTCTTATCTCCAACCCTCCAAAAGCTTGAACTCAGACATGGCCAAAACCAAGACTCTCCCTCAGGGAGGTAAGCACAGCCATATCAGCTAGCAAAAGCTCCCAAGGAGTTCTACACTTCTGACATTTTGCTTCAGAAGACTGTTTGCCACCCATCTACACATACATCTTTGAATGCGAAGGCAGAGAGTCCTACATGAAGCAGAAGCAAGAACGTAGCTAACATCCACTTATACCAGCAAAACCAGCAAGTTGTGTCTTTATAAACCAAAGTAGGGAAACTGTCATAACAATTTTTTCCACAAAATTGTGTACATAAAAGTTGCAGACAAAGGCAATTCATATGAAGAAGCACAAGCTAAATATAGCATCAGAAAGGTAATTTTGAAACAACACAAGAATTCCTTAATCGTACCATCACATTGCCAGTGGTTACAGTTTGTTCTCAGCGCAGTCAACAAACACATGCCACAATAATTTTCTAAATCAAGAGGGTATTAGAAATATAAATAGTAAGAGTTTTACAAGTTACTATCTACAAAGATTTCCATGCCTTTCAACCACCAACATTCCTATTCAAAAAGGATCCCTTTTCTACCTCATTACCAGAATGACAAGAAGAGAATATATAAAAACTACATTCTATTTCATAACCCAAAGTGTCTGTAAGACTTGCAGAAACAGCACCAAGTACCACCTATGCACAGGTCACACTGAATCCAAAATATTCTGAAGTGTACACCAGTTTAAGAGACAGGTGGAAGAGCAACACCACATTCATTTTAGGTCGCTTTCCTTAACTTTCTCAAACCTAACCTGACAACTAAAGCATCATACTCATTGCGGGGGGGTGGGGGAGGTCTGCTAAGCAAAGAAGTATTCTGAGACACTAGAAAAAATTCTTCATAATCTGAAACATGTGAAGTTAAAATCTAAACAGTATATTAAATGCTGGGTATTCACGTGAGCCAAGCTATTTACTAAGAAACATGCTGCTGTGTCCAAGTTTCCACTTTCTTCATGAAGCCACTAGCTGGACAGTGACTGATACTCCCACCCCCAAAAGTGGTCTCGCTGTTCCTGCACGTTGTCCAGGCTAACCACCATGGTCACCACTTCAAACAAGAACAGTGCCAGCAACACATAGTATAATGGTGGAGAATCATGAAATTCAACATTTCATTCAACACTAGAAAGAAATGCACAAATGCAATTGTGGTTAAGCACCCTGCACAACACAGAGCTTTAGATATTACAGTGTGAGCAACAGAGTTAAATCACTCTGCAGACATATTTACATCAAAAGTCAATCTCATATGACAGTTTCCACTCATGCCGTGCCTAGTACTAAAGATAGGTCATTGCTGGCTTGTGGTAGATGCTAAAAGTGTAGATTTATTTTAAGACAGCCTGACTTAAGTTCATTTTAATGCAGTGACACTTACCGGATGTTTTGAAGGTGTTTTAACCGCCTTAGCCTCTTCTAATACGCTATTACAATCAGAAGCATTACCCATCTTAATTCTCCTTTTAACAGAGAACGTTACAGATACTTATAGTGCTTCAATATAAAACCCCTACTCTTTAATTAGAATGCTTTCTACCGCTGTATTTTCTTAACGCACTGGAAGCATTGCGCAAAGAATACAGCATTCATTTTTCATCAAAGGTATGCAACGTTTATGCTGACGGAGATTAAAATGGCATAGTTCTCAGCAACAGAGTTGCTGCTTCCTCAGTTTCTGAAATATTAAATCACTCAGATACTCACATACAACCAAACACACAGGTAAGTCAGACAGCTACTCTGATGGAAAAAGACTGTTCCAGGTCAACTTTCAAAACAACAATCTTTATTTAAATCCTGCAGTGGAGGAATGCTGGTGCAGGGATTTTGGTATTTCCACATTCTGAAACAAGTTTCATGAAACACTGTGTTATGAACTGCTTAGTCCATTTACAGTCTTATCACATCCCATAGCATTAACAGTGGCATATACTGAAGTGCTTAAGCAGCATACTTGCCTCTACAAAAGAGCTTCAGCAGAGCTGAGCTGAAAGTGGAAAAAATAACACCCTGAAAACAAGCCACAAGTGGTCCATCAACCATACCCCAAATTTCCATATTAAATCAATTCCTATAAAAGGGTAAAGCAGTAAATGTTTTAATATACTGTAGCATAACAGAAACACAAGTTGGTAAGACAACAGTACATGTAATATTCCTATTTCACAGTTCAAGTTTCACAAAGGTAAGCTATCACTGAAGCATCTGTGACCCTGACTTTCTACTGGACCACACCCCACCCTGTGCAACCTCATCTGGTTCTACTCCCTCTTTCTTGATCCCTTCCGCAAGGATCCATGACGATGCTACTTGCTCAGCTGTATCACACAACTTCCTCCCTGTCTATCCCCATCCATCCTCACCCCCAAACAAACTGGGACTTCCTACCAGCAGCTCTCCTACACTTCCTCACAGAGAGAAAGGAGTAGAGCATTTTTCAGCATCCTTCAGTACAAGACCAAGTACTCCCCGATTAAACCACCTGATGAAGGAGAACTAGGGAAGAGAGACACACACCTGATTCCTTGTATTTCAAAACCACAGTGACCTACTGCCATGAAGGATGATAGTGCAACACTGCGGTATTTTGACATCAACATTTTGAAACATCCAGGTTTCATTGCCTATCACCAGGATAAGCAATTATGCAATTCTGAAACAGATTTTTCTTGAACACTTTTTAGTGGTTTTATTTCTCTTTATTTCAGTTCTTAACAATTCTTAAGGCAGGCCTGAACTTCTGTAGGTCTTTGATCCCTCTAAGTACCCCACACAAGAGGTAGTTTAACTTGTGGTGGTATTCTACAATTTAAAATAGATTAATTAACTTAGGCAAAAACTTGATAAACACAGCCTACTACATTACAGTTATAAGACCCTACTTCCAAATCAGCTTAACTATTTTGTCAGCACTACACACTCTCAGATTTCAAAATCAAGTGCGAACGGATACAGATTAAGACTGAAAAGAACCCATCACTTCAAACTCATAAATGCTAATTTTATAGCCAAGCACCAATGAAGACTAATGGAGAAAAAAACCTGTAGCTATAAGACACAGTTGCACAAGGAGAGCATAAGAAGAACTAAGTAAAATGTTATCATAAACAACAACTGCTGAGGTGGAAAATCATGTCTTTTACTTAGAGCAGTCTCAAAGTTCAAACAATAATGCACATATCAAATACACTTCAGCTTAGTCATAGTGCCTGGAATTCATTCCTACTTGATATCTGGAATACTGGCTTACTCAGCCATTTTGCTGGAAAGAGGCAACTTGTACAATAGAAACACCCAAAAGACAAGAATAAAACCAATATTGCTTTAAACACACAAGAAGAAAGCAACGAATTTTCACTTTATTGTAAAGCAAGTAGCACTACATAAAAATACAACCTAGTATTTAAGAATTGAAACATTCCTGGACTGCTGCGCATCTTCTGAATGGCCAGATGAACAGTAAATTGTTGTTTTGTTGCCTTTGTTTACAAAGAGCATCATCTATGCAAAATACTGTTCTTAAAATACAAAGATTAGCTTCATTGTTTTAAGACAATGCAAGATCCAAGTGTAAACTCTGCATTTTATAATGAACAGCCAGGGATAAGAATTAAAAAAAACTTTATGACCATTAAAGCTACTACCACATGATTTTCAGATCTTCACAATTTTATTTAATGAAATGCAGGGGTTGTATGTATGTGGAGGTATCTCCTATTTCTCCTGTTCCCTGCGTATATTTTTATCCTATATGCCACAGATTAAGGCTCAGAATCAAGTGCCATAAAGGCTATAATCCATCCATCCTCTCTTTCTCAACTTGCTCTACACTGCAGACAAGGGAGTTTCCCCTCATGAGCAGAGTACATCATCAGCTTTGCCTCACAGAATTCATTTCAAGTGGTCCATTTCTGAAAAAAACTCTGAATTCATCTGTACCCAAATTCCTTTGTGTTTCCAAAACATACCAGATATTTCTCAATTACTCCTACCCCTTCTTAGATCCATACATTCTACCAGTAGCTCTGACAACTCAAGCCAACTATCTACCCTGAAAAACTCTGGGGCACATAAAACCCCTCCCCCTCAAAACCCAAATATTACTGTGGCTTTGCAGAACTGTAGAACAATGCTTGAAACTGCTGCATAGCAGTGAACCTGTGTTATAAAGCACTTATCAAAAGATTACCGCTAACTTAGTAAAGTAAATACAACCATTATTTTAATTAGACAACATAGCTCCTAAGTCATGATTGCAGATGGTAATGTGTCATTCTTGGCAGACCAGAATTCACAGCTGCAACCCACCATGTTGTCTAGAAAAGTATGTGTTGAGAAGCATCCACTATAACCAAGAAAAAAAGAGGAAAAAAAAAGGTATTAGTAGCTACCATAAAGATATTTCGATGAGATCGAAGACTTCAACCACACCCATAATTTCCTGTCATCAAGATGCACAGGATGTGACTAAAGGCACAATGACCATCTAATTGGGATGAATACTGGTTTTAGCTGGCCAGACATCGTGGCCTGGAAGAGATTCCAGTTCCAACCAAAGTCATCCATTACAGTCAGCAAGTCTTCTGCAGAGTGAATGCATTTGTTTCCTTCAATGTAAGGGTTTCCCCCCACCCCTTACTTGCAGAGGAAAGGGAACATGTTCAGACAAAAGATGGGCTCGCCATTTTTAGAGAAAAAGGTATTTTCGTTCACTGTCTGACATTTTAAACAAAACTAGAGAAAAGAGGCCTCCAATATCACCCTTCTGTGAAGAAGGTATGCCAGCAGTCAGACCGCATACGACACAAATGGGAAACTGATTTATGCTGAACTTCAGAATCCACTAAGGAGTTCAATGTGAATGTATTAAGTAGGAACAAAATTAAAATACAAAGCTCCCTGTCAGCATTTAATTATTTAGTATTCCAAAGTAAGTAAAACCAGGATTTCCATCCACATAGAAGAGGCCACAGCAGCAAAAATACTCTTTTCCCAGGACTGAAACAGAAGATAACCTATCTGCTTTCTCCCTGGTTGTGACTAGCACCTATACCTCCATTTCTAACCTCTTTCACTACCAGCGATACTGGAGGCTTAGAAGTCAGCGAAGCAGAACAAGGCATGCCTGGTCAAAGAGTCACAGTGCAGCTCCTGAGAACATCTGTGTCACAATGTGGTCACTGCATTTGTAGCCCTTAATTTTCTTGGGACAGGGCAAATAGAACTAACAAATGAACTCAATTTATTTTAATTTAAACTTTGCAAAATGAAAGTTCAGTAGCTCATGTATCAATGATTGTTTGTCAGTGAACAAGAACAGGCAATTAACTAACCAAAAAAAGCACAAAATCCAAACAGCTTCATTTTTCACAACACACAAACACAACATTCAAACACAACAAACCCTCCTTCACTGCTCCACACCTGAGCAACAACTGCTCCCCTTATCTTTTAGCAAATTCTATTTGGTTAGAAGAGAGACCAGTTAAACACAAGATGTTAGCCAACCAAAAAATCAATACTAATGCCAGTACTGCATGTAAGGGTATGAGACAACCACCTTCCTTCTTCTCCTGTAAGTTCTAGAAGGTCTACAAGAAAGCATGCAGGCAGTAAACTTTTGCCAAATAACCCTCTATTATTCCTTTGTATTACAATGTAATGACTGACACCATTCACAGCCTTGGTAGTCGCCTCAACACTTCAATTTGCAAAAATCATTAGCAGTCTTACTCAGCCCGACTGAAAGGAGTGTTCCTTCCCCCAAATCTGCCTCTGAGGGAAAGAAAGGGGAACTGCTATTTAAGTACCAGTAGTTGACAAGACCAGATGGAAAACAAGGATAGGAATGGGCTCCTCTGAAAGAACTCAATGTCATCTTTTGGCTTCATAGAAAAGATCTTGGTGTCTTTTACGCTGAATTAAAATAAAAACAAAGCTTAGAAAAATATTTTTTAAAAATATAGGAGGCCAAATATCTCAGGAAATGCAGGTGCCTTCCTCTCTACATGGGAGTTACAAGAAACACAACAGTAGTAATGCAGGAAGCTGACCACTTACACAGAGGTGGCCTTCAGCCCTGTCTGTAGAACAAGCTGTATTCATTTTGTATCATTCAAATTGTTAAAAAAAGAAATACGCTGAAGCTACTCCCAAACTAGTTGTGCCTGATATCCCTAAGTCTAGCTTCATGTAACAAAAGGTTTTCAAAGTCTTTTGCTCAATTAACTCCAAACACAGCTAGCCACAGTCACCTTAAAGGTATGGTCAGGATACCAGCTGGAGGATAGTGTAGGCGCATGTGTCAAAACTCGAGGAATGTACTTCAAAACCAACTAGCAAGCATGCAACACCTATATTGGAAATCTTTTCAATATACCCAGCAGAAATACTGGAGACCTGACTACTAAGCACCTGACCTCCAGTATTTATTCTTTAGCCAGGAAGAGACTTTTTCCAGCTTAACATACTACCTAAAGAAAAGGAACTGAGGGCAACAACTGTGTTACTGAATATAGGTGTAGTGTTTAAGGGTCCCTAAGCAAGGATGGAAATTCAATCACTGCTCCTTTGATTCCCTTTGCACAGCCATTTGTACAAGGCTTCCTTAACTCCTGCCAGACAGAGCCAGACAGGTTAGGTTATTACACTGTTTAAGGCAACCCAGATGACTAACTGAAAATGGCTAGGGAGCAATCACAGAGCAGCACTGTCATCAGATCTGAGTAGGTAACAGCCTCACCACAGGTAGACTTGGAAGAGGACATCAATCTACAGCCTCATCCATGTCCTGAGCCTTAAACTGGTAGAACTCAAGTAGGAACTTGCTCTGACTTATGAGTGCTTGCTTCTGTTATCTTAAGCTATGCCCAAAATAACTTCTAAAGCAACACAAAAATACCTTTCACTCCTATTAGATCAGAACTAATGTTGTAATTAAAACAATAAAAAAAAACAAAAAATCCCACACCCAACTGCCAGCAAAACTCAATTTTACAGAATTTCCTAGAACTGAAAAAAATTAGAAAGCTGCTGATGCTACAAGAATTGGCATATACAAGACTGAATTCACAAGACTAAATTCTCACACACACATCAAAATGTTTTAAGTATAATCAGGACTAGGTAAGAAGGCTGGCAAGGTTGACACTTCAAATGCCTTTTGTGTAAAGAGACAATTTCCATTTTATATTACCAACCATCTCAAAAAAAAAAAAAAACCCACAGAACACTGGGAGTGAGAGGATCTTTTTTTGTGGAAGTGTTCCAAAATAATCTAAACCACAATTATTAAAATGTCACAAAAAGCTTTCCACAATACACCTGTAACTCTTCAGACGTGGAAGGCATAACTATGCATGCACATCAATGGCTTGATCCACGGGTATGTTCAACAAAGCGGCAGCAAAGGAGCCCTAAACCATCTTCTGGTGTCCTGCAGGCCCTGGAACCACTGAAGAAAGCCCTCCCACCATTGGCAGTAGTTCAAGGGTTTCCTTGTTAGTGAACCCAGAAGCCAATGCAGTAGCAAGGAAAAACTGAAATGCTATGCCTTCCAGACCCACGTTCTTCTGCAAGAGGTAGGGTTGGAGGGACACAGAACTTGTCCAATACACAGCCCACCACGGGGAAACTCTCACTAGCTGGGAATTCTGCCAGGGCAGGTTTTCAGTTGATTTACAGCAAGTTCAGACAGGAACATTCATTTTTACAATCATCCTTGTGATGGTTACTTGTGACGATATGGGAACGCAAAAGCTAGCTAATGGAAAAGCCCTTGCAAATGCAGCTGGGGACAGTTTAAAAAATTCACTTCTGGGCAAAAATAATCACCTAAGAAAGATAAGCCCCAAACAGCAGAGGAGGCAGAAGGGACTGTGTGCCTCTCTGACCAAACAAGAAGTGGGGCAGACATCTCAGGGCAGTAATAGCTTAAAACACAGGACTGAGATCCACAAAGCTTGCCGGTCCTATGCATTAGAGAAAATTAACTTTGACGGGGGGAGGGGGGCATTGACCCAAAAGAAAGCTTCATCTGTAATGTACTGCCCTCCCAGAACTAAGGCACTTAACATACACTGAACAAGTTCAAGCAGCTCACACAGCTGCAGTGGGTACACACATGTTCGGTTAGTTCTCATCTGCAATCAGCCTCAGAAAATCTAACTTGGAAGAGCTGGTGTTAAATAAAGGCAGAAGTTCTGCAACAGGAAAAAATAAATTAGAAAAATACACCATTAACAAGGTACATACCAGAGAACAGTATGGCCCAGAAACATATTTATATTATGAAAATTAGCACTGGTGACAAATAAAAAAAGCAAATGTTACCAAGATCATTGCTACAGATCAAAAGCTGCAGGAGACAAGGCTTGAATGAAGGTTTCTTGAATGCCTTTACCAGAATCAGTGCTTCACCTAGTTTAAAAAATTTTGGATAGCAGCACTGTCTGTTCAGATGTATTTTACAAGTAATTCAAGTACACAGGTAGAGAACCCAATGACCGAATTGCCTTCTTTTTCTAAAAACTGGATGCCAAGTTCCAACCCGCTTAATTACAGACTAGTATTTCCAAGGGAGAGACTCCGATACCTCCACCTCCACTAGATACCTTCTGAATAGCCAATGGAGACTCTTATCCACAAATTCAACTCATTCCTTTGTGCATTTTTAGACTGTCATCCCACTTTCCTGAGCAACGTACCACACCCCCATCTCCTGTGATAAAGGGCATTTATGCACCACAGTGAGGAGACAAGACCATTTCCACACTTCGGGAGGATACAGGGAAAAAAACAGTCCTCCAAAACAGCATTCTTGCATTCAAAATGGCCAGTGGAAAAACCCTCACCTGGCAATAAAGGACTTCCTTTCTCCTCTGTTCACAGACAACACTCAAGAAACAATACAGTGTTAACAGGACAAACACTGCTGATGCGTAACAGTGAACATTTCGACTTCTTCAAAACCTAACACTTACCAAATCCTTAAGCAAAGCACTCGCAATTAGTCACACAACTGATGTAACATAAAATACACAGCACATATTAAGCCTAGAATAACTTAAATGCCACTCAGAGGTTCATAGTTTTTCAAATCATCTGTGAAAGTATTATGTATTATACATGGTTACAAATTATCCCTAGACTTAGAAGGCATTTCTGCCCAGTTACCACCACCACCACCATCGCCCAGGTAACCAGGCGCAATATAAGATGCACTAAGAAAGTAACTGGGATGCAGGAATGGCCACACTTAATTATCATGTTTGTAAACAGCTGTTATGTTCTTTAGATATCAATACTGAAATACAGGAGAGCCCTTAGGCTTATTCTTATTAGACAGGCACCAGTCTGCACACACGAAGTCCCAGCAGATCAAGAAATACCAGTCAGGAAGATCATCAAATCAAATAGTGTTATGCAGGAAGAGCCCTCACAAAGACTTTTTTTTATTATTTATTTGTTTATTTTACCTAGCCCTAGCTACAATTCAATGTGGTGAAGAATAACAGTTTACACCTAGCAGGGTCTTTATCTGTCCTTTGGAACTGCAGCTATATTTGACACTGTCCTTAACACATTAAGCTATTCACGGAAAAAAATAACCTTTGGGTGTGATTACAGCCCCAAAACTACTTAGGACAATCAAAACATGAAGCACAACTCAGCAAAGTTTCTCAGAGTCAGTGCTGGAAGCATGGGAACATGTTAAAGCACATACTGTCCCTCAGCAGGAGGGCACAGAATTCAACTAACAACCTGCATTCATGAACACGGCTTCCCACTCAAGGGAGCTGAGACAACTTGATAGAAAACTCGGACTTTGGGGGCCTGCTTCCAATTCCTTGCATCAGCAACCATGTAGAAACTTAACTACTCTTAGCAGGAAGTCCCAGTAAATCCACCTGTAGTTATCAGTGATAAATCATCTCTCATTAACATAAAGAGCCATGTGGCTGTACTCTGCAAAGTACTGACCACAAACCAGTCAGAGATAGGGAATTTCAGCTCAAGCACAGTATCACACTACCTGGAGAAATACTACCGTCAGTCTGGAGCTGGCTCATATCCACCCAACTTGAGGCAACATGAGGTTGCTGCTAAATGATGTTTTTCAAGTAGATTTCTCACACATTCTTGTGGTCTCTCATCTCGAAACACAGCAGTTAGACACACAACTTTGTGACCTTTCCTTTTATCTACCATTATTCTAGTGACAGGCAAGACACATTCATCCAGAAATACAGCTCATTTCCATTCTTCACTGGGAAAAAATGAAAACGTCATCTTGTGCAACAATTATGACTGGGACTACAGTATCTTCTGTAAGGAATTTCTAATGGTATGCCTACTCCTCACCTATTGAAAGTCCCCCATTGTGTATTCCTCATGCTCCTGCAAATTACCATACAACCTTATGAAACACACCCACTCATGCAGTATTCAGGACGCTGTAGCAGCATCAGTTTATAAGTGATGGCAAGTGGAATACTCGCCTCTCCAACAAAGCAATACAAGGAAGAAGCTGGACGACTGTTGCTAGAGATGCACATGAAAAATAGTCAGGCAGCAACATTGCCACTTGATTGCAACGCAATTTAAAATACACAAACTGTATCAAATGGTAACAATTTTAAGCTGCTGGAGTACTAGTGAACTAAAATTTGTACTCGGGCAAGAACCCGTCTGCCCAAAACCACTGCAAGTTCTTTAATAAATTCATAGACAGTCCTCTGGAAATAATGTGCTTCCAAAACAACATGCTGTAGTACTTGGAGGCATGATGCCAAATTTAAAATATTCTAATTATGTCTTGTGTCAGGTACGCAGGCTTCTTTAGAACCCAATACATCAGTAGCTTCCCATATTCCTTAAGTTCCAGTTCCCAAACAGTGCAGAAATATTACTTCCTTCAGTCTAGAAATGTAGGAATACATAAAACCTTCAGTAACCAAAAAACCTTGCTCAGCTATTAAGTTACACCCAGAGTTAGAATCCAACTGGAAAATGCAGCTGGATGCTACTAGAACAAATTTTTCCTTGATTTTCCAAAAGGCAATTTATCCTGGGCTGATTTTAAGAGCCTTCTAAACTACAGATACTCCACAAAGACAGTACTCTAACATCCAAGTCTCAACATTTTCAATCCACCACCATAAAAATAAATAGCTCTATAGGATCTCAACTGTCTGTTCTGTGAATGTCACAAAACCCAGCTGACTTCTTATTCAGAGAAACCAAAGTCCCAAAGCTAATCTACCCATCGATGCATCTGTGCTTATCACAAAAAAATAGAAATAAAAATCAAAGCTGTTACCTTGAAGCAGCAGCTCTTTACACCGTGCAATTATCAACCGATTACCCTAAGCTTTTATCTTCCTTGTAATAACTGACACTTTTAGGGCTGTTTTAAAATTTTGACCGTATCATGACAGTACGTCGCATCGATTCACGCGTGACCCTCCGTACACGACGGCCGGACCGACCGGCAGCCGCCACCCGCCCGCGGGCACGGCTCCCCCCGTCGCCCAGCCGAGGCCGTCCGGGGCCGGTCGTGCCAGTCGGGGCCCGAAGAAGGGGGAAAGGGCAGCGGGGAAGGGCCGGGGCCGGTGCAGACCCGCCCGGCCGGCCCCCACC
>JANZLQ010000044.1:18575172-18587927 GCA_026212715.1 Elanus axillaris | reverse complement strand
GGGTGGGGACGGACCCCGCCGCCGCCCGCCCGCTCGCCGCCCCTCACCTTCTCGCAGAGGCTCTTCACCTGCCCCTCGGAGAGCTGCTTGCACTCGTTGAGCTGCTCCACCCACTGGTCGAGCTCCTTGGTGAAGACCTTCTCCTCCATCCCGCTCTCCCCCTACCTCACCGGCTGCTGCCGCACCACCCCGGAGGCCCCTGCGATCCGCGCTCCCTAAACGGCGGCAGCGGCGGCCGCGACGCGGCAGGAAAAAACAGGCGGCGGGTGCGGAAGCGGCCCCGAGCGCTGCGAGTCGGGAGGCGAGGCGGAGGAGCGGGGCTCTCCGCTGCTGCAGCGCTGCCGCCCGCTCCCTCGCACCAGACCGTGTAATGGCCGCCGCTCCTGACGTCACCGCCTCGGCTTCCACTACGGGGAGGGGGAGGGAGAGGCCATGAGAGGCAAGAGCGCATGCGCAATCTCTGGGCGGGACCGCGCGTGCGCGCTTTCCCGGACCGACGGGGACCAGCCCGACCGGCAGGGCGACGGCGACGGAGGCGGCAGTGGGACGGAGTCTGAGACGCGTCTGCGCCTGCGCGGCTCCGCGCGGCACAAAGCGGCGGGGGCGGATGAGGCGGGGGCCGCGCTTGCGCTCTACGGGTGAGGACTTGCCGGCGCATGCGCGGGAGGGAGGGTGCGTGGAAGGGTCTTTCCCGCCCACACGGTGGGTGAGGTGCGGCGTCCCGGTCCCGGTCCCGGTCCCGGTCCCGGTCCCGGTCCCGGTCGGCAGCCCGCCGGGCCTGTGGTGCGTGAGACGAGCGTCACCGCTCAGCGCTGAGGTCCGGCGCTCTTCTCGATGGGGTTCTGCTTGAGGCCGGGGGCGGTGCAGCCCCGCCCGCAGGCCTGAGGCGGGGGCGATGGGCGCTGCTGGGAGGGGGCCGCTGTGGCCTGCCTGTCCCCGGTGTGCCGAGTGCCGGCTCCTCGGGGGGCACGGAGTGGATGGGGCGCCCGGCCTGCCATATGCCTGCTAGCGGGGGAGAGGTCGCGATCGCTTCGTCCGGCTTCACGGTGTCTGTGCTTCTCCCTGTAGTCCTGAGGACGGTTACCGTGTTCCTCTGGGAAGAAGGAAGTGGAGAGAACTTGCTGGCGTTAGGTACTTAGAAATAAACCTCTTCAGCTCAAGCATAAGCGTTAAATATTATCTCTCTTGTACCACCGTGTAGTGCTTGGATTAAAGAGGCTGTGCTGCGTTTCTTTTCCTTAAAACAACTTATGTGGAAAGAGTTCTTGGAAGTCTTGGGTTTGTTATGACCTTTTAAGAGAGAAGGAGTAAGTGAGGCACAGTGTTAAGCTTTCAGCAAAATATCAGAAGTTAGTGATGGACCTCAGCTACCTTAGTGTACTCTGACACTTGGCCTTCTTCCTAAAGGAAAAGGTCTCAGTAAGGTGGAGACAAATAAGGTGCAATAGAAAGGAATGAAAGAAACATGCATCTGTGATCTGTAATGGATTACGTATTTTATTGCAATTTGTATCGAGGTATTAGTCTATGCAAGTTTTCCCTTGAATAACTTGCAAAAGACATGAAATGATCAGTAAAAAAAAAATTATTTTCCCTAAATGGGTCAAAATTTGGACAAAATGTGCTCTGTTGGAATTACCAAATCAACAAGGACTTTTCCTAGTTAATAGACATTAATTGTCTTGGTCAGGGTTTGCCTAATATAGAGTCTAAATTGTTACATTCTTTGCCTACTTTTGAAACACATTAACAATTACATAGTGAGCAAGGGGGAGAGAATGTTTGCTTTCAAAGGTCAGTCTCAGTTTCTTGGTGTCATACTCTCCTAGTAGACATCAGTTGGTTGGAATGACCTAACTCAGGTGTTTTGTTTTTCTTCCAGAATGTTTTTGCACTTTTTACATAGATTTGCATCTTCAGATGGTCTTAGTTTTGTACTTAAGTTGTAGAAGGAAAAGTGGTGTTGAAAAATGATAGATTTCAGAAATTTACTTTGTAGCACACCTTCCTTAATACTCCCCAAATAATCTCGAACAAATAAATGCAAGGAACGTGAAGCAATAACATCATCTTTTGTGTAACTTGCTAAGCTAAAGTTTATTTTCTTTAATAACTTGACCTTCTGGCATAGTCAGATGTTTTAAGACCACATTTAGCTCTGTTTCCCATACAGATAGTGAAATTCTTGGCAAAACTTGAGTAGATTGCATCTTTGAACTCCTCATGGTGTCAGTTTTATTGTTAATTATGTTCCTGTCTACAAAAAAATAACTAGTGTTATTTTTTTACTTATTTTCCACAACACTCAGAAAAATCTGAACCTACAATTTTGCTACTATATGCCTCAATCTCAAGAGAAACAAGTGCTTCAGCACCTTGTCAGAGTCTAACTGTGATCCAGAACAAGGTGTTCTGTGCTCTTGGATGATGGTCACTTTAGGCTGACAGGAAGATGGCACCAATGGCAGTCCCCTCTCAATATTATTCCCCCCTTTGTTGTCAGCAGAAAAATGAGTGTTCAAAAAAACCTACTCTACTTGAAAAAGTGGTTTTTGCTGCATCTGTACTGTTGTTTGGTTCTTTGTGGGGGTGTACAAGTGGTGTGAGCTGGCATGGGAAGGGATCTACAGGGTCAGGATCACAGCAGGGGCCAGGTGGGAAGGGAGGTGTGGAGATCATCTGGTCCAGCCTGGTCCTTGGTTTGGGTTATCAGCTGTAACTCTTGGGCTCTCTGTGGCAGACAGCTGATCCAGCTGAAAAAGCAGGTGTGCTGGGTACTGATCCTAGTGCTCGAAATGGGGCAGGACTGCATTGCCTGCACCTGTCTGTGTTTCTGGAATAGGAAAGATGGGAGAGAGAGAGAGAGAGGAGAAATAAAACCTCCTCAGCAGCAGGAAAGTTAACCTGTCTTATTTGCTTATGAAACTACAACCAAAGTCCTGTGATGTTTTATCTGATAGGTGTGGGGAAAGCACAGCTAGTGTGGATTAGACAGGGCTCCTTACAGATTGCAATAACAATAGCTGCTGTCTTCAGAGCAAGTGTGATGGTTCCCAAACCCACCATTGGTTCACAGGAGCATAGTGTTAAAGTGCTCACCTAAGGTAGGAACCCTTTTTGGTTTGAAAAGGCAGTCATAGCTCTTAACTGCCAGGACAAACCTCACTTTGGAAGGGGTAGGTGATTCAGCACTCCCTGCTTGCAGCTGAAGCTGTACCATTGACTAGGAGAGACTTGGCACAGGAAATTCAGGATTCGGTTATCTGGACACTCACAGAAAAGGGGAAAGTTTTGGTTTCCATCTCCATCCCAAGCATTAGCTCTGTATTTTATCCTCATATTGTTTCAAATAGTCTATTTGTGGATCAGAAGTCAGATCTTGTTCCTCCCTCCTTGAGAGTCATAATCAATAGTTTAGAGAATCGTGGTTGCTTTTCTCCTCTTGGATAATTATCTGAACCTTCAAAGGAGAGCAAAATAATGAAAGAATACCTGCTGCGTTGCACAAGTTGGGGGTTTGTCAGTACTTCAGATATACAGTAAGATTAAACAGTGAATTGTGAGATGGCAGTAATAACACTTCATATTTAGTATGTGAATATATGCCAGGCTTTTGTGTGTGTGGTTTGTAACTAAGGAGATCGACGGGTGTGGCTGCCATGATGAGTCAAGGGCAGTCTATACTGCTGTACACGATCCTAGCGCTTGAGTCAGTGACAAGTGTTTTTTGTACATATGGCATTCTTTAAAAAGGTTAAGTATTCAAGCTGACTGCACTTAATGTTTACACACACTGAATTGGTAGGTTATTCAACTTTTTTGCAAAACCACCTACAGTGCTAACTAATTCTCTAACGGTCTGAAATGAATCTCAAACTCATTGATGTGTGTGTTAGCAATTACAATAATCAGTTTCTGCAGCAACACCAACATTTCCACTGTAGTATAAGACATATCAGTCAGCGTTTAAATGATGCAGATTTATGTTGCTGGGCATTGTACAAGTATGTGAGTGTAGTGTTGATTAAGCACTGTATAGTAAGGAACACTCAAATTAGTTTTCTTCACACTTACCTCTCTGAATATTTTACTGGTTCTAAATTATCTGTCAATGCATGTCTGAAATGGCTGTTGCTATGGTGTTTTAATACTAAATGCAGAATTAAAAGGCTATACAATACTGTACTAATGAGTTGCCACTTTTTGATGTGGGGCTGCCTTCTTTGATTAATGCATTTTTTTGTAAGCAAAGAGTATAGACACTGGTACTTCAGTGCAGAAGTCAACTGCCTCTATGTGGAAAGGGACTTTTCCTGATCAGATGAAGTCGGAAGTATACATCATGTAATCTCCACATATTCAGATACTGTCCACTTACTGAGACAAAATATTGTCTGTTTTGTGTCTTAAAAGTCCCATTAAGTGAGATAAATCTTGTGATCTTTAGTAGAACAATTGCAAAAGATGGGAGCTAGAAGAGATGCTATTTATGTCAGCTATTTGTGTAACAGCAGCATGAACAAATATTAGTTCTATATATTTGACTTATTCCAGAGTCCAGGTAGTGCATGACAAAATCAGTGACAACACTATCAACAGAGGCCTACTCACTTTGAAAGTTAAATTATATGGTTTCTGTAAAGGGTGGAACCTCATTATTAATCACTTTATATGCCACAAAACATCTTACTTGAAATCTGGTAGTTCATAGTTCACTCTAGTGTTGTAGAGAAAGCAGGAAATGTACAGTCTTACTGAAAGAACTGTAAAAATCACATCTTCAAATCACTATGGATACAGATATTTCATAGTCAAGACTTCAAAAGCTAGGAAAGGAGTGCTCATTCACAAACATTAGGATTTTAATATTTTGCAAATATTTGTTGTCCTACTCTCTCCCCGTGAGCGTGGTGGCACTGAACACCGCTCGGCTTGTACGTCCAGCCTGGTGCTGTCTCCTGGCTGGGCAGGAGCACTGCTGAAGTAGGTGCATCACTGTGCACCTCAGCACATGGCTGTGTTCCTCCACAGTTCTGAAAATGCTACGTATCATCTAACAGTTTTAATCTTTAGAGCACTTGACAAATACTACCGCTGCCAGGACAAATACTATCGCTATCATGGCCAGATGGACAAATAAATGATTTCAGCCTGGTTGAGGAAACAGATACTGAGGTTAACTAACTTTCCAAACGTGACAGAAGCATTTAGAGTCAAAAGAGTAGAGACCCCAGTTCGACAGATACTTGGTGACATGCTTATATTCCTTCCTCTTAAACAAATAATGTAAATATCTGTGAAATGTCCTGCTAAGCTTGTGCTAGGAGGCTTTAGACTTGCTGATCGCTGGTGTGGTGCTCTGATCAGCGTAGCTCATGTTACAAGTACTTTCTTTGGAAAAGCTCCCCTATTGTTCAGTCCTTTCCATAAGCTACGTTTAAGCACGCAACAAATTATTAATACATACGAGCAGTTGTCATGGAAATAATACGATCCAAAGTGGGTTTTTTAATAAAGTGGCACAAACTTGGTTTATCCCACGTGCCTTGTACAGACAATTCCTATATAATGTTTCCTGCACTAGGTACGGGATAGATACATATCTTTGCTTTTCGTGCCAGCACACTAGGGAGAAACCACTGTTTCTGGCTTTCAGATGGTTGGCTTTAGGAATCTGAAAAATGTAGGACTTGTAAGAAGGTGGCTTTTTTCAAGTCGCATCATCTTAGCAAGGGGCTGCACTGCTCACTTCTGTGAAACTTCAAACACAATATGACAGCTGAATTACAGCTAAAACCTCTACGGGATATATTTTCTCTCCTCATCTTGGTGCATAGACTCATGGCAAAATGCAGCAGCTAATCCAAAAGAAGGCAGCTGGCTAATGTAGCTGGGGAGGCTTCAGAACTGTAATGAGAATTGTTTTCCTTGGAACAAGACTATGATCCTATTAAATGCCTATAAATCCAGGAGGACCAAGTGCTGTACCCGCAGACTTAAGGATATTAAGCCTGCACTCTCAGAGTCGTTTTGCTCATGCTTGTCATAACAATTCTGCTTTTTAACTGTGCCCTTGCAAAGTAGTACATAGGACAGTTAAACCAATAAGTAGGACTCTTACCTTTATTCTGTGCCTCTTTTTCTTGTCTTGTCCTGGAGAACCTGTTACATTTAAGCCAGGCAACACCTAAGTGATGTAGCCATTCTGTAGCCTATTTGTGTGAATGAATGAGATTCTCTGCCTATTATAGCTATTGCTTCCCCCCCCCCTCAATATTTACTCTTCAGTTAATACTACATCGCAGTTACTGTCATAATGACCTTCATCTGGGCCAAGCAACTAGAGAGTTAAGCTATAGAAAGACTGCAAAAAAGGATTGCAGCAAGAAAATGTGAGGTATTCCTCCCTCACTTCCCTGCCAGGTAAATATATGTTTCCTTCATAACACTGCCAGTATCTTGGAGCTACGGAAGCATGAGCCCAGTTGGGGAGTACCCATGACTTCTGGAAGTATATTAATACAACATCTCTGTTGTTTTGGAGATGTCACAGATGTCTTGCATGACAAAACAGGTACACAGAACCTGCTAAAGATGCCTTGGCTATACTGCTGCCTTGCCATCCAGCTCAGCATCAGCTCTCAAGCTCAGTTCCAAGCAATGCTGCGTCCTGGGTGCTGCTTAAATGCTTCCTCTGAATAGAGAGACTGGGGAGGGAAATTTTCTTTTGAAATCTATTTGTGTATGTACTAAAGGACAAAGGAGAACCGTGATATATTCACTGCACAGGCATACTTCACTGTGGCTAACAAGTATATTATTAGTAATAACTAGTTACAAATAATAACCTGACCTTATTTTTAACCTAATACTGAATCAGATTTCATTGTAATAGGTGGATTCACTGCTGTGCTTTGTTCTTTGAATATTATCATTCAGAATTTCAGTGCCTTCCATCTTAGGTATTAAAAATAGGTGGCAAGTTGGATAATTATTATTGTTCCAAATCTCATTTGCAGCCTTACATAACAGTGTTCTCACCAAAAGCCTTATTTTAAGGGTGGAGTGGAAGAACATGCTGTAGCAACCTGAAATTATTGTGCACTACTGTAGCTGGCTTATACAGAGCCTAAATAGAATGGTGTCTTCTTTTTTGAGGAAACTTTGAGAGCTAGTTTAATATTCATGAAAATACAGATATTGAAAATAAAAAAGTGTGGACTGCCTCAGCTTTGGCATTACAAAGTCATGTGTTGTCAGCACACCTCAGTCCCGAGCATAAGCGTTCTTGGTAATCCTATATTGCCCAAGCAGAAACTACTAGTCATGCCAACTCAATGACAGTCAAAATATTTGTGAGTATCATAATAATAAATATATAAACATGCAAAATGAAATAACAATGATAAATTACTTGGAAAGAGAATATCCCCAGGTAGATGGAGCTACACTTGATAAACATGAGCTTCCTCAACTTGATAAACCTGAGCTTCCTCATTAGTAACACCGTGTTCATAGGCAAAGTACTGTCTCCGTTTCTATTAGCTAAGACTATTTACCCTTCCAGCCCTGAGCTGGGTCACCTTTCCCCACCTTTCCTGATCATATCCATCAAATTCATGTGACTTGGGAAGGATGAAAGATGCTGGGAAGAGGCAGTGGTCAGTCCTGAGAACATTAGGTTCCTCCTTTCAGCTGTAACAAACTCCCCAGCTGTCCCAGTGATCACAATAACAACAAACCCTGATCTCTTCTATTTTAAGAATAAATTTTATTTTTTCATCTCCTGTTTCATTGCATGCCATGACCTCTCTCCATGATTGACGTGTTTTTTGCATCAAAGCTAGCATCATTCTTCCTGACAGCCATTCTTCTCCTCTATCCCTTTTCCTGTGCATAACTTCATTTCTTCCCCCTTTTCAGACTGAATGAATCAGATTTAGCCAAATGATCCACAAGACCTTGTAAGCTCTGGAAGTGTCATTCTAAACTGAGAGGCTTTTCTCCCTGAAGTTGTGTATAGGATAGATATCATGAAAATAAAAAATGCAGTTATAAATTTGACTCATAAAATTCTCGCATTAGGCAAAAGAATGTGAAATGGCCATGAAGGGTGACTCATTAATCTCACTGGTAATACCAAAACTCTCGACATTCCAGCTGGAACTGGCATCTTACTGACAGAGCATCAAACTTCCTTTTTGATGTATATAGCATTAGTGATAGCTGCTGAGTGTATTTGCTGGCAAAGTAACACTCTCCTCGTATTAGCCCCAGAGTGCACATGTCCACTATACTGTATTGCATGTCTGTCATACAGATGTTACGCACACCCAGCTGTTGGAAGCCCAGGCCAACAAATCCTAAAAGTTTGCAGGCTTAAAAGCTGTGCTTGTGATGGGCTGCCCAAATGCATGCTGAGCTTGAGCTGCGTTAGCTGAATTTCACTCATGGGCAGTGAGTACGTCCAAAAGCTGTCAGTCTCTATGTGTTCAAAGATAGCTAGTACTAACCTTGCTTGCTGCTGTGGTACACAGAGATTTACTCTCAGGAGTACATATCTAGCACAAGCATAATGTTAATTTGTACACTTCAGTGTGGTTTTCCTCCTCAGACTACAAACTGAAAAGATCAATGAGATTATGACTGTTGTTTTCATTGGATGAATAATTACTCCATAATTAAATAATGATATCAGGCATATTATCAGAGAGAAGAACTGGTTTCAGAAAACTGTCATTAACTTGAGCAATTAGAACTTTTCAATTCCATAATGAGTGTATATTTATTACAGGACTGAATGAGTAGAGAGGCGATGCAGGGTCTGTTACAACGGTGGTTGATCTCAGTTGCACAGAATAAGAGGGAGAAGCTTGCCAGCTTCACAAGGGAGGCTCTGTCATGAAATCACTGCCCCAGTGCTTTGGGACACTGCACTGCAAGTTTAATTTGGATCCACATTTTACTATCAAAGATAATCTTACAAAAACCTGGCTTAATTTCCTCAGAAGAATGTTTATTTCCGAAACAGCACCTTCCAGGGCACCAAAGCTATAATACAAATTAGTCTCAACAGCGTTAAGTGTTAAATTACCATTCTTGTGTTGCAGCTGTTCCTAGATAAGTCCACCAATGTACCTTTTCATAACTTGCCCTCTTTCTCCTGACTCTAGTTACAGTTTCCTTAATTTTTTGACAGTGTCCAACTGGAGACAGTCAGGCAAATGTACCAAAATCTATCAAGAATTACTCACGTAGATAATATACGAAGTGAAAGAATTTCCACAATAGAGGTGTGTACATTACAGTAGCCTTGAGATAGGGCTGACTTCTTCCAAAACAAGTTCTTCAGGTTTTATGTGACTATTTAATACACTTCTGAGTTCAAGAAAATAACTCTTGGTCTTACTCTGTACTATGAAACCAGTATAGCAGGAGGCACCATGGGCTGGTGAACAGATCAGGAGACAGGAGAAGTCTCTTGTGTCTGTTTAAAGCTTTTCCGGGCCTTTTCAACTCCCACTTCCTCTTCTGTGAAGTGTTAGAGCTACTATTAATCTCACTAGTTATATGAGCAGATTTTTCAAACTGAAATATACTTTCTTCAAAGTATAAGGTATCTTTAACAGAAAAGTCATAACTATTAGGTGAACAAACTCATTTTCTTGTGTCTATGAATGAAAAAGCTTGTGGGCAGTGTCACTGAATGCAAATACTTGCATTTTTTTCATCTGTTTTAAATGTAAATGCTGTCTCCATATCACCCAGAAGAAAAAAATGCATATATTCCTTTTAGAGAGGATAGCCTCTCTAAAAAATAGTGACAAAGGGTATCTATAACATGGCTTTTCACTTACCACATTTCTGTACTCTCTTTTTTCCCAAAAGATTCTGCAGTGTTCAGTACCTTGGAGGCACAACTTATCCTGAAAAGCAGCTATATCTAAGATGAAGTCAGAACCACAGCACTGGACAATAAGATTTTTAGGTGAGGGAGTGACTAACCATTTATCCACTTGAAACTACCAATACCTATTTTTAAAGTGGGGCTGCTACCAGCAAAGTACAGCTTACTGTCAAGTGAAACCATGTATGTAACAGATGCTGGCAGTCTGAATATAATACATACCTGTGCATCCAAATCACTTCTAGTCCTCTTTTTTTATGATGGGATTGTGAATTGTACTTTTTTGGTTTTGTAATTAAAGGGTGGAACAGATGGTGAGAACTTGAAGAGCTGCATCCATTAAATTAACGTAGAGAATGTCTCCACATTATAATTTAATATAATGGGATTTTACTTCAGTGAAATAAAACTATACAGTCTAGTGCTTGGGAATATTTACTATATGAGAAGCTTCACTGTTAAAAGATTTTACTGAGTCATGCTATGAGTCTCTGCCAAATACCAATCATATGACCAACCCAGTTAAAAAAGGGTGGTTCTTCGTGCCAATGTATCTCACATGCCACTCTACAGTGAACCTTTTTTCGACTATACACCTGTGGATTTTATGTAACGCCAAGGGGGGACAATGTAATCTGACTCCATGTGTTTAAAAAAGAGTAGATATTAGCAAGCATAAGCTAGCTGGTCTAGCATTAAGAATGGTATAACAAGAGGGATTGGGTTTGACACAGTTTCAGAGGTAGAGTTAAGGCAGACAATCCAAAACAAGCATTGATACTGTTAAAAATGAATTAATGTTTTGCTGGTTCCAGGAATCAAGATGTTACTCTTCAGATGGCAAGCAATTTCAAAAGTTTTGGTTTCTCATTTTTGTTGGGACAGGGATTTTAGTTACTACAGTTAAGACAGAAAAAGAAAATCCAAAAGTAGAGGCATGAATTTTATAAGCAGCAGTGGACACTGCTAGGTTTTCCTAAATCTCAGAAAACATTTATACTTAACTGTAAATATTTGACTGAAACTTGTCTAAGCTACGTTTTAGTAATCCTGTACTTTATTACTGAAATGTTTTTTATCCATGGAAAGTTACAGCAAATGTTTTGTGCTACTGGTTCTTTACTCCAGCAAGCTCCAGCTGTAGATACATAATACTTGTCTCCCACGCAGCTCCACCATGGCTAGCAATCAATACGTTGTCTTCTGCATACAAAGGCTATTCCTCTTATAATCAGGCACTGGGACAGGGATGAAATCATTATGGAGAATAGTGCTAGAAAGAACACAAAAACTCACAATGGGCCCAAGTGTCTCTGCTGCAACCCTTACTCCAACCAAAATACACTACAGATTAACTTGCCTCAATGACTACGGAGTAAGAAAGTTAAAGGGACAAGCACACATACCATGGAAAGTTTAAATTACACTTCCCTTCAGTGTAATCTGTGAAATCACTCTTGTGCTGCGTGGGAATAATTGAGAGGTCACAGAGGATTACGTGGACATTTATGTTTCATTCTGGCTTAAGTGTGTTCAACTCCAGTGATACCAACAAAATTGTTTCCATCTTCAGTAATGCTGCATTTGCTTCTAGGACTTAACAAAAGAGTAATACATTTATTAACTGCACATATTTATCTCTCACTGAGATCTCAGGATTTCAAATTTTCAGCAGTCAATTACTGAAACGTCACTTCAGACATACTGAAGCTTCTCTACTTGGTGTATGGAAGTGAAAACTAGGGTGGTTAATGGTTTCAGAATATCACACATCCCACCTCTCGGAACAAAGCAGAGCATTGCTTTAACAGCAATGGGTTTTGCCAGGGAACCTGATATGTGGTGCTTAAGTCTTCACCTACCACTGCGTGAGACAAGACATATTGCTCCCTTTTCCCTGTTTCCCTTTCACAGGGAAGGAAAACTTTCACTAGACTTCCTTTATAAGCTCTCAGTGGAGGCATGTGTCCTGCGCTGGCTGTTCTCACTTCTCTACTTTAACTATTAGCTTATCCTATCTCCCCTTCAAAAACTAGGGACTTCTGGTTTGGAGAAACATTCACACAGTTGAAGTAAAGCGTACGGTGTCACTGAGCAGTTTCTCCTTTGGTATCATATGCTCTTCAAACCCCAGCAGAATGCCCTCTATGAGATAATTAGCAGCTGTATTCAAGTGACTCAGGAGAAGATTCGAGTTCTGAATTTTGAGAGGATGTTTGTGTATCTGATGTAATTTTGTCTCATCACAGTCTGCATAAGCTTTCTATGCAACAGAACAAAGGAAAGAATTAACCAATGAGTCCAAAATACTTACGATAGGAAAATAACTATTTTGTTTCAACAGCTGGTGCAACTTTTTCTCCATTAAATCTAAAGAATGCCATAGAACAGAGGTTTAAGTACAACTTTTACTATCAGTAACACCCCACAACTAACAAGAAAGGAAATCTGTTTGAAACACTTCAAAATAATGTTTGATGTAGGTAAGGTAGTCTTTGTCTAACACAGTCTCTGAAAATCAGTCTTTTCACTGGGAAAATACACTTCTGCAACTGAGCAACTGTGACATGTTTCTTAAACACTTATCCATGTATGCAATAAAATACTTAACAATTTTAATATTAATTCCTCTGCAGAAAATAATTAAAAACAAATAGGTAGAAACTGATGGCAAAGAGCAGAACTCTTAGAGCTGCATGGTTGGTCTAACTGTGCTAGATCCTGTTTCATAGCCCATGGCTGGTGATGCTGCGCTCTGGACGTGTCTTCAGCTGCATGACTAAGTGCAGTAGAGATTTCTGAATTGGGTAGTTATTTCTATATTACTCACAGAAGCACCTTTCCCCCC
>JANZLQ010000044.1:18564907-18575072 GCA_026212715.1 Elanus axillaris | reverse complement strand
TTCCCCCCCCCCCCCCCCAGTTTTCTTCCAGCGAGGAGGTTCCTGCTTGTGTTATCATTTCCTCTTTCAGTGATGATGTATTTGCTAACTCCGCAGAGTGGTGGGAGGCATACAGCATGTAGGCAAATAATTACTCATCTTCCATAGGCAAAGCATTTAGCAGCAGAGATTAGTTGATTATCTGGTCTTCTCTGACCACCCTTCTAAAATCTGATAATTTTTTGTAGCTGAACAAACTGAGCACATTTCTAAAATAATTCAAATACCAGTCTTTTACAGGGAAAGCATTGTATTTTAATATCAACTCTAGAATAGCATTTTCCATCAGTAGCTCTCAGTGGGCTTTGCAAAGTCAATACCACTTCACCGATGAGGAATCTGACGTGTTCAGCAATGAGAATATTTACCCCAAACCATCTCAGCCAGCAGCACAGCAAGGAAGGAACATGATCCAGATATCTTCTAGGCTAGTGTCAGATCCAGTTGGATGTTTTAAATGGAAAATATTTTATTATTTATTCTTGGAGGATTTGCTACCTCTGCCTCCCTTTCACACCTTTTTTTTTTTTTCTTTTTGAGCCTCATAGTTAACTGTTTTTCTTTCTGGGATCTTCAAGATATGCTCTTCCATCTCCTGAGCTGGGATGCAGTGAATGAAATCTGCTTTTCTGAGCTCTAACCTAAGCCCTAGCCCATGTAAGCTTTTTTCTGGATTTGCTGACTTTAAGCCCCCAGTTCCCTACTTACCCCGAGCCCTCAAAATAAATTTTTAGACAGGATTATATGGGAAAACGCATTAGAAGAGGAAGAGATTTTAAAAATAGCCTAGCATCTAAATCTCAGTATAATCTCTTCTACTTGTCCCAGTATTTGAGCGCAGGGCATGGAGCTGTACTAGCCTAGTGTTGGTAAGGACAAGCCATGTGTAGGATTTACACTTTACAAATACTTACAAATTTATTAAGCATTCTGAAGTGTTGGTTACACCCAGGTGATGTCATTAAAGGTTTATCTATAGTAAATCTGCTTTCCTCAGAGGGCCAGTGTGGCTTTTTCACACCCACATGCGATAACCCATAAAAGCAGCTGTTACAGTTAGAATCTGTCAGTCAATGTTTTATTAATCCTGCCACAGCAGGGGCATCACTCCTGCATAAACAGGCTGGCAGCAAAGCACAGGCCAGAGAGCAAAACTGGAAGGGCTGCACTGTCCTGCTATTTAAGTTTAATAAACAATGCAGGACTAAATAGGAAGAAATTAAGATATGTCCAAATTTTCCTGATTTTGATGGTGTGGCTTTTTGTTGCCATGAAACATTATCCAAAACTCTGTTCATATTCAAGATTTTCTATTGTAATTGCTGAATTTAAATAGCTACTATGCTCTAAAGCCACAAAATAAAAGAAATATTTATTTTAAACTTAAACATAACAATAGGGCTCTTTATTTTTTAACATTGTTTGTTTTTTTTAACATTCCAGGCTTTTCATAGCTTTCTGCCACGTCCTACTATCTAGCTTGGGGTGTCTACTGTTTTTTTTTCTCTAGTCATGTCAGTGACCACCTGGAACATGCAAGAGAGAAAAGCTAATGAAAAATTTTAAATATGTGACAATAAATAGGAAAAGTTATCACAATAAGGATTGGAATTTGCTTCCTAATTCCTATGATAAACAGACTTCAGTGCTCATAAACTCTTCCAGTTTCCTTATTGTGTTAGCTTTGCTGCTCAGCAAGATTCTTGAAATACTTTACAGACAGCTCGCCCTAGCAGATCATGTACTGATCGGGCAGAAGTTACTCCCCCCAAAATACACAGGATGGACAAGAGATCCCCCATAACACTTTCCATATAGCCCCAATAACACAGTTTCCATATAACCCAAACTCCTACCAGTTTCAGCTAAACATGTGGAGCAGCAGTTTAGCTCGCCTCCACTAGGTATTTTTCTAGTTCCAGCTTCTTTTACCACCTCTGCAGGTAATTTATCCTCAGTTCACACCCAATGAATACCAACAATCAAGTATATGGCTAGCCTCTTGAATCATGCTGTAGTTACTTGGCTGTTAACGAATAACTGTTCATCTTGCTGCAGACCCATCATGAATCAGGGCTGGTAACAGAAAGCAGTAAGACAACTATAAAATACCTGTTCATTTTCTGTTAGTGTTTTTGTTTGTAATTTGTGTTCTCTAAGCAGATCTTCCTCCCAGAAATGCCTGTTTGCGTGTTTTCTCTGATCTTACATTGCTATGCAGATTCCTCATATGTTGTCTGTGTATGCTAATCCCTGTAGCAAGTCATTCATAGTACATTCAGTTAATTTAGACATGGATATTGGAGAAACATAATTAACACACGACTACAGTATCATAGCTATGCAATTGCTTTCTTTTTTTTCTATTTTCTTTAGATACTGAACGGGCCAAAGTCAATGCAGGGGGTCTCACTTTGTAAAGCCAGGGCTGTGGTTTCATGTCCTGGGTGAAGCAGCCCCTCTTTTCCTTGTGCCCCCCTCGCTCTTCCCTTCCCAGGCTACTGTCTCACTGGTGCCACTGCATCTTCGTGAGGCCATCGTTCAGGAAAGGGATCCAAGTTCAAAATAACCATCTTTAGTCAGGTTATTTTAGTCAGCATCAAGTCCTTGACTGGGTTTGCTGCACAACCCCACACGCAGTTAACACCAGCACAACTTAGGGAAAGATGTGGGACTGGTAACAAACAACATGACTTTGGGCTGCATAAGGCAGAACTGCTGCCAAAAGAAACATTAATCAAGCTCTGCTGAGTATTTGTTTTGAAACAGTTTTGAAATAAAGTTTCAGAACACTTGCACATGAAACGCGTTTAGTTGTTGGGATAGAAAGCTATAGGCAAAGCTAAACCTGGCTTCTAATTACGTAGAATAAAACATACAAAATTAGACTCTATGAAGTCTAAATAGGTAATTTCACAGTGAATATGTAAATATAGATATTTAACAATAAAAAATATTAAATAAATATTTTTAAATTCTTCATGCCTGTCATCCTGCTTGCCAAGCTATACAGCCTGTAATCACTCTTTAGGGGTAAAGGGGTGTCCTGGGCAACGGTGGACCACTGACTCTAGTATCTACTCACAGCACTGTAAAAGTACACCAAAAATAGCTTTTGGCTAAAATGTCCCTTCTCACTTTTTCACATTAGCTTTATTTTTGTTAATGATGCTGGGGCTGGAAAGCTTAAGAAACAGAGGTAGTTGAGAAAACTTACCCTGTAAAAATCTATTGTTTAAAGTTTAGCGCATAAGAAAATACCTTTTGTTCAAAACCGTACATGATGTTTTTCACCTGGCAACTGTTTTCCCTTTAAATGATAAAACATTAAAACCTGAACTAAAAATAATCCTGTTGGCTGTTCCAGTTCAGGAAATTTCTATGAGCCAAGTTTTGCTGGTTTTTTTACTGACTGTTATTCCAACTGTAAGTCAGCTCAGCAACTGCTGACTCGGCAGTCACAACTGGTTTTGTACAATCTTCGTTTACTTTCTTTTATTTTTGGAAACCATGACAAAACATCAGCTGGAACACTCAGTCCAGCATTTTCTTAACATACCTGGAGTAAACTGGCAGATGATCATCTGCAAGAGAAATACTCCAAAATAATGTGCAGACCCCCAAAGGTGGAAGATTCTTTAAGTGAAGTTTTTTTATGCTGGTGTTTAAAACCACTTGTAAAATATGAACACCATTAGACAGGAAAAGTAGGAAAGTATCAGTATGAGAAGTCTTTGAGGTTGGATCGTGCATGCATTTTTCTTCTCCCCTGCACTTTAGCTATAGCAATCTCTAGTTCAGCAGCATGGTTAAACCTGCAGTCCAGTCATCCTGCTATAAAAGCGGGTAAGTGTGTGCTTGAATCCGATGCACTTGTGGTTGAATATGTGCTCAACTGTTTTGTTAAATACAAATGAACCACTGAATTCATGTCTGATCTAAAATACCGAAATACAAGACAGCAGATTAAAAGTCTGCTTTGTTCTATTTCATTTTGGAAACACTTCTCCTGTGCAATTAACATTCAGTTTGCTGCTGCAATGATGCTAATTAGATTCAGCCCCGTGAAGACACACAGCTAATCCTGCACCAGTGTGTTGTAATTACAGTAACATTTTATGCAGCGATAAGTATTTTAAGAAAAGCACTTCTCACCTTCCCAAACCCTGGACCATTCTGACAGGTATTAAAACCAGTACTTCTCATCTTTTAGTAGTTCTAACATCTTTGTTATTCCCTCTGTGCTTTGAAGGATAACTTAATTTTGTTTCTTGTAAGAACTTGGCTTTCAGCTCTGGTAAGCATCTGATAGCAAACAGTGAAATATCTTTTAAGTCAAATCAAAGAATATTTTCTCTTAAAATTATATGCCAGCATCTAAAGTAATTTTGTTATTTAACAACTCAGAGAGCCAAATACCTCATGAGTAGTTCTAAGGATAATGTCAGTTGTATACATTAAAAATGGAGCTTGTCAGCAAAGGATACAAACGATAGTTTTAAGTCCTTTGCAGTAAAAAATACCGACATTAACGTCTGCATAAAAGACACCTGTACATATGTCACTCGTGTTTACAGTTACCCTGGGATTTCTGGGGGTGAAGGCAAACACATAACTTGTTAGAACATTCTTGTTAGATACTAGTGGGTACAGTGATGACACCTCTCCACAGCCTCTGGACTGATGGAAGAAATCCCGTGGATTTCAAAAGGCTCCACAGCCACACCTGCTGGCTGGCAGGCTCAGCACAACACAGATGAAACAAATAGTAATTTTTAGAGAAATCACTCCAAAACAATGCTTAATGCTGTATCGCACTTTTAAAAAAGTATTGTACAAAGTACTGTATGGAGGTTCTTGTAAAAACCTCTTTGTGGCCAAGCCAAGCGTTCAGCAAGTTAAAAACTAGAAATTACATCTCCTAAGCGACCATAACCCATTGGCCTTTCTTAATACATTAAAAGGTGATTGCATGTTATCTGCTCTTTTGCTTTACTCAGCCTCTGTCTGGGTGGCAGCAAAATGGTTTTTCTTCACTGTTCAGTGTGTGATTTCTCCTCGCTCTGCAATAGGCCAGATCTGGTGCTTTTCCATGATAAATTTATGCCTCTTGACAAGCAGGCTCAGCACAGTGAAGACTTGGCCAGTGTCTCTGAATCCACTCTTGGGTGGGAGAACATATAATTAACATTTTGTGAGAGATCTTATAGAACTTTAGGGAAATACAGGCTTTTGCGGAACTTTTGGGACATATTGAGGCTCCTCTGAATATCTCTACTTTGCTGCACACACGCACAAACCAAGGACAGTTTGCAGTCTATGAGAGTGACTTACCAGTGTGTGCATAGTTATGAAATTATATCTGTTCAATTCATTAGATGATTCATAATTTCATATCATTAGGTTATTAAGAATCTTTTCATCTAGTGCTATTCAGTGTCTGTTCTCTACTTAAATTATCTCAGATTTTTTTGTCATTGCACCTACTTCAGTAACATCTAGGATGCCTGGATCTTATTCTGTTGCTCTGTAACCTAGTTCACAGGTTTTGGCTCATCTTTCTGAATTGGTACAGCGGGTGGGTGGAAGGTGAGTTATTATTTTAGCTCCCGGTTCTAGGGTAGGTAAGGGCCCCAGAGTTTTATCTAAATTATACTGGAGAAAATATTCCCTTCAGGAGCAATCTACTGGCTGAGGACTGTCCCAAAATACTCCTCTAATTTGTTAGATAGGGGTTATGAATGGACTATCAGGGTAGCTGTGGCAACTATACATCCACTCAGGGCTTTTTCACCTCCCACACTGCCCCTTTCTCTCTATAGCCAATGATGTGTCCCTGTATTTATTTCCAAATTGCAATTACGTGTGCTGCCCTACCCTTTATGCATCTGTGGATGCAATTCACATGCACAAACAGAGCCTGAAGCTCTTGCAGTTGTGCAGGTTTTGAGCATGGAATAGGAAACAAGAGACAGGCACCATGACATCATCAATGTAGATCTTCTGGCCAGCCAGGAAAACGTGTCATCTCTGACTACACATTCTTCCTTCAATGCATAACATCTTCTCTGGGTGCATCAGAGGATACAAGGGTTTTGTAGCTCAGCTCAGGTGGATCCAGGCTCCCTGCCAGCAGTGTTTCCAGAGCTGATTTTACCTTATCTCACATGTATATGTTCTTCTGCATATCACCCAACTTTAAGACTGCCTGCCTGGAGGTTCTTAAACTAAAGGGCCCAGGTGAGAAAGGCAGGATCCCTATCCCAATAAACCAAGACATTCTTCCATAAGCACTTTAGAACATCTGATTTAAGAGTTCGATTATTGCCTAATTGAGGTGATGTGAAGCATTTTTGGAGAATCTCTCCTTCTCTTCCTTGGCTGTTCAGATGCTTCTAACCTAAACAAATAACTCAGATGTCTGAAATAGATGGGCCGTCTAATACACGTCATGTCCTCATTCTGAAAGAACGTCCTCCATCCCTTCATTTCCATTTCACTTCCAGCTACCACAGCTCGATGATGGTGGCCACTTCTGAAGTGGGTCACTTTATAACGTCCCCTTATGCTGTCTCTGTGTGATTCATCTTAAACATGGGAAACCTAAAAGAAACACAAACACACTAAGACAAACTAAAATAAATCCTCCTGGAAGCTCTCAAAATATTTGTGAAAGGATTTTGAAGGGTTACAAAGACTTCTGAGGAATCAAAGTAGCCTAGTGGATAAACTGCTTTCCCTTTCTTCTCTCATACACTTCAAAGCTCCATTCCATTTTAAGTATTAAAATTAGATGTCATAACTTAACACCTTCTGAAAATATACCCATAACACAAAGCCAACCCATCATCAACCAGCTCAGTAAGTCTGAAGATTTAAACACATTTCCCACCACAACTATCAGAGATTTGGAAGGACGTAACAGAACCAGAGAGGGAAGGAGTAAACCCTCTCCAGCACTATAATTCAGCCATGGGAGGAAAGCTTGGTCCCTGGCCTTTCCTTTTCCCCGTCCCCCATGAATGAATGGGATCCTTCATTTCTCTGCAGCAACTGCATTTTCTAGTGCCAGAGAAAGAATGAGTCAGAAAAGCCTGCTGCTGGTGAAAGCTTCACTGGTCTTCACTCAACAGTGGGCTTCATGATTTTTTGTTTTGAGTTTTTGTGGTGTTAATAGGTTATTAGAAATGCCTGGTATCACCACTAGCATTCTGGATTTATAAAAGAGCTTTTTTGCTTGTCATTTATTTTGAGACTTAATGAACAAGCTCTCTTTGTGGAAGAAGACATTTTAGTTATGCTCTTAAAAATGAAATACAGCAAGTGAGTAAAAAAGAAATGCATCTCAATTAGATTATTCTTCCTCCATCTGCTCTCAGATCTTTTTACGACAGGAAATTGCCTATTGGATTTTTTATTTTGCTTAATGGAAATGGCAAAACCTAAATCCATTCCCATTCCTACTGACATCAGGGGAAAGAAGATTTGATGTCTGAACAGAACACTTTTTTTTTTTAAACCATTAGTGTCTGCAACTGCATCTCAGTGAATATAGTAATTATAACATCAGTGAATTTAAATTAACTTAAATGTGTAAGAAACTGTGGACTGGCACTTACGCTCCTGAATCTCCTTGGCATTTCTGAAAATCCCAGCTTCTCTAATTAGCAATTTCTGATGTGCCACATTCTTCATGTGTGGGCATTCACAATTAAACTGACTGAACTCCTCATACGAGTTAGGGTGACAGGCTAACTGAATGGGGCTTCTAATAGAAAATGCTATTTAGCAGATGAATTAGAATAACATATTCACATACTGTGTTCACATAGAATAAGATTCACATATTCAGCTGTACTCATAGGAAAAAACATAGTGAATTCTGACAAATTAAAGTACTATCATGTTTCAGTCACATTAAAATAATCTCCAAACTTAGGACAAGCAATGAAACCTTAACTCGTCTTAGTGAAGTGCTTTTAAATGGATGCATTTCTCATGTCGTAAACTTCACTGCCTATTTCAATGACAGAGTCACTCTCCAGAACAGAAGAACTCCTGCAGAGCCATGGGATAACTCTCCTTGGAAGCAATGCTCAGGAAGTGACTGGGTGGGGAAGCTGCACTGCCCGGAACAGATTTGTGTTCCAGATTTAAGTTGACGAACGTGGATTGCAATCACTATATATTAGATAGAGGGGTCTTCATTGTCGGTAACATTACAAGTTATACAGTTACTAGTTAAAATTACTATGAAGTTTGAAACTTGGACCTCCTCTAACATACATGAGCCATGTTTGCCAGTAAGGCAGTGAGCTGGGGAAACCTTTTCCTTGCATTTATAGGATGCTGGACTGCAGGAAATACCATCCCTGAAAAACCTGGGCTCCTTAAAAAATACTGTGAAGATGAGGTGTCCAACTGCTTGGGAAAAAGTACATATGAACAGATAATAAATCAGCTGGTTAAAACAGACACAAAGATTGTATACCATATTCTTATTCTAGTATCCATATGGGGATGGCTAAAATACATTAAAAATCTCTCATCAAAAAGCCTGCTATCTTAAAACTTGAAATGAATCCAACTACACAACACTGCTATATTCCTCTCTGCGCTTCCTCTCTCGGAGAAGAAAGATACATAAAAGCAGATCCTTCTCGCTGACTCATTCTGCTCTATAAACTATATTTGAGGTTTGCGAATAAAGGAATTATCCTGGCTTGTTAAGCTATTTACCTCCATGTTTATAGTTCAACATTACCAGAACAACTACTGCAGTGTACTGTTATTATTATTACTAATAATAATAGTAATCAATACCTAACAGCATAAATGAGAGCATACAGACAGGAATTATCACTCCTCTCTGCAATTCCAAGCTTCCTTTCCAGAATTTCATAACAGTAGGTGGACAATAACAGAATTTTATAAAATACAAAATAAAATCTTTAGTGGAAATTAATTACACTTGGAAAACCCCTAACACTTCCAAATTACCATGTTGTTAACCTCATGTGCTATGTTCCCGAAGTTCCACATCTTTCTTTCCTCAGTTTTACAGCATCCTTAGGGCTGTTGCATTGCACAGCTCCTTAGGGCTCTTCAGGCAACCCTTGTCACTGATCATCACAGGGGCTCAGTGCCAACACTGCTGGACATTTTTCATATGGATAATATGGAAAATCATCTGCAGGGCAAACAGTCACAGGTACCTAGGAATAACATAGATAATCATCTTCTAGACATTTATAAAAAAATTATGAATGATCTGTTTGGTTTATATAATAACAGTGCCATATTTAAAGATAAACCTTCCACTGCTTTCACTGAATCTGGAACCAAAGCATAGCAGTATCTTTGATCTTATATGTAGGCATGTTTTATGTCACCATTTTAATTTAGCTTTTATATGATTATTTTCCTTTTTGCTAATGTTGCTTTGTATGCAGAAGATCACATGGAGGAGACTGCTTCTCCTATACCTGCTGAATTACAGATGCCACCACCACCATCCTCTCCCCAGAAAAAACCCAGATGTATTTTCCATATGTGGGGTCTTTTAAAACCAGTTCAGGAGTCCTGTACCATCATGTAACCACATAATCTGTATAAGCATCACCAAGGGTAGCTAATGTTTAAGCAAAACCAAAATCACAAAGTTTAGTAATTCCACTTTGTGTTAACAAAATATTCTCAGGTTTGACATCATGGTGTATAACAAAGGAAAGAAAAAAAATAAATAAAAAGGAAGAAACCACAAGAAAAACCCAAGAACAGTTTAATAAGGTTCTGTTTGCTTTAGAAGTTCTCAAGGTGTGAAAGCATGGACTTAAAAAAACGCTCCTGCTACTTCAGAATTGTTAGGCACACAGTGCCCTCATTTCCCAAACTCATCAATGTCCTGATACTACTACAATTAGCAACTGCTTAGTGTAGATGATGAGGGAGAGAGAGCAGGATTTCTGCACAGTGCAGTACTGATTTCTGCACAGTACCCCACCCATCAACAGCAGGACAAACCAAAAGTGACTAAAACTGATGAGACATGTATTGGGTTTCTGTGGCAAGGTTTTGGTAGCGAGGGGGGTTACAGGGGTGGCTTCTGTGAGAAGCTGCTGGAAGC
>JANZLQ010000044.1:18528621-18557345 GCA_026212715.1 Elanus axillaris | reverse complement strand
GGGGGTGTCCCGCCGGGCAAGGGCCGGCTTTGTTTGTGCTGGGGGCCGCGGCCCCGGCCGCCTCGCCCCGCCTCGCCCCCGCGGCCGAGGACCGGCGTAGAAGCGGTGCCCGCGGAACGCGGCAGCCCCGGCCTCCCCGCCGGCGGGGGTCGGAGGAGCCTCCCCGGGAGTGCCGCCCCCCCCCCCCGCCCCGGGGAGCGGGGTTAGTCGGGCGGGAGATGGGCTCCTGGCGGCGGGCTGTCGGGGTTCGGTGGGAGTGTTTCACGGGTTAGGTTAGGTTAAGGATGAATGTTTTACAGGTTAGGTTAGGTGGGAGTGTTTCACAGGTTAGGTTAGGTGGGAGTGTTTCACAGGTTAGGTTAGGTTAGGTGGGAGTGTTTCACAGGTGCCCTTGCCCTAGAAGGGCCAGGCAGTGCAGAGCTGGCCAAGGCCAAAGGCTTGTGCTGTGCTTCCCGCACACCCTCCCTTCCCTGACACGAGCATTTGAATACCAAAGGTGTTTGGCCCTGTTTTCTGAACAGACCGGGCGTTAGATCTATTTGAGGCTGCTCGGGCTGATGGTCTCCAAAGAGAAGTACAGTTTGGGATGGGCGTCTGAAAACAAAGCGCAAAGAATTGGCAAACACTTCATTTGTCTGTATGTAATAAAACGCAAATGCCCTTTAATGTTTTTATGCGCATGCTATTCTGTCTAAGCTTTTCAATCATGAGGAATCTTCTGTATAATATATACAAACTGCTACAGAAGCAGTTATTAGTTGCACTCTTTTAAAATGTTAATGACTGGACCACAGACAGTAGAATAATTTCTTTCCAGTCTGACATGTAAACACACTTATAACCAAGAGTGTGGAAAAAGGTGGGGGGTTCTTCTGTAAGCTTTACAGTATGTCTGTCGTATGATTTCCCTGCATTGGAGTCGCTCATAAGTTGTTGTTGATGAGTCAGCTTTGATAGTGTCTCTTTTTTTAGCTATGTAATACCAGTACCTGAAAATACATCAGTAAACAGTTGATGCGTATTGTAGTTGCTCTATGTGAAGCTCTGCATGTAAAGCTACGATGGTAAAAGCCTGATTTGTGAATCTACAGAAAGTTGGATGTTTCTGAGATGTGGAGCCAACCTCTTCTGTTGTATTTGGATGTTGGTGTTTGCTAAGTGGGTGTTGCTTGATTCCTGTTCAAATCAAAACAGGATATTCAGTCTTTTTTATTGTATGCAGTTACACAGATGACATGAGCCAGTGATTTTTTTCAGGGTGAGAGGCTTAAGTAATTTTTCAAGATTGCAATCAGATGTGGGTTTTATGATTTTATAATTGTAGAAGGACTGGTTTAATAATTTTGAAATTTAAGGTGGAGAGAGGACTTTAAAGCTGTGAAGTACAGCCAAACAAACACAAAATAAATCAAATTTATTTGTCAAATAAAGGACAACTTTTGATACCCTAAAACTTATGTAACTTTTTCGTGTCAGTTTGTTTTACACTTCTCTTTCCTACTGTAAGTTATATATTTGTTTAGCCTTATGTTACTTGTACCTTACACTGAAAAAGCAGACCATGCTGTGAAGTCTGATTCACTTCGTTAAATATAAACTCCTTTTGCAAACTGTGATTGTCAAGAGCAGTGAAGAGAGAACATTTCAACAGATTTTGTATCTCCTCTAATTTGTTTGACTAAACCAAGAGAAAAATAAGGGGTTTTTTTTGTTTGTTTTTTTTTTTTTTTTCCCGAAAGTGGCTACATTTTCCCTAGCTGTTAAAGATTTCTGGGCCCTGTTGGGATCAGGCTCGTTCCCAGTCCTTGCCACAACCTTTCTGTAGTTCGACCCTTTGACAGCGGGGTACATACACATGAGCTTTTAAAATGATCTAAAAACCAAAGTCATCCTTCAGATGCATTTGTCAAGCTGAACGCTTAAGCATTATTGTTGGCATGCAGCCTGGCTGTCGCATAGGAAGAAGTCCTGTTGCTGCTCTCCCTGACCAAAATAGTAGGTGGTTTATGCTGTTGATACTAAGCTGTCTGAACTGTGTGTGCTCAGAGAGCAAGGATGTAAACACAGAGTTCAGAGGTGATCTGAGCTGCATACAGAGCAAGCCCTGCTGCTGGGCCATCTCTGTAGGGCAGCACCATTGCGCAGCGTCCATACACACATGCAGTTTTACCACAGGCTTAGGCAGTGCAAGTGCAGGAGAACTGGCTGGCTGTATACTAGTGTCAGCTCTGGATACATGTGCATTTACACACCAACATTTAGTTAGAATTTGTCCCTTGGTCTGCAGGGGTTTTGGTGGCGACTTGCTCATAACAGTGTACTGTGATGTGGTCAAACCTCATGTTAACACTAAAGGATTGCTTTTGAAGCAAGAGCAATCACTGCGTTTTCTTTATTCTTGTGTAACTCGAGGCTGAATAGGTGGGGTGGGTAGGAGCTGTCACTGAAGGGGTTTGATCAGGCAAATTGCTCATCAGGTGATTGGAGCTTCCTGGTTTGCGTTGTTCAGGGTCTTAGGTGACCTTTAAGCAGAAACATTGGTATACAGAAGGATGGGCAGAAGGAAAGTATCTGCATCCTATTCTTTGGCTGCAATATGTATTTCTGTCTGGCCCAAAGTTTATGTGGCTTTCAGTACATAACGTGGATTTCCCTAGTTTGAAAATTAAGGAACTAGAAGGAATTCAGAATATTTCTGTTTTACTTTAGAGATCGTTTAGAGAAAAACACATTTGTTGAACCGGTAAGAGGGAGCAGTACACAGGTTTTCCCCTTGCTTCCTTTTGAAGCAATCAGCTGGCCGGTCAAAATAGGCTTATACCAAATTTAGCGACATTGCGCACACAGATCTGGTAATACAGGAAAAGCTCCACTGATGGTCCCTCACACTTAGTCCCAGCAAGTGGGCTGTGTAAGTGTCACTGGCTGGTTTTCAGCTCCTGCTTGTGGCTGCAGTTTGTTTTCTTCTTCATTGTGGCAGCCAGCAACAATTGCTCTTCCACAGTTCACCATGTCATACTGTAGATCCCAGCTGTACGCGGTGCTTTACATTATTCTTAGAGGTAATGCTTTGTTCCCTGCACACTTAATCTAACCTGTTGGGTTGTTGTAGTGTGTTGGTGTAATACCTGAGAAAATGTCGATGTGCATCACCTTGTAGGTTTGGCTTCTGGAGTATTGATAATCTGTGTGTAATGCTTTGTGTATCTTCTCATTTGGAATGAGAAAATATTTACGAATTCTGGGTATTACTGTTAAATTATACTTGCAGGTGGAAGTATTTCATTTATATAAGGCTTGTCATTCTATATTTGTAATTCTTAGATTGCAAGAAGACCCTCCTGTGGGTGTCAGTGGTGCACCATCTGAGAATAATATAATGCAATGGAATGCAGTTATATTCGGGTAAGAGTATTTTGATCGCTATAAAATTCTGTATCAAAGGGCTAAATATAACAAAACCTGGGGTTTGTTTTTACAATGATTCTCTCTATTTTATGTACATAAAGTCAGGAAACTTGGAAAAATGACCAAGCGTGCTGTTGTGATAAGAATCCGTTTTCAGGGGTAATACAAAATGCATAGGAAAGAAAAATTTAGAATTTGTTCATCTTTTTTTAATAAAGCTTGCATATGGCTTAATAAATAGGTTAGACTGTGTAGGAGTTGGGTTATGAAAAAGCAGGCTTCCTCTTCAAAGTACATAAGAGCTGCATGTTCTTGGCCGTTAAATCCAGATGTATTAGCAGTGATTGGATTGATTCCCAGTAGAACACGGTACTGGTTCTGTCTAGGAAGTTACATTACATATCCTACAGAACAGAAACTGGCTTTGTATCCTTTCATAAAACTGAAGAATGCTTGCTAGTAATTTGCTCATTAATTCCAATCTAGTCACATAATGGCATATGTACTGTTTGGGATGACGATAAAGTAGATATCTCAACTAGCAGATTGGCTATGGGAAAGTGTCTTGGATACACCAGAGCTCTCAGAGGTTGCCTCTGGATACTTCTCTAAATATTTAAGTTATTGCCTCTACCTATATCTTGGGGAGGAGGAAGAAGAAGATACAAACTCATTGCGCCTGTTAAGAAGTAGGTAATGATCGTTTTTAACTGGAGCTTATTTTTAAAACCTTTCAGGCCAGAAGGGACACCTTTTGAAGATGGTAAGCTACTAACTTTTCTATCCTCTGTCATTCTTACAAATATTGCCAGTATTAACATTGTTCTGCTTTGAAAAAATAATAGATGTTATCTGTATATAATCTGGAACAAACTAAGCAAGCAAGTGAAGGAGTAAGGTCTGGTTGGCTATAAAAATACATATTTTGATGTAAGCAGTATCTTGTCATAGTGGCTGACAGTTAGAAAGCTATGAAGCAATGCTTATATCAAGACTTGTTTATACATATACACTAGAGCTTTTAGTGGGGGAAGTTGGTCTAATGCTGCCAGATGTGTTTTCACATCTCCATAGCTAAGCTCAACAAGACAGTGTGCTTTTCTGGTTTCATCTCTGTGGCATGTTTCATTCATCTCTGTTCTAATGAAGAACAGGTGAAAGATCTTCAATTCTTCTGAATATAGAACTCAGCGAGGGGGAGGCAATACCGAATTTGTACATAAACATGAAAGTTGGTGTGCAATGAACCTCCCTTAGGCATACAAGGAATAATGAGTTTAATAATTATAGTATTATTGCAGTAATCGGCAGCAGATGGGTTTTTCTCTGTGTTGGCTTGGAGGAGTTACAGTAAATTATTCACTGATCCATAATAAAGGTTTTCAGTGAATCAGTCATGAGCTCCGAAGACTGAGATTGCCGATTATGAAATTCCAGTGTTTCTTCGCTGGCACCACAGTGCCTTCTTAATGAAACGCCTCAAAGTCACCGAAGACCATGGAAGCAGCATGTTGGGTCACAGAAAAAGGTGAGGGCGGTGGGACAACTGGATCTAGCTGCCTTTGCCATGTATACAGTGAGTCTCCAAGCTTCTACCTAGCTGCTGCTGTTGGATTTATTACTATCACTAGAGTAGTAGTTCCATAAGAAACCAGACTCAGTGTTGTTTGTTTATATAATGGTGAGAAGCAATACCGATCATGGAGCAGATAAATTAGCTGATGCTGTATATGTTCCTGGAGGTATTCTTTTGTTGTTAGTTATCTGATTGTATTTATGTTTGTTTGGACAGGTACTTTTAAACTAGTAATAGAGTTTTCCGAAGAATATCCAAATAAGCCTCCAACTGTTAGGTTTTTATCAAAAATGTTCCATCCAAATGGTGAGTAAATCATTTTTATTTAGCCATGATACCCATTAAATATTACGGTGTGGTCATATATTCTGCAAAGCTCCAGAATGCTTAACAGCTCTCCATCTCTCTTCATTGCCACCTCCTAAGTAGATGCCTAGGACAGCTACTGCTTGATGAAAAATTAAGAATTATTATGCTATTAAGAAGCAGCTATCTGTCTCTTTCTAATCAATACATAGCCTCAGTAGCAGAGCCTGTGAGCATTTTCAGTAGCAGCTGCATTTAGGCTGGCTTGAAGAGGCAATTCTGATTGCAGATTCCTGCCCCCTTACATTTAACAGCAATCATGTATGTGCAGCCACATCGTAAATTGGAGTAGGGAACTGATCGAGCCAAATGTTATTTATTTCTGTCAGGCGAGATTTCAGCCCATTTCTTGCCTTTGCTTGGTTCACTGTACCAACCAGTACTAGCACAAGGAAGAAGGTGGGAATGCGTGGTCATAGGAGAGCGCAGAGGAGAAGGCTGACCCAAACTCAGCGGTGAGGGCAGCCTTATGAGAAAGAGTGCCATGGTTCCTGCTCCAGCACTTAATAGGTTTTGTCCAGTTATTCTTGCACGCAGAAAACGCAATCCATGCCTTCTACTTTTCCAAGCCCCTCTGTGGCAAAGGGGGGTATAGATTCAATTTGAGGGTTGAAGCATAAGCCCGATTCAGCATTTCTTGTAGCTTGAGCCTTCTTTGAACAGAGGCTGATCTTAGCTTCAGTGCTGTGACTTTTTAGACAGTGCCATCTAACCATTCACTTGTCACAAAACATGCAGGCCAGTGTGCCTCTGACAGGTTTTTTGTCATTTGTTGGTTCTTATTGGCATGAACAAGCTAGAAGAATAGGGTGGAGGAAGTTTGAGTGGCGAGTCTCAGTTTCATATGAGCTCTCGTATTAAGACTACTGATAGGTATCCAGACAGAAGTAGGATTTCAGGCAGACTTTTCAGTATTTTCTGTTGTCTGCCTTGGTGTCTCTCACAGTGAGTGTAGAGTATGTGAAAGCGGGGCAAGAACTCCCGCTGTTCAGTGCATGAGTCCATTCAGACTGAGAGATCCATGGCTGGCGCAGCGGATTCCACTTCTGCCATAAACTGCTCGCTGCTCTCCAGGAGGCCTCGCCTCTTTGTGGATCTGGGCCAGTCACACAAGAGGAGCAAGAAACCAAGTCCACCAGTGCCTGTGCTAATGGTGTAATCTTTAGACCTTCCTTCTCTTCCTCTTAAGTGTTCTGTTACTGCCAGTAATACATCTCCTTCATAATACAGGATGTCAGACTACAGAAAATTGTGAGACATAACTGCTGTCCTCTTTCCTAAAGCATTAATTTAAGCACAGTCCAAATTGGAACAGTAGCTCTGCCTTGAACAGTATGCAATGAACAAACTAAAATAAATCTGATAGTTTCTAAATGATATCTATGTTGTATTTACAGTTTATGCGGATGGTAGCATATGTTTAGATATTCTTCAGAATCGCTGGAGTCCAACATACGACGTTTCATCTATTTTAACTTCAATTCAGGTAACTTTACATCTATTTTAGCAAATAACTGGTAGTGTTAGTCTCTACTCCCAAATATGGAGCTTAGTGATGTAGCTAGCAGGTATCTGTGTCAAGGGGGACTTCAAATACCTGTGAGCTAAGCAGTAGCCTTTTAGATCAAATAAAGGTTAAGGTGCTGACCTGTGTAATTATTAATTCTGAGCTACAAAAGTGCCCTTAGATACTTTCAACAGGAAAACTGTTACTGATTTGGATTCCTTTTTAACTGTTTTTAGTCAAGGTGGGACATCAGATGTAGGCATTTGCCCGGTGTTTGAAACACCAAACTTTATCGTGAAGCCTTGCCCTATGGAGTCCTCAAGGAGACTATACTGCTGAAACCTGCTTTACTTGGAATAAGTAAAAATGGCCTGGCACAGCAAAAATGTACATGTCTTTTCTCCTGTGTCATTGTTTTTATTTTTCTACAGTGAAGTTTTATAGGAGGAATCTTAAGCCCCTTTTTAGTCCTGAATGACAGTCGTAGTGTAATTACCAAATAATCCGTTATCATCAATTAACAATACTGCTAACTGGCACAAATGACCATGTATCTGTTAGGTTTGTGAACCTAGAAGTGTATGCAGTGCTAATGCTTATGCAGTATATAATTTGAGGTTCAGTAGTGTAATTGTGGGTGCCTAATCATGAGTTTAACTGTTGGGGTTTTTTTCAGTTGGGCTCTTATGAGTCATGTCGGTCTCCTGAAACACATTTGATTTGAAAGTTGTAAGTAGATTTTTCCCTGATTTAAAATGCGTTGGTTTGTCTCACGTTTTGTTTTCCCCTTTTTACAGTCTCTGCTTGATGAACCTAATCCAAACAGTCCGGCAAACAGTCAGGCGGCACAACTCTATCAGGAGAACAAACGCGAATATGAGAAGAGAGTTTCAGCTATTGTCGAACAAAGTTGGAATGATTCGTAACAGCTGCTTTGTTACTCTCCATCCTCATAATCATTATGTACAATTTAACTCTCAATAGAAAGGCTACCAGAAATTTCAAGTGCCACAGTTCTAAGAATTTACATAAAAACTCATTTGCAAATGGAATTAAGCCCTCCGTTTAGGAAACTTAAAAGCTTGTGTATCTTGATTAACGTACTTTTTATTGCATGGTATGAACTAAGTTATTGCTACATAAATTTGTAATATATCCTGTTTGTATTTTTTTTTTCCAAGTGTATAATGTTGGTGTGGAGTTTTCATGACCGAATATACACATTTTGTAAATCTGTACTTTTTCAAATATTGAATGCCTTATTTTTGAATTCTTTAGATTTTTAAATTGGAGAAAAAGCACTTAAAGTTTTTATATATAAATATTTCATGTAAAGCTGTTAAATACATAACCTTAGTGCAAGACATTCTGCTCTCACTCTGTATCTCTTTCAAAGGGCTCATTTTTGGTCCATTTTTCCTTTTGGTACATGCTGATTATACCATGCACTTTACAAACAGAGAAGTTAATCCATGATGTAACTGTCTTCACTGTACATCTCTGCTTCTGCACCAGAGCTTAACTTGATTCTGTGCATCCTCAGTTGTATGAGGAAGAGAAGTATTGGTAGCTGCCAGCTGACAAATGGGGAAACAGATGTAACTATTTTGCTGGAAGTCCCACTTTAAACCAGTGTCAGAGTTGCAAACAGGACCTGGATGACCAGGCTTGATGATACTGTGTTTTAATAACTTTTATTTTTCAGGGAGATTGTATTTTATCAAGTTGTAAAATGGTGTCATCTAAATCTGTCCTATATTCACAGACTGATACTGTAAATATAGTTTTGAGTGTCTTCTAATGATTAAAGAGGTGTCCCATTAGTTTCCCTTGGGGGTAGGGAAAAAATTAATCGCCAACAGAAGAAAACATGCCTGCAGATTTAACGGAGTTACTCTTTAAAACTTGGCTGTGTATTGTGTGGTCAGGTCTCACGTCCGTATCACAGAGGATCCACATATTCTTAAGCTGCCAGTTTTAAAGAAGTTTGGTTTTGTTCTTGTAAATGTCGATGCGGTAATTTCTTACTGTATTCTGTAAACCAGGCTGGATGACTACAGTAAAGAATTAGGCCTTTTTTTTTTCTTTCTCCCTGCAGCAAAACTGTAATCCCTTTGTCATAATTCAATCCAGCATTACATATGTATTAAACCCCCTAAATCCCATCTCAAAATACAGCTCAGTGTTGCCTGAAAAGCAGTGGAAGTTTATTTCCACTAGAAGAGAAAATGTCATTTATCTGCAGTATTCATTACCAAAAAAGTTAGTCTCTGTTAATGTAGTGAAACAGGAATATCAATTCACACCTCACATCTGCTCGTAAAGTTGTTTTGTAATTTATAGGAGCAGCACTATTCAGTTTAGAAACTGCAGTAGGAATACTAGTCAGACCGTTCTGTGTCAGGAGCTTGCAGAGCAGAACTATTCTACCTTGGGTAAGAATTGTTAGAAAACTGTAGTTAGCGTGCAGAGGCTTAGAAATTGTTGTGCGAAGTCATACTAAACTGCAGTCCTGATAAGCCAGTTTGCTTTCCTTGAGTCAGTGAATTTGTGTTTAAGAATTCTTCAGTCTGTGTATAATTATTAACAGAAACCCCAAAGGATCCAGTTTGCCTTTTGACTATGGTGAAATTACAGTACCACCAGCAGTGGTGTGAGGTAGCTTAAAGCAGCATCAGAGCAAAGCCCTTTGTTCGCAAATGTAATATGGAAAAGCTTCCTGATTCTAAGAACATCTAAAACTTTGAAGATTTTTTGTTAATTTTGCCTCCTGTTTCAGTGTTTATTTTTGTTCATTTGACATGTGCATGAGACAAGATTTGCTGTTTGTTGGAGTCCACGTTAATTTGATTATTTCTGAACAGCCAGTTTAGCTTAGTTATACATGGATGAAACTCAGAAAATGTTTTTGTGTATCTGGGATGGAAGCAGTGTATGTCTGAGAAATAACTGGAGCTGAAGGAGGTTTAATTAGCGATCAGTGCGGCAAACTCAGAGTGCCTGTGCCTGGGCACAACAGATAGGCACGTGTGTGCATGTGAAGGCATGAGCGTTCTCCGCTGTAGGCAGGATTTGGAGCCTACAGCGAGTAGTTAAAGTCTGGGTGGAAAATGTCCTGCTGGCCCACGGAGGAAGGTCATCATGGTGTTACCGGTGTGCAGTGGGGAAGGACGTTCCCCAGTTTGACTGGATTTTGCATGTTAATGCTGCGTGACAACTGCAGAATCGGGATGTGAACGTCAGGATGGCGAGAATACAGGTTTTTGATGACGACCTGTGGGGAGGTGCTGGTACAGAGGAGCCGGCGTTCCTTGAGGTGGGAGCCCTCGAGCGCGCAGGAGACGGTGCAGCGTCCCACCCATGAGCGGCAAGGGGGAAGAAAAAAGGATTGGCGACATCTGCGAGCCTTCCCAAAGCACGCGTGAAAAATACTCGCCGTGTTCTGGTTAAAATCCGTGAAACCTTGGTTGACGATTCGATTACCAGGCAAAGCGAGCCCATTGCTGAGGGTGCGAAGGGACGCCAGTCACCGCTCTGCCTGGCACTTTGCTTTTCCCGCCGACTGCTCACTGGCTGGCCTGGACTCGGCTCCCTCCCGAAGCCTGTGTGAAAACATCCCCAGCTGGTTCGTTTTTAATTGTTGATTGCTCAGGCTGGTGCCGGTGCCTTTGCTCTCCCCGGTCCCTCCGTCCCGCCTCCGCAGGTACCGGAAGGCCTCCGCATGCCCTGCCGCTCTGCCCCACGCCTCGTCTGCCCTGGAGGAGTGGGGGGGGCGGGGCCGCGCAGGCGCCCTGCGCGTCGCCGCGCCCGGGGCTGAGGGGAGCAGTGGGCCGCGGCCGAGGCCTTCGCCGTCCCCTCAGGGCCCGGCGGGAAGGCGGCTGTGGAGGCATGGCTCAGAAATGGGTCTGCGGCAGCCAGGCCGGGCTTTATCGGTGCATGCGTTGGTTTGGCACCCGGGTGTTGCAAATTAGAGGTAATCCACCCGTCCTTCAGGAGAGAGCGAGAATGCCCTTAAAGCCCGCAGTGCCCCTGGGCATCCTGAGAACTTTCTGTTGGCAAAACAACCCGTAGGGAGCGTGGACAATAAGAGCAGATACTGCCATTTCCCTCCTTTATGCTACACAGAGCAGGAGTCTGACGAAGTTTAAGGACCAAAGCGTTCAAGTGTACTGATGTGCAATGCATGGTATAGTCACGACAAACTTTGTGGTACCGATAATTTCTTAACTAGTGTACTGGGATGCTTGATTTTTTTAAGTTAATTAATTGGGAAATGTAATATACTAAGCTTGCTAGGACAGTGAGATTAATTAAGGAAGCGCTGATGGGTATGCAGGTTTTGGGTTTGTATCTTCTCATGGGGTTTTGGTTCACTGATACTAACCAGTTCATAATCACTTCTTTTCCATGGGATTCCCTATAAAGATCTGAAATCACTTTGGAGACATTTTAAAATTACTCATCCCGGTGCTTTTGCGTTGTGTATGTGTGTCATTGATCTGATTCTACAGCTGGACAGATGCAGGTATCCAGATCTGCAGTAGTTTTGTGTAGGTCAAGAGGAAGCTGGTGGCAGGGCTGTAGGCGTTAGCCATTCATAGCAGTTCCCCAGTCAGTTTCCAGTGGGAGAACACCGCCTTCAGGTTTGTTGTACTAATGTTATTCATAAGAAGCATCAAACACTGCACTGCTGGTGCTACTTGCTTCAGATCTTGGTTCCCTGAAGATAGCTCATCCAACTACAGTCCCAAGCCAAAACTACAGGACTTGGATCTTCACAAATGTGATTAACTTCACTAGTGTGAATCGTCCCGTTGGGATTCTTCACCGTAGTACAGATAAATGTGTGTAATTGCAGAATCGAGGCCTTAGGCTGTGAGAAGCAAAGACATCACAGCTTGAGGTGGTATATCTGTCGCTTCTTTGTGGGAGGTTTTGTATTAATAGTCAATTAATTCAATGTGTCAAACAAATAAAGCTTTAAATATTTAGAGATTAGGAGGTCCCTAATAAAAAATTTACAGGAAAAGAGGAAGAGTCCCTCCTCACTATGGTGGCGTTAAGTTATTCAAAATAAAATAGGTAGGATAACACAGAAAGATAGTTAAATACTTTGTGTTTAGCGTGTCAGGATTCCGTGAGAACAGCTGTTGATGTATATAAAAATGTAGAGGAGAGGAAGAGCCTTCTCTTCTGGCCAGGCTTCCCTACCTAGTGTTTTTATTTGAGCATTTTACTGTTTGTGGAAGCTGTCCCAGGCAAATACTATGCCTTATTTGTTTAGAGTTGTTTTTTGGAAGAGGAAAGATGTAATCAACAGACAATCTGCTGTAATGTGTGAGTTGGCAAGGCAGCGTTCTCCACCTCTCCTTTTGATGGGGCTCCATGGCGCAGGAAAGAACCAGAGCCTGGTTGAAGAGCAAGTGGGAAATGAGTGACCAGAGACTCCAGATAAGTGGGCAGGCATGTGTTTGTGAGCAGCGCCATCTCCAGCACTCTGTATAATTTGTTATTTAAGTCACTGGGTAAAACAATTATCTGGCCTTGTCCCGCGATTTCATTAATCTTTCTAATGGAAGCGTGTCAGCAGAGTACAGAATACATGTGCCCCCCTGTAGCATTGGGGTATTCTCCTGGAAGGGAAGAGCTGTGGGCTGAAAATTCCTCAGGCAAGGAATAAACTCAGGTCTCTTGACTATCATGTAAGTGTGGGAAAACAGGATGGTGCCTCCTCCTCCTGCGTTTTGAACACGCTGGCTTTGGTCCACATAAAGCAGAGGAGTGCAGGATTTAAGGCACACTGCTATACGGTAGATGTCCTGCTGCCCAGCTCCAGGCAGCTGCCTGCTGCCTGTGCCAGCAATGGCTTGCTGGATCCTTCTCAGGGCACCTGACTTCTTTAGAAGGTGTAAACTCAGATGTTGCACTAGTCACTGTTATAAACCTTTGCTTGGATCCAGCCCTTGGGCCATACAAATGCCATGCAGCCAGTGGTGAGTGATTTAGGAGGCTTTCCTTTTTATTTCATAAAAGCTTTTGGGATGAAAGCAGTCCAAAACTAGGAGACCAAAGAAGAATTGTGTATTATTGTACGTGTGTGGACAGTTTTGTTGAACAGGAGTCTTCTTCACAGTTAATCTCTAGAACTAATCTCTTTATATTAAAAGAAGAATGGTGTAAGAGGCAAAGGAAAAAGAAGCTAAATCTTAAAAAAAAATTACATATGTAGAATCAAAGAATAGAACCCATTAAAACCCGTCTGTTGCTCTGCTTTTGCTGTGCACTCAAAGGATAGAAGTTGTCATTTTAGAAAAAAATATACCTTGGATCATGTGTGTGTATGTACATAGGAGAGGAGAAGGCTTTTTGAGTTGATTATTTTAGAAACTTTAAATAATTAGGTAGTAGTATTGAAAATAAATGGAGTTTAGGGTTGGGGGGGTGCTTAACATTGTTATTGCACCTTGAGTTTGTCTCATATCCCAGCTACCATGAGCAGAGAACAAAAAATACACAGAACTTTAGACTGTGATAATGACTGTAATTAGCATCACAAGCTATGGAAATTGCAGTATTCCCTAAAGGTTTCTTGTCATTCTCCCATGTTTCTGCGCTGAAAATAAAGATTTTTAAGACAGGGTATCTTCTGTATTTGGTACCGTCCCACTAATGGTAATGTTCCAGCCTCCGTGGCTGCCTGAATCCATTCTTAATGCTTGTGTCAGAGCTGTATTTCTGAGCTGGTCTGTGTGAAAGCTGTATCCTGCCAGAAAGTAAACATGCTACTCTTAAACAGTGTATGTTGTTCAGCATTCAAAATGAAGCCTTTTTCTTTATGATGTGGTCAAAGCACGTAGCGTGGGATTTTCTGAGCTAGCGAAAATGTTAGTAAAAGAAAGTGCATTTTAAAATCCCAGCATGTGAATGTTTTAATCAGGAATTCAATGATGTCATAAAATAAATTATTTTTGCCCTTAAACATGTGTGAGGGCCGGGTCAAACTACAGTATAAAGGCAGTATTATGGTAAGATGGCGCTGACTGATTTATTAGAGACCTCGCTGTAGAGGCCGTTAGCCCTGGAGGTGGGTAGGCTTCGCTTACCCAAGCCTCCACCTGTAGCACAGGGTAATCACTCCTCAACCCGTGTAACTGAAAAGATCTTGTGTTTCTTTCCTTGTTTTTCAATTTGGGTCATTAACTGCCGTGTCTGATTCATTTCTAAGCTGAATAATTCTGACAGCTGCCAATTTGGTACACATACCATCGGCTGAGCTGGGGAGCTGCGGAGCTGGAAAGAATACTGCAGCCTGAGCAGAGGCTCTACCTGGCACAGCAACACCTCCGCACCCCTGGAGCTCGGGCACAAACAGGAACCTAAGTACATATTCATCAGGGAACTAGTTGGTCAAAGTAAGGTCATCCCACGCATCTGAGACCCACTTCATTTTTATCGTAGATAAACCTTTGCTTACAAATCAGTGAACACTACCATGTTCTTTTCAAAGCCGAGTTGAATTTTTGAACTGCTCGGTTTCAGCATCAGATTATTAATAACACTGTTCTTTATCATCACCATTCATTTACGTATTATTTATTATTTCTGTTCATTCTGAAGTTTATTTGGATGTGAAGAGAAGATTATGGGTTCAGGGTTTTGTCCAGAATTCTGCCACACAAGTACAATGTCCAGGAAATGCAAATACTGTTATTTTTGCTACTTCACATTATATGGGAATAGAAGGATTTAGTTCTGAAATACGGTACTTCACACAGACTGAGAGGGAGATTGTCTTCAATGACTGACCAAAACCGAGAAGAAGGCAGAAATACCATCTCTTTTGAATTAATTATGAACCACACAGCTCTTGCTATTATCTGTTTACACATTATTGCCCTTGTGATGTGCTGGTGAGAGATTTCCTTTCACTGTCTGGTCCAAACGTATGTTAAGTCCAATTTCATTAAAAAGGCTGCTCACTTTCCTTATTGAAAGGGTCATTGTGTTAGTTATTACAGTGTTTTCTTTGTGCTCGCTTTCCCCAAATTCCAGTAACTATTTTGTAGAAAAGTTTGAAAGTGAACTTTTGATGCCTGTGAAAGCTGCTTCATTGACTTTATTGACTGCAGAGCCTGAAGTTCTTTATCCACAGAGATCTTTAAAAGGACACTAAAAAGTTTCAGCCAAAGCTTATAGAATTTGGTACTTATAGTTAAGTATTATAGACCCAATGCTGTTCCCATGGAGACCTAAAGGAATTTTTCCATTGAATTAAGTGGTAGCAAAGCATACCCTTTATTAAGTGGGAGAAGGAGTAGACTGGAGAACTCAATTTGTTGTTTCCAGTTTTGTTTGTGTGCTTGCTTTTCTGTATAAAGAAATAAACCGGGAAAAATTACAGGTCTTTGCATTGCAATTCATCTGCTTCAAGTTTGCTGGGTTTGTAGACAAGGGGTGGGTGGTGGTTGCAGTGTGATAACCCATGAGGCAAAGGCAGATCTCTCCTTATTTCACTCATTGCTGGTGCCTTTCCCTGGAAACTGGCATGTGAGGAGTGTTTCAGTCTCCCACATCTCCTGCTTGGGAGAGGTCATCGGTGGTACAACCGGGTGCTGTTAGCAGGTAGTGTTAGTGCCTCCCTATCTCCGGTTGTGTGCCAGCTAGTCTTGAGGGCACTCTTTAATATAAATTTGTTAAAACGCTAACTTGTTAGCAGTGAAATTCCAATGATTTACTAATACACACAGAAATCCCAAGTATACTCACACTTAGAAAGAGTTTTTCCATTCTGGAAGTTTGGGATATTGCTCAAGGGGTTGTTGGAAGGCACTGGTGAGCCCTGCTCCAGCCACAGCTTCCAGTGGGGCTCTGCCTGGGCTCTGCCATAGGCATATGGTTGGATCCTGCAACTCTTGTGTATGAAGATCCTTAGTAATTCACAGAAAAAGAGAAAATAGAGGCCTCAAATTGTACAATATGGTGCTGAAAATTGGTTTTGGTTGAAGCTGTGTCATGAAATCCTTGGCTACTGAAGTCAACAGATTTATGATTGATTTAAATGGAGTGAGGATTTTGTCTACAATGAAGTCCTTTCATTTTGGCTCACTGAGATGTCTCTTGTTCTTTCTTAGTGCCTTATGACACATTCACTCCATCCTTGCCTCAAACAAAGAGAAATTATACTATCATGGTCTCCCTTTAAATATTTTCTATTTGAGGGCCTACTGAAAAGACTCCAGAGGCAAATTCTTGGTTTAGAAGTTGCTATTTATGTCTAGACACATCTGAATGTCGTTATGCTTTGAATGTTCTGGATTGCTTGCCATTTTCTTTGTAAAGATGTATGAGTCTAGAGAGAGAGTGCTTTATTTTAAATGAACTTGAAATAAGCTTTAACCAGCTCAGGGTTCTACTTGTGGCGACTGGCTCCCTTGATAAAAATACATAACAAAATAAGCAACACCACAAGTAAAATTCTTATTTATTGGTGTTTTAAAGCAGAGTGGAAACAAGTTCTCAGTGTATGACATTGGATTCTGATGGCATATTAGTAGTTGAATTACTATAGTGTCTCAGACTCCTGGTCATGGCCAGGAGCCTACGTGCTGTGGGCTCTGCAATAACAAAACCAGTGCGTTGTCTTTATTCTGAAGGGCTTTCAGCCCAAGTATAAGGCAGGTGATGACAGGGAACACAGGCACAGAAGGAAAGAAAATAACAAAATGATAATTATGGCCAAGAAAGCTAGTGGTCTCACTATTGCTAATCAACTATCAAACATTGTAATAAACAAATGGGTAAGCTTGGTGATTTATACATTTCATTAAAAAATATGATTACAGAGTTATGCACACCTGAAGTAAGAAGCCAGATTGTCCTCGGTGGGTGCATTTCAGCTCCAAAACCAGGTTTCACAATATGGTTTTCATAGACCAGGTGATCTCCACCTCTCTTTTTCTGCAGTTCTGAATTTCTAAAAGGATTCTTCAAAGTATTCGAAAGAGCTCCAAGTTAAATTGCAGCTTGTTTTTGTTCTTTCCCACAAACTGTATTTGCTTACGAGGCAGGTAGGAGTTATGGAGGGTCAACACGAAAAGCAGCCTAGCTCTCACGCTGGCTCTCTAGCTCTACTGATGCACATGCGCTTGAAGAGGGATGGACTCGCAACTCTTGTAATTATGCCTTCCTCATGGTTTTGTAGGTATTAATATCACAGCATCCCTGTGTGGGTTAAATTAACAAATACAGAATTTGCTAGTATTTTTATTTCATGAGAAACAGATCCTCTGGGTCAATCACGAGACTTCTTTCTGAATTCGGTACGGGCAGGGCAGGACTCATGGCAATATCAGTTGGTGAAATGCTGGGCACGTACAGGTACAAATCTTCAAATCTGCCCTGGATCTCAAGGGTGGGACTGCCCAGACATCAGGTGTACAGTATGTGCCAGCTAGCTATGGCATCAAGACCAGGTGCGAGCACTCAGCTTGAATGGAAAGTTTCGGCAGCATCTTCAGGGACATTTCATCCCTAAACCTGGTAAAACAGAGGTCAGGTTTATGCAGGAGAAACATAGGACTCTTTAGTTTTACATCACTTTAAAGAATGTCATTAAATCTCTGTGTATTGGTTTAACCAATTTAATTGTCATACTGCTGACTGCATGCTGGTTTGCATTCATTTTTAAAGGACGAAGAAAATATTTCGAATGAATGATCAAAAGAATATTTTACTCTTTTCACATTCAGAGTATGGAGTCTATGAAACATTTATTCAGGAAATGAACTATTAGGGCCTGACAGATACCTCTAGCGTCACTGAGTAAGCAGGTTATCTGGAGATTTCTAGTGCAAACAATCCAGTGAATGAATCCAGTTTGATGAATACATGAGTAATACTATTATAGGAGTTTGAAAGCTAGATTAGATTGGTGGTGAAGTTACAGTAATTTCAGCAATTATGGTAAAGTCTGACAATGTAACAGTCTATTACAATGAGAAACATCTTTTTTCATCAGTGTGTTTCTTAAGCAAAGAATAACAGGGCATTTTCCTTTATAGTGTAAATAATAAAAATTTTGTTGAGCAGGGGGCTGGGTGTCACGGAAAGAGATTGATACCTGGTAGCTTAGATTGTAGGGAGTTTTGCAAGAGGATCAGTGAAATGTTGCAGTCCTACATGGTCACAGCTGTATGTTTGTCATTTTTGTGTATGACATTTGTCTGGGATTTTGGCAGTTTATTTTCACTCAGTATTGTCGTCAAAAAGATGCAGACCCACTCTGTTAACTTAAGTGGTTTGGAGCTCTGAGACCTTAAATTGTAATTACATTGCTTCAAACGTCAAGTTCTTCAACAGCATATCACTTCTGGTGATAGAAACCTAAGCAGCTTAGGTGATATAAACCTAAGTAGATTAATAGCTTCACGATGCCATATAATGTATAGGGAATCTCCCCGCACAGGGAATCTGATAGGGGAGATCTGAGTCACGGTGACAGCTTCAGCAAACAGGCAGGCGGTGAAGTAAGGGGGTGTGTGATGAGCTCAGCGGAGGTGAGTTGATGATTTGCTATTTATAGATGCACGAAGAGGCTCAGAGACAGGAACTCCAGGCAGGGCCGCTCTTTGGTTTGCGATGAAAATGATTCCTCGTTAGAGCTGCAAGCGAAACACAATTTGTAGCTGGCATAGTCTCAGAGTGCCCTGATTGTATGAACACGTGGACGTGCCACAGACGCAGATTTTGATGAGAGCCTGAGATACAGCATATTTTTGCAGTACAGACAGTGCTGAATTTTATCTTTCTGTTCCTTGGTGAGTGTGTTTGTTTTTACAGAGAAAGAATGAAATGATACTGTGTATGCTTTACACAAAGAGCAGTCTCCTCTCATTATTATAGGGTATAATTCAGGAATTAATTTGGTCCAGTTTGGAAGATTCTCTCTCTTGTCAACCAATTCTGGAAACTAGAGTTGGAGGACTTAAATTCAGTAACCTTCTCTTCATAAGAGACATTGATGATTACAAAATCCAGTTGCATCTAACTTACCACCATCAGCTTGAATTAAAAACAAAGAGACTGTGTTTGTTACAGTTATTTGGTAAAAGGGTGTCATGTTTTAGCTATTTCCTAAAAAAAAAAAAGGGGGGGACTCCAGAGCTCAGCCAGCCAATTAGAAACCTCACAATCGTTACTTGGAGACCTCCATAAAATGAATCCACAGGCTGTAGCTGAAAGATGGCTGTACGATAAACCTGCCTACCACAGCTGGAAACCTTAATGTAGGGCTCAACGACGAAATTAGCAGTTGAAAATGTACCAGTGTGTGCATCCAAGAAGCTGTCTGTCCAAGGCGGTGTGGGGCTGTGGTGGTTGGTGGTGGTCGGATGCTGCTGGGAAGGTGCAAGCTCTTCCAGGAGACTCATCCCATCCAGTTTGTGCCGGAATAGGGAATAGGGCCATCGCCTGTGCTTTCTGCTGTTAGCTGGTCCCTAGCATGGTTTCAGCTGGGGTCAGCACTGTCCCAGACCATTCCTGTCTTAGACAGGGCTTAAGAATTAGTTTGGGCCATTTTCAATATGTGGTTTGGACATGCCACTCTGCTCCGAAGAGGGGGAGGCTTTAATAATAGGAGTGATAGTCCTAGTGCCAGGAAAGGGTCCGGCATGTTCAGTTTGGTCAGAGAGACAGAGCCTTTTTCCTTGATAAAAGAAAAAATTCCAGTTAGAAGAAGCTATAAAACAACAGACATTATAATCCTACAAGTAGGCTGAAAGTTTTGTCATAAACCATTTTCTCAGTAAGGTATTTCCTGCTGCAAGAAAAACCACATTTCTATCCCTAAGTGACTGAATGTAGCTCTGCCTTTGGCTTAGACCCATGTGTCCATCACAGTCAAGGATCAATGTCATGCTTGTTTCATAGATGCTGAATTGAGTGCTTAGGGCCCAGCTCTGAGAGTCTGCGTTCTCTTAAATCCTTATGAGCTCAATGAGCGCGGAAGGAGCTCATCACCTCGGAGGATCAGGCAGATATTGAAGCCAGGAAAGCCTCGCTGAAGTCCATGTCACATGCTTAGAAAGGTCAGTCACATATTTACAAAAGCCCGTCAGAGCTGAATTGCACCCTGATTGAGATTATACTGGAAGCAAGACATGTGGTTGTGCTGATGTTTACATTATTTGCCGAGAAGGTAAAATTCAGGCATTTATTTTTGATGGTTTTGCACAGCGCAGAGCTGTGCAATTTGTATTCAACTGCTGCATATTGAAGCTGGTCATCAGTCTTGTAAATGGTAGATAGGAGGAATTGCTATAGCAGAGAAATATTTCCTCTGTTTTAGGATGGATTTTAACTGTAGCCCTCTGACTTCCGATAACCAAGGCAAGACTTATGTGTCTGGTGTTCTCAGCCCCACACGCCCAGTTATTTATTCCGCGATGTGCAGGAAGGAAGGAGACGTGCGCAATCTCCATTCTTGTTACCAGGAATTGTGCACCTAATTCTCTGTGCATTGTACTGAAAATGAACTAGTAAGATGTGTTCTGCATCAGCAAAAAGGCTTCCTTATTCAGCTGGAATGAGAACATGCGTGCTATAACTTGGGAGTAAAGAAGATTGCTGTAAACGATTTCTTTAAACAGAGTCTGTTGGGTTTTTCCTTAAATTTTTGCTGAGAGTGAAGATTCTGCAGGGGTTTTTTTCTCCTTTTTCCTACCCAATTGCTAACCTTTCAGTTGCATGCGTTTCTGCTGCTTCTAGCACTTTTCATTCTGATGACAGTTTTTCATCTCTTCACTAGATTATGGCTAAAACAGTCCTTGTAAGAGGAATTTCAGTTCCTTACTCTCCAGAATAATTATTTCCATTTGTTCCCACTCTGGTCCTGGGGGAAAGGGCTTCCTTTTGTCTCATCTTGATGGATCCATTCTCCCAGTCTTTCTATTTCGTGCAAATGTCTTCTCTGCAGGTGTCAACACCAGGTGACAGCACCTTTCTGAGATGAATTTTCAAGCCATTCTTATTTAATACATTGCCTAAACTTACCAGGACTTATTATTAGGACTGAAATTTTCCTGGTTGGCTACTCAGTTAATAAAACCGCATTGCTCTACACCTGTATAACTGTGGTAATGGGTATAATTCTCTGACTTATTCTGTCTGAAAACTTTGCAAAACGCTTCACAGAAGTGCCGTGAAGTACTGTTAATCACAGCGCAGAGACTCGAAACAAGCGCAGGGAACGGAGCGGGTTCTTCTCATGCTGTTACTCAACAAGTCACTAAAATAACCAGGAAAACACATTCAAACTGGGATCTCCTCAACCACCGTTCCTTGTGTTAGCCACTACCTAGATCCTAGATGTTTTTTCTGTAGCAAAAGATACAATACAAAATCACAGCTCACAGTTTTTTACTGAAGCAAAGTCATTTGTATGCTGTGTGATTTTATAAAAGCATAGACTGCCTGCTTTTCACAGTAACTTGAGCTTTTAAAATTACTTTTATCTATGAATCTGAAGGATTCTGAGTCTGACATGTTAATTAATGAAAAATCACTAAAATTAGCAAAAGAGTAGCTGCTTATCCGTTGCATCCATGCAACGGCTGAACACCCTCCTGTACATTCTTTTTTCCTACCAATGCTACGTCCCATCAGAAGTCGAGGTGCGGTGTATAAGGCTAAAGTAAAACCATTGTGGTTTTGTAAAGGCAGATGTTAGGGTACAGCATGAGCATGTTCACACCAGCTGTGCAGCCATATACCGGGGAGAGGACCAACGTTTTAAGCACAAGATGAGGCGCTGCAGGGACGGCAGAGATTTACTCTGCAGCCAGAGACAGAGCTCCCCGTGCTGGCGTCTCACTGTGCTGTCCTCTCCGATGCATCGCAGAGATCATCTACAGGAGAAAGCCGCCTCACTACAGCTAATCTCTAAATTTAAATCAATGCAAGTAATAGCAATTTTTTCTGGTTTGGTTGGGAACGCATTTGACTAACCCATAATAAGCTACTTTATATGGAAATCAGTGTCCACGCAGTCCTCGCTCCAGTCGAACTGTATTGGTTTATGGATTCGTGTTAAGTTCTGCAACAATACAACTTTCTTCTGCAGCAAAGTCCTTGGAGAGTCATCAGCTTCCTGTGGCATCAAGGCATGGAAATACAAAGTGAAGGTTTAGGACATTTCAGCTGTATCAAAGTTATGAATTCTGCCTGAATTCATGAAGCTGTTGTATTATTTAATGCCTCGCCATATAAAGACTCAGAGGTTTGTTTCAAAATTTATGTTGCCTGCTTCAGGCCTGGGCTTAAAGAGTTGTGAGAAGAGCAACCCAGCGTCATTTATTGTAATAATCTGCTGGAAGGAGGCAAGGCTGCTGACCTGGGTGAAAGCAGAGGAAATCTGGTCTCTGCAAGTGACTGACAGCAGGGGAAAACCCCCAGCAGTAAAGGCAAATGCGTATTTAGGTGCTGTGAAGAGGGGACGTATCTGGCGATGGGAGGAGTGGTACAAACACGTTGCGGGCAGGAATCGTAAAGCAACTTGTGACCAGGGAGCTCAGAAGGCATAGGACAGAATTAAAGCAGAAGCCAAGCGATGGTGTGAGTTCTGAAGGGCTTGGAATTGCCTGGAGATATTTAATACGCCACTTAAATCTGTGTGTACGCTCAGCCTGTGGGTGAGTAAATGCATTGTGATCCTTTTAGCCGTTCCTCCGAGAGCCCAGGGCATAGTGCGCCGGTTCAGGCATTATTCCTCAAGGGTTAAACTATAAACTGAAGTACCCTCAAGTGCGGAGCTCAAGTGAGGGTGGTTTTGAGTATCCAGCAGCCTTACAGCAGCTGGAATGCAGAGTCTCATTCCCGAGCAGTAATGCCAGAGCCCGTGCACAGAAACCGTGGTTGGTGTCTGCAGAAACCCTTTCACAGCAGCTCCTTGGTTTTATGTAGGTCATAAGAACTCTGGTATTGATTGGAGGGGTTTTGAGTGTACTAACCTGCGTAAAAGGAAAAGTGGTCTTTAAATACTAAATTAAAAAGCCACTTAGAATGTCACTAGTGCAAGGATTTTCTGCTTGCTGGGAGCAGCATCTCAGTGCTCATGGACTGTAGAGCTACTTGAGGAATGAACCATGATGTGACGTGCAGTTCTTGTGTTTCTTCCTGTGCATGAGCATACACAACCAAATACCGAGCCCAGTTCAGAGCTTCTGAATTCTACCCAAATCCCTTTGCCTGGTGTTTCGCACTGGCCAGGTATTGCTGGCAACAGGGACCAGAGCAGATGGGAGGAGTAACCGTGGGAAGCCAGGAGGAGGATTTCCCAAGAGCAGATGCCTCCTTTGGCCATTTCCAACCCATGAACATTGTATAAGACTTAGCAGCTCTCAGTTTTGTGACTAACTTCTTGCCTTCGCATGATGAAGGACAAGCTGTCTTCTTCTCCCTGGGGATTAGTCACAGACAAGGCTTTTTGTGAATATTATGAAGGCACTATATTAGCAGCGTTGGGTCTCCCATGAAACAGCAAAGTGACCTTGAGTAAAACCATGGATGGGAGACAAAGACAGCTCTTCCATGCAGCTCTGCCCGCATCTCCTACAGGCATAAATTAAACACCGAGTCAACCTTTTCTTCCTCGTGCAGGGGCCAGGGAAGCAAAGCGCAGCTGTGATGATGCTTTATGTCGGGCCTGTCACACATCAATAAGATACCAATAGAGAGGTATCTGTAAAAGCTGGCTTTCAGGTTATATTCAATGAAAGGATGGTTTTCCTTTACCCTCTGGGGTTTACAGTGGGGATTTACACACACTGAGGCTGGAGAATGGCTGGTTTGTGACCCTATTCACCAGTGCATCCACGCATATTGACCAGTTTTCTTTATTTTTGGCCACCTTGTGTGTTTTTTTTGTCTTCGGTCTGGTGACTCTGCCCTGCAAAGGAAGTATATTTGGGGAGGTACCTATATTGTTGCATTCTTTTTATCATATTTACTTTCCCTTGTTCAGGATATTTAACTGCTACTGCTGGAATGATTCTACAGTTGCTGTTCATTACTAATTATTAAACATCCAATAGAAATAAAGTACTCTCTTCTTTGCAACCCTGGGGATAAATTTTAGCGTATTAGATTTGTTTTACTTTTTCAAAACTAGTGTAAAGCTAAACTCTCTGTGTTACCCCAGGATTTTCATACTGCAGACTTGGTCTGTCAAGCATGCAAAAATCTGGTGAAATAAACCCTAGAGACCAGGTTTGAAATGTGCCTCTCACTGTCCTGAATTCTATTCTGCTCGAAGTGGTTGCCCAAACTCAGCACACAAGGCTTAGTAACAATTAATTACTCTAAGCCAGATAATAAAAAAAGTGGTATGGACCAACTCCATGTAAGCATACCATTTAAAAGCATTAAATTTATTTTCTTGTGGTGCAAACCATCGGTAATCAAATTTCCATTACACAGTGGTGGGTGTGAACAGACAAGAAAAATACTGAGTCAACAGAATACCAATTAGAGATCTGCTTTAAATATGGCAAAGTAAGGAGATGTTTTCCCAAGAGGCTGGTCTTCTAATGAGTAAGCATGACTCTAAGTCCTTTACTTTTTTTTTTTTTTCCTCCTCTTGAGAAACACTCTCTACTTCTGGGTGTGTGAGGAGATACACCAAAGAAAAGATCTGTTCACAGGCTGTAGCAAGTATTTGGCAAGGACAAAAATAGTGAAACCAACTTCTCTGAAGTGTCTTCTAAAGAGAGGACGAAAAGTGGTTTGCTTTGTCAATTAGTCTAGTCAGTCTTGCTCTGGAATTGCTCTAGAAAACATGGAGAAGCTTAAAAGTATGATGGGACTATCCAGATGTGATTCTTCATGCTGGATTTATGGCATGATACTGTTTCTTCCATTTCTTCTGGTTTGGAGACACTGCTCAGCTTCGGGTGGCTATCGGTGCCGGGCGATAGATGCTATCAGAGGCTACGGAGACACAACCATTCCCTTGGAAAACATGAGCAGCAGCAGCCACCCTAGCTGCTGGGGAGGAGGCAGGTTTAGGTTTGGTCCTGAAGATGAGGGAATTGACAGGGAGGAGTACTTCTTTGGACTTCATTACAATCTTCATGCCTTTCACAACCATGTAACTTTTCTGGGTTTTGCCTCAAAACTGTATGTCTTAGCTACATCACGCATGAGCTGTGAGATTTAATTAATATTAATAAAGCCCATGATGTAAAATTAGCCGTAGACAGGAGATTCTTTAAAAGGTGAAATCATAATAGTCATGATCAGAGTCTCTGTGTTGCTTGGAAACTGAGAGCTGTCCTGGTCTGCTCCTCAATATTTGCCTTTCATTAAAGTTATTTCCTGGCTACTGGTGGAGAAGGAGTTTTAAAAGAGAGAAATGAAACCATTGACAGTGATGACTACAAAGAAAAGTTTTTTTCTGAGCTTTATTTTTTTGCAGCTGTGTCTTGGGTCTGGCAGGTGATAGGCCATGCAGAGATTTATTGGCGACGGTGTCCTGCAAGAGCCAGAAGCAACAGCCAGCAGCACAGGCGGGTGTAGAGCCTGATGTTTGTTTGTTTGCTTGTTTGTTTTGGGAGTATCTTTTGAGTGATCCTCATTACTCATTTTTCCAGTCTGTCTTCAGAAATTTTGGGACTGGTTCCCAAACAGACAACGTATCTGCCAACCCATCCGGTTCCCAGCATAGACTTTGGCCGTTAATCTGCGAACACGTGCTTCAGCCATTTCAATAGCTGTAGATATGCCACTAGCTTTTAGGTACCGCCTTCAGATAAAGCAACTACATACTCTTGAAAAACCTGCAGCAAAAGTACACAAGCTTAAAAATAACCACGAGTGGCATATTCAGCTAATCAGTAGTTCCGATTGTCTCGGCATTTCTGCGCACAAATCAGTTGTATTTAGGAGGCTAAAGTAGGTAGTCACCACTGGAGCCTGATTACATATTTTAAAAGTGCTGCCTGATTAGATTAAACTTGGTGCTGTTTATGGCTGATTTGGAGTAAATGGGAAAAATCAGAGATGGGATCCAGACACGTAAGCTGATCCAGATTTTGAGAATGAAAAATTCAGGACTCAAACCCAGACCTAGATCCAAGTTTCTTACCAAGGCCCCTGTCTTCAGAGTGGACTGATTCAAAATCCTGCAAGGAAAGGCTCAGGGTTGTTCCCCTGTAGGAAACTTGTATTTGCTTAGCAATAACTGACTTAATTCTTAAGGACTCTTGAAGGCTTGCATCCTCAGTACTGAGTTCACTTTAAACAAAGATAAAATGCTAAAATGCTGTGTGGTTTACTTACACAGAGAAATATGCATCAAAAGATATTTCATCAGTACCTATAGTTTGCAATCCAACATCTTTGCAGGTTAGCACATGTATTCTGTTTCAGGCTTTTGATTAATTACATAGTACCAAAACCATACATATTTATAGCTTGCAGAATTAGATAAATTCTCCAGATGTGGCTTCCTTTTAGTTAAATCGAGATGAATGGAGATCAGAGCCTTTGATCTTTAGCCTGACTGAAACCTGCTGCTGACTTAAGCCTCTAGAAAATGATGCAGCGAGGGGAACTGGCCACTCTCAGCTTTGGTACAGAAGCATCTCAGACAAAACCTCTGGGAAGAAACTTTGTGGAGGATATATCTATACACACCATTGAGTCTGTACTCCTGAAAGTAGAAGGCAGTTTTCAATGAACCTTTTACTCTTAAACAACATATTTAAATAGATTGATTTTATGTTCCAGCTCAGAAATGATTTAAGACTTTTCAGTGCATGCTTATCCTCCGCGATACACAGAACTGGCAGAAAATGTCATCATGAGCTAGTTTATAGCCTCAATTAAGGCTATTTCCATCGCTCCGATGTGTAAAGCAGTCTTAGAGCTGAGTTCCTGGTATAGTGAAATCCCTGATGCATCCTAGGATCAGTACTGCCAGCTCAATGATATCTTCTTCATGACCCTTGGAAAAAATGATGAATAGCCAGGGAGCTGCAAATTCAGACTGAATTCTGGCAACATGAACACTTTGTGCAAGTCTTAGCCAGTTAGGCAGATAGCACAGTCTGGAAACTCTTATCTCGTACCACAGGCTATTCTAGCAGCCACAGCTGCAAAGCAATGCAAAGTGCTGTGTGGCCACTTCTGCCTATCTCTGTAGCTTCGTAAGCCCCACAGCATGGCATAAACCCGCACGGCTGTTTGGGTGATAGTGCCAAGAGAGTGCCGACTCCCATGGCCAAGACCGTTTCAAGAGCTATTTTCTATAAATGAAGCTGATATTTCAAAAAAAACAAAACAAAACCAAAACCAAAAACCCACAACACCAAAACCACCCCAAACAAACAAACAAAAAACCCCAACCACAAAAAAATAACAACACCCCCCCCCATAAACTTTAGATTCAGACTTGCCAACATCAGAAGAAAAAAAAATTAATTAAGGCCACTACAGTACAGATGACCCACAGCAACCTGGAGAAGGGCTGAAAAACTAGGAGAAAAGGGCTATTAATAATGAGGTAACAAGGAGAATGTGCTGCTCACCCATCAAATACAGTAGACTGAGCCTGCTACAGGGTGAGGAAGGTCAGATGGTTGATGCCTGTTGTCAGTAATAGAGGAATCATCCAAAGACCAAAGCAACGGTCGGGGGAGGTTGAGGCTGTTAAAGGATGCCACCAACTCCTCTAAGAGCCTCCTCCAAGACTTTTAGACAATTTTTGGATATGGAAGATGAGCAAAAGAATTAGACCGGAGGCTCTTGGACATCTTATCCTTTCAGGAGCTGGAAATATGAAGGTAGAAGACAGCTTGGTGGCGCTGCCAGTGAGACAATAGCTTTCATGGTCCTTGGAAAGGGAGATAGGGCTTCAAAATTCCTGATTTCAGTAAATTCAGAACTGACAGATTTTCATGGGAGAGAAGAGGCAGAAATGTGATGTCCCAGTGCAGAGAGAGTATAGGAAATGCCATTGATTTACTAAATCAGAAATTCTTTACCAACCACTGAGGAAAGAACTGTAATTTGTAAGATTACTGAAGATGCCCACAAAGGAATAGCTTAAATACATAAGGGAATAGTTAAAATGGAAAAGGTAGAAAACCAAATGCAGCCACCAAGAGATACCAGGGATAACAAGAATTAATTCTTAAGCCCATTAATAATGAGAGGAAGAGCAAATGAAAGATCTGTCCATTACTTTGTAGAGAGGTAAAGCTCCTGATCAATGAAAATAGGAAGAATTAATGCCTTTTTTCACCAGTCTTCAGTAAAAAGTAAACGGTGAATAAGCATTCACCACAATTAATACTGACAAAAAGAAATATTTCAGCATAGATTAGGGGAAAACCAGGTTAAAGTATACTTAGATAAGTTAGAGGGTTTTAAATTGGCTGGGGCTGACTTAATCCTGCAGTACTTGAAGAACTGGCTTTAGTAATCTCAGAACTATTAATGATATCTCTGAATTCATGGATGGGCTGGGGTGATACCAGAAGACCGATGTATTGCTTATCTTAAAAGGTGGGAGAGGTGAGAGGAAAAAGAGCAGGAAAATTGTACAACAGTCAGCTTACCCTCAAAATCCAGAAAAATGCTGGAACAAATAATCACATGCCTGGAAAATAATAAGAAGATGAGCAACAGCCAATACAGATTTGTCGAGAACAAATCGTGTCAAAGTATTCTCATTTCATTTTAAATAGTAATGGGCCATGTGGATAGAAGAAAACCAGATGTTAAATATATTGACCTCTGTATTGGGTTTCTGTGGCAAGGTTTTGGTAGTGGGGGGGTTACAGGGGTGGCTTCTGTGAGAAGCTGCTGGAA
>JANZLQ010000044.1:18498247-18527276 GCA_026212715.1 Elanus axillaris | reverse complement strand
TGACCCCGTGGGGGACCCACGCTGGAGCAGTGTGCTCCTGAAGGACTGCCTGCCGTGGAAAGGACCCATGCTGGAGCGGTTCGTGAAGAACTGCAGCCCGTGGGAAGGAGTGCCTGGGCTGAGCTCTCTTCTTCTCCAGCGGCTGTTGGCCAGGGAGCGCCTGGACAGCTGAAAGTGAGGAAGATGAATCCCCTAAGTGAATATCTGGGAATTCAGTTTATCTCTACTGGTGAGACGATCGATGAGGATTTGAGGTAGCTGGCTTGGCTGAAGATAGGGTATATGTCAGAAGAATTCTTTCCTGCCTCAGCTTAGGTCAGGATGTTAAAAATGAATTAATTTAATTGCAAGGCTGGTAAAGTAATATTAATTGATGGGGATAATGCATTCAAGTTAAAACCCTGCGTTTGGAGCCACATTCATATCTTCTCTCTGTAAGATGCTGTGAACAATTATCCAAATTTTGGCAACTGGGTTACTGGACTTTAAATGTAGTCAGTTTGCAATACCTGACCCTTTTTTTTTAAAGGGTCAAGTTTATTTGTCTCAGTTTTGAAACATTATTCTGTTACCAAAATGATGTAGACTATAGGTTGATCTATTACCAAAGTATGCCATTAACTGTACTTGCACTTAGTACTTCTTCAAATATTTACAGTACAGCCTTTCTTATGTCTAATTTCTTTGTTCAATGTTCTGGACTGGTAGTTTCACTGTGACATGCAACTGAGAGATTCACCGTAACTCAGTGAGGCTGGTGGAGCTGATGGACATTAACGGGCAGATCTCACTGTGCTCATTGGAAAGGCAGTGAAAAGAATTAATGCAAAATGCAGCAGAAGACGGAAACTTAGAGATCATTTTTATTTGCCTCTGTTGCTCCTTAAGCAGCCAAAGGTGTAGTATTTTGAACAAAATATCTGATGTAATGTATTACCTTTGTATTTGCGTACGATATAAGTGCAGTTGTACTTAGGAGAACAAAGATGTTGGACCGTTGGATTATGCCCCTTTACACTTCTCAGAAAACTGTGAAAAGTCTCACTCCTGCTTTGCTACCTTTGCACGTCAGCAGTGTTGTAACACTCATCATGGACATTTCTTTCCTTAGCAGAAAACTTGTGGTCATGCTTAACTACAGCAATCACTTTTTATTCTGCTTTATGATGATTTGATATCATAAAATTTCTCTACAGTTAGGAGAGAGGCAGTTTCTGGTCCAAATATGAATGTTATTTTACAGTGCAGAAAGATTCTTTGCTTTTATTCTAGATAGAATGAAAGCTACAAAATTTGATCTCCATCTGTCTCTTTGAGAAGTTGTTTGGTGCTGATAGTTTTATTTAACTGGAGCATCAATGTTTGGTTTGTGATAAGCAACATCCCTCCTTCAAACCTTCTTTTTCACTTTTCCTTATGTTACCACTCGACTGCCAGCTTAGATAAGGGTACACAGCTATCTTTTTTTTTTTTTTTTCTTTTATTTGGAAGTCCGTGGTTCTTGACTGCTGTGTTACAAACCTACCTAATCGAGATGGCTGGACTTATGGAATTGGAAAGAAGTGGGACTGTGGAGAATGGACTGTCATCTTGGTTTTGAAATAGGCTTGATGTGGTAGTATAGAGGAGCAAAGATGCACATGGCAGAAAAAATGAGAGGTAAGCAGAGAGCGAGATGACCAACAGACAGCTTATAACTTAAAATACGGCCCTCTGGAGTTATGCAGAGTGACTAATGGGCAGGTGTACAGGTATAATGCGTGGTCTGAGACCACTAACCTGCCTGGGCTGCTCCGCTGCACTAAAGCCAAGAGCAAGATCGGTTTGTTGTCTTCTGTGGCGTTCAGGTATTACCCTCAGCCTGCTGTTCAGCCAGCAGCACGCCCCTCAGGGAGGCAAATTTTGCCCTTCCGCCCTTACGTGATGTCCATGGAGCTGCTGTCATGCCAGACCCAGCAACACGTAATCACCTTTTGCAGTTTTATCTCTCTATATATTCTTATGGCATCACCCTCCGTCTCACTCCACCCGTCTATGTTCAGCCCTCCTGGCCAGCGGCTCTGGAGCACACAGCTGCATCATCATTAGGTTTGTCTGTAATGAAAAAAGTTTACAGTCTCAAAAAGCCCCAAACCCATATGGTTCAACATCTGATTTGTTTCAATTCACTTAAGTCACAAGCTGAAATACCCTCCCTTTCACATATGCTTAGGAGTTGGGATGGGGATTTCTCCAGAAAAAGTCTTCTGTCTGCCTTTGAAGGAAGCGGCTTTGCCTTTGATGTAGCCATAAGCAAGGAGGTGGCCTCCTCTCTCGGTGTGTTTCCTTCACAGATACTTGAGCTGTTGAGCATTATTTACAGCTCATACAGAAAACTAGAAGCAGAGTCTTACAATACGTTGCTAATCCTGACCAGGCTGGATTTAGTGTAAGTTGAAGCATGGTATACAGATACAGGTGTAGGTACTGTCATAGATAGATTTTACTGTTAAGGAAAGTGAGTCTTTTCACTGCCATAGGCTCCGGAGGCCGGTGAGGGCACTAATGCCATTAATGACCCTGAGCAGCCTCAGCTGGGGTCTCACCCACACCCTCTGCCCAGGAGCCCCTTTAAGCTCAGCCCAGGACAGTCAGTCCCTCCCTGAGCTGTACTGGTGAGGAGCTGCTCTCCAGTTCAGCCACAGCCATTCCTGGGCTGGCCACGGACCCCCCCCCCTCAACCGGACTGGGATCTGCAGACCTTCTGCCTCGGTGAGAGCCCTGATGTTGTGATGGACCTGCCCGGGAATTGCTGGATTTCCCCCTTGACCTGTGGGCTGATTCTGTTTGTCCTCAGACCTGCCTTCTCCCCATGAACTTGCCTGATGATGTGGGCTCTCGGGTGAACCCAGCTGTGATCTGTGGGTCTGCGCTGCTCACCTTGCTCAGGGACCCAGGGCTTTGCTGGGTGTATTACCAGGCTGGGCTCCTGCTTCCCTGTCCCTGTAAAGACTTTTAAAACTTACATCTCTTTGTTTTAAATTAAGTTTGGTACAATGACTCATGGCAGCGACCGAAGAATTCAGTGAAGTGGGACTCTTTCCCAGCACTGGGAGTTTGTGCTGGGGGTGTCCAGGGCTGCCTTCTAGCTGATAAATGAAATACCTACTTTTGGGGGGTAGATAGATTAGGTTTACTAATGCAGTGTGGAGTGTGACATGCAGCTTTTTGGGGTGTGGGAGGGCAATGGGCTGTTCAAGTGGGATCTGGGGTGCTCGGATGAGCCCGCAGACTCCAGCTGACACAGGGCTGCCACGTCACCCTGGAGCTCTGCACTCTTCAGGCAATTATTAATTCTCTAGGAAAAAAAGATTACAACTGTAGGTGATATGAATGGTTAAAAACATAGGCACTGTATGTCCAGGTTATCAATGTGTAAGATACTGCCTGACCCACTGGCACCCAAATCAGGACTGAAATCAGGGATGTTGGTGTTACTAGGAAGTGAGATGGAGTTAGCAATGTCTGCAAAGCAGTCTCTTAAGGTCTGATATTTTCTTAAAGAAGGCTGTAAGTGTTCGTCTGTTTTCAGATCTCCCACTGCAGCTCTGGAAGGCCTGTGCAGAGCACAGGAAGGGGTCGATGCCCGTATGGCGTACACGCAGCATGCCCTGCTTTGACCCATTCCCCTCCGCTGAAAAGAAGGATTTGCAAAGTGCTTCTCAGTGTGGGCAGAGCTGTACGTATGGTGAGCACTGAGCCACCTCTCTGTGTGCACGGGTGAGGAGGAGGAGGACATATCTTGGTGAGAAATGTGCAGAGGCTTCCTAGACATGCAGGTGTTCCCGGGATGGGGATGTCCTGCCGCAGCAGCAGCTGTGCCTGCGGTGGGAGTTCGCATCCAAGGGAGACAGAAATGAGGAGGACCCACAGGGTGGGTAAACTTGTACTGGAAATGACGTGGGTTTATTCTGATATGTGATGGAAGTGATGAATCCAAATAACAGAGGGTTTATCACAGATTGGAAATTTGAAGCTGAATTTCAATAGCCACTGCCATCCGCTGCTTGCTTTTCTATTTTCAACCATTTCTGCTGCCTTTGTCCGTTAACAAGTAGAGGAGCCCACCGCAAGCACCCACAGTCCTGCACTGTTGTCTTGTGGCTAGACAGCTGTGCACGGCTCCCTGTCAACCTGCATCAGGTGCAAATCCAGTATTTTGTCAGGGGTTAATCCCTAGCTGTAAGCAATATTTTCTGCATTGTAACATTGGCACTGAGCTTTGTCTGGTTGGGGGGGAACCCCTCTTTTCTGGTTATTAAATTGTCTATCTGAAGTTGAAGACTGTGTTGTAGCTGAAACGCTGATAAAAGCACTAAATGCGGAGCTGCTAATACAATGCTATAGCAGCAATTTAGCTTGCTATCATGTGGTAAATAAGAGTTACCTGCTATTCTTTGATCAACCTTTTTCCTGTTATGATCTGCATGTGTTGACAAATTATGTCACCAAAAAGAAATTCAAGTCTTTGATGAAATAAGAGGAAACGTGCATGTGCTGGAAGTCAAAAAACGTGCTTAGACTGCTGTAGGATTTTCCATAGCTGGAGCCTTATTCAAGGTGCATGAGAGGGCTGGGTTGGATGGGGGCAATTTGGGGCCAGTGTCCTGCTGCTGGCTGGGAGCAGCCGTGGTGCCCTCAAAGTCCCCCCAAGCCCCAAGCAGGCTCTCAGAAGTGTTTTAAGGAGAACACCGGAGCTGTAGCCAGATGTGGCCGATTCTGCTTTGGGTTTGCAACAATAAGCTGTCACGGTTTCTGTAAATGGGCAGAAACGGATGGGGTTTTGGAGGAGAGGCACCCTGGAGAGAGTGTAGTACCACATTGTGATAAGTGACTGGCTCCATGGCTTTAAGTGAGAACTGGGTGAAACTTTAATAATAAAATGCTAACAGTGGTGCTTGAAAGTACTTGGTGGAGTTAGACAGAAGTCTCAGTCAAATTCCAGGCTTCTGAACTGTTTCCCAGAATGTTAGACAGAACCAAAACCAATAGGTTTCCATGTCTGCTGCTTGAAAAACATGACAGCAGTGCCAAGTGAAATGGGATACCACAAACAAGGGTGAAGTGTGAAGTTGGAAAGCGCAAACTGGGACCTGAACTTCCTCAGAATGTGGAGGCTTATAGAATTAAACTCTTCATTTGCTCTGTTGCAGAGTGAGAGGCTGTCATTTGCCCCCTCCCTGCCCTCAAGTCTTCCCAAGTGCAGGATGGAGTAAAGCTGGGACTCTTACTGAGGTAATTTTTTAGTTCTGATGTAACTAAATATCTCTTCATTCAAGGTCTCTAAAAGCTGGTTCTTTCCTAACTATAGGCATGTGACTGAGATTGGCTTTTGTCAAGTATGTAAGGTCTCAAACTGTGCCACGCTGTGGTCCAGCTGGCTCCCTCGCCCTCTCTCCAGCAGTGGCCAGCTCCAGATGCTGCAGAAGAGGATGCAAGAGATACGGTGGCAGGCACATGCACAGAAGTCTGTTGCCCTTGATTTTCCCACCCCCGAAAGATGTTATTCTAATACCTAGGGACTGGCTTAAATCTTGATTTTTGCCCAGGCTGTGGCTCTGGATATGCTTACCCACATAAGACTCGGGTTTGGCTGTTGCTGATTTATGAGCATCCCTGACCCCTTCTAGCAAATCTAACAGCACATTTTATCAGTTTTGAGTTTGCCACTTCACCTTAATGAGCACTAATTAACCATTAATTAATCAATATTACAGTTAAATTATCCTTTATATAGTAATATACTCAAATTAATAAGAATTAAGCCCAGAGGAATGACATAGAAATCTTTAACATATCTTTCCAGTGGCTCCAGCACACAATGCCTCTGAAAATGCAGCATAGGTGTGACAACGCAACCACAGTTACTGTGCACAAGATGGGTCTGTACTGCCTAAATGTCCCTCCTCCTGTTGTTGTGATCTGGGACAAACAGCAGGAAGAAAAGGGCAGGGTATGTTCCCAGAAGGGCTAGGGCTGTGGCCAAATAAGAGGCTTGGAGTATGTGCCAGAGTGGGTGTTGCTGTGCTTCCAGGTAAACTATCAGGTGAAAAATATTACAGGTGGGGAACTTGAGTGTGTCACTTGAGGCTGAGGCACTTGTAAAAGATCCTACTAGGATGTCTTCAATGTCCAAGTACCTTTTTTTTAAAAGAACAAGACTTTCTAAATAGTTAATACAAATTAATTTTTTTTTAGTACAAACTATGTAGTCAACTCTAGTATTTATTTCTCTTGCCTGTAAATAACTGAAATACAGAAGACCATTCAAATAATTTTAAAATTTAACTAAAGGGGGATGCTCACATTTAAATGCTCATTTTGTAACATGTAAAAATATGGTCACAACAAACCTGTGAACCTCACTTGCAGAGGCTATTGTTGGAGCATGTAGCTTAATCAGATTCTAATGCGTTGGAGACCAGAAATTGTCCTGGTCATGTATATGTGAATATATTACTGAGGATGGTAACTAAATTGTTTTTTCGCTGGAGGTTGAATGTTGGCAATTGTAACTTAGAGGTTTCCCTGGGTCTTAGGTGTATTATGGTACCTTCTGTTTTCATTCTTTGAGGCACCTTCACCAGTCTAAAGCAGCTCTGCCCACTGGTCTGAGTTGTCATTCCCTTCTGCTGAATGTTTCCCATGTGAAGGGGAGCTGGGCAGCAGCTCCACCAGGACAGAGCTTCAAATTGACCTCGTCCAGCACATTTTAACCACGACTGCTCTATTTGAGTACATTCATTGCTCCAGCCCCACTGGCTGGCACATGCAAATGTCCTCGCTGGATGGTCAGGCAGACTCTGCAATTAATGGGTTAGATAAAATTCATCTTAATCTCTCACACATATGGCTCAAATACATTTGATTGCAGCTTTGATAAAGCTGCTACAGCTCCAAAGGGCTCATGGAATTGGTGTGTTCAGTCAATTTTTAACCTGCAGAAGCACCTAGTGAAAGGTGTAGATCCATTTGTTGAGAAAACAGCTGAATTGGAGAAATGAAACATCTCACCAGGAACATATGTTATTTGACAAGGTCGGGGGTAACAAAATACTTCTCGTGGTATTTTTCTGCCTGAGGTACCTCCCTTTTGCTGCCAACATAATATACAGGACAGATGATGGTAATGGCAGTGAGATGGGGTTATTGACAGCTTTCCTTACTTTCTTCCTTCCTTGCCTCAGTTCCTTTGCTGCCTTTTTGCTAAATTAACCTACACAGGGACGGTGACTGCCCTGGAGGAGAAAGGGGATTAGCCCTTCAAAATCCTTTTGATCCTTAGAGATCTGCAGGAGTCTTGAGACTCCTTCAGAGACATTTTTCACCTGTGGTAAGCGGAGAGGTGTCCATGGGCTCCTTCCAAGGGTCTGGGAAGAGTAACTAAGGAAAGCAAACCTACTGCAGCCCCTTAGGGTAAATACTGGGGGTTCCCAAAGCTGGAGAGGCTGAAGACCACTCCTCGGGGAGCGGAGGTACAACCAGGTGGAGCTCTGCTGCTGTCTCAGTCTGCATTTTCCTGCTTTGCTGGCTTAGGGCTGTGCTGCAGAGACTTGCCAGCTGTGGCTGCCCACAGAAACAGACTCTTTAACCTAAAGAGAGGTTGATGATTCCAGACAAGCTTTGCTGCACCACCTGTGCAAGGGCAGGTCTTTCTCCTTGCCTCTTCTTAAGATTCATGTGTTTGTTTTGCTTGCATCTGCTGGATCTTGCAGGAGAGTCTCTGTAAGTCTGAGGAATAGGAGGAGGTCATGGTTATGCAGGAGTTGAACACCTTCTCGCTGTAGAAAGAGGGCTGGAGCTGGTGTGGGAAGCCTGGGACGGGTTTCTTCTGAAGTCTTTTTGTACCACTTGGGTGATGTGAAGGGGACTTGACATAGGCTGGCTTCAGGAGAAAGCCAAGAGCAGTAAAATGGTCTGCGGTCTCTCCAAACCTGGCCTAATTTGAACTTGAAAGTGAGCTCAAAAGCCCTGCTGCTCACTTTTGAAACTATAACCTTCTCCCTGTGAAAGTTAAGTTCAACCAGTCACCGGCTTGAAGGCTCTTAGATCTTCCTCTCTATAAAGGAAAACACTGCCTTCCCACCGTATCAGTGTGCCTCGGACTGCAGGGGAACATCAGTGGCTGTGGAGGAAGGCCTGGGAGGATTTTTTTCAGCTTCTTGTACTTATCTCAAGCCTTCATCTCTAAAATGCAAAGGCTTTTATAGACTTTGTATTCTATTAGTGTAACACCCAATGCCCTCGTTCTTCAGGTATTTATAGCAACTTCTGCAGCTCCCATAACTCTTGGTGGCTCACACCTTGCAACATGATGTCGTTATCCCCATTTCACAGATGTGGAAATAGGGCACACGGAAATTAAGTGATTTCCGCAGGATTTCCTATAACCCACTGCAATGCCTTGACTATAACACTACCTTCATATAAGTTTATAGCTCAGGTAGCGTATTGTGGGCTTCTGTGATTCTCTTTGCTTAAGATGATGTATTGTTAAGAGACACAAATATTGATTCAAGAATAGTGCCCTTATTTTCAGCAGGATTCTCAGATGGTTTTGGACTCAATGCAGACACCCAGGACCTCTGAAAATTAGGCTGGCATCTAGGTGCTTAAATAATGGTGGTGTACTTACTGGCGGAGCAGGGGATTAATGAGAAGTGGAGGGCCTGATTAATTCTCACAGCTACACTTGGTCTCGGTCAGCAGCTGAGCTGCAGAAGAGCCAGGCTCCTGTGAACCCAGGGCAGAAGTGGGGTGCAGGGCTCCCCGGCTTGCTGCGTGGGCACACACGGGATCGTGTGTTGGAGCAGCGAGGCTCTTCCCGTGGGCTCGGGGAGGCTGTGGGATCTGCCAGCTACCAAATGTAGCGAGGTCCTTCTGTGCCTCGGTTTCCCCATCCCCAAATCATGTGTGGTAATAGTTACCCTGCACACTGGAGCAGCATAAAGCTGGATGACTTTCCAGTAAAATTATGTCTTGTACCCGGGACTAGACGTTCACCTGAATGTTACTGTGCTATTGCTGGATGCAGTGCTGATTCACACCTGCGTTATGCAAAACCTGAGGCTGGGTGATGGAAGTGGTTCCTTCTGGGTGCAGATAGTCCCAGGCTCCACAGAGCTCAGTAGTATCATCAGAATCACCACGTCTTATTTTCAAACTTAAACCTTTTTATCCTGGCTTGCTGTTAGGGTGGCCTTGCTCTAAAGTATGATCCGCTTGCTGACCTCCCCAGTAACACCAGTTCAAGTGTCAAGCCTTTGACTACATGACAAGAGAGCGATGTGCTATTTGCTGTAGGGGCTGGGTTGTTTGGATGCTTGGTCGCCACGATGTTGTCTTGCAAGGTAATACGGTGGTGACAAGTTACGCTGTCTTGTGTGGATTGTTATTTATTAGTATTCCCTAGTGATGGAAGAGCTTTGGGATGCGTGGTGTATGCAAGCAGTGAAGGATGGCAGTTGGGCAAAGGACTGGTGTTGATACAGGGATCCTTCCCAAAGCTGATGGAAATACTGCTGCCATGGGATGGTTTTATGCATCCAGAGATGGTGCCCTTCCTTTGCATCTGTGCAGCAGGCCATGGCAAAGCTTGGGGCATCACCGAAGTACCTGCTTTTTTGTGCCCTCAGGAGCAATTTTGGCTAAAGTGAACAGTGCTGGGCTGAGCTGGATCAGCAGTGTGTTCGGCCCTGGTCCCCATCCTCCCTGAAAAACATCCAGAGCTGATCCTTCAGCTTTGTGGAGAAGTGCTTGCCTTGTCCTGAACCATGCTGCACTTGAGACAGGGTTGGGAACTTTAGGAAAATGGCTTCTCCCAATAAAACTAAAGCAAATGGCAATACGGAGATGGCATTTCATAAGGTTTTCGTTAATCTTGCTCTGGGAACTTCTATTACTTCCAGCCACGGTGTCTAGTACTGCTTGGTACTGAACATACGTGTAACAAACGGTTCCTGCCCCAAAAGAGCTGGCGGTGCAAAGCTGTGCCTGCTTTGGAGACATTTGCTTCAGCACATGTACATCAAAGGTCTGCAAAGCCTTCTGTGTTGATGTGTTATGCAGATGGGATCTTGGAAAATCGGTAGGTATGAACACAGGACGTTTTAAGAAGGATTACATTTAGTGCAGTACAATAGTCCTTTATAGCCAGGAACTTAAAGTGCTGCAGTTCATGACGGTAATTAGTTGGATTAAGTTGTACCAATATAAACAAAGTAATAATGAGACAGTTACAGTAAATGGCATAAGCAGGGCTCATCCTGTGCCAGCTGTAGAGGCACTCTCAGGCATTTTGGATGCATTGTAAAAAGCCTTGGGTGTTTATGGTACTGGGGAGGATGTCTGCACCCCTTTGCTGCTGGTTTGCAGCCACCCCGTGAACATCCAGCTGCTGCGGTGGCCTCGGCCGCTCAACAGAGCGGGATGGGGAGCAGGAGCACTGCTGATGGCTCAGCAGGCAAACTGGTACCAAACCCCAAATAGGCGATGGCAAATAGTTTTAACGTATGAGACACGAAGGGCTCGGAGGAAAAGGTGAAGCAGCAAGGCTAGAAGTAGAAAATAGGATCAGATTACAGCTTTGCTGTGTTTTAATTGCATCGTTTAATTCCAGTTTCTAATGCTCTAAGACTAGACATCAAATAGAGTGCTAAAATTATTCGAAACCAAGCTACAAGTCTCAACATCAGAATGCCTATTACACTTATCTGTGACCTTCTTAACATTAAAACCACCATATTATTATTATTTTACATCTTCAGATTATTATTAGGCTTCTGAACTCTGCTGCAGCTTGATTTATAGAAACTGCTTAGTCACTGGCAGTAGTGCTGTGCTGGGAGTGGGAGAGATGCTTGCTGGTGTTTCAGCAGAGGCTCCTGCCAAGAAGCAGCCGCTGCCCTTGACAGATCATTGAAAGCTGGTGCAAATTTCCCTCTCAAGTCTAACTTCTGGAGCTGCTGCAACCCAGCCTCCTTCCCCAAGAAGAGCTAGGGGTGAAAAAATTCAAGGCTCAATTAATGCATCCCCTCCAGTCGGTCGGGGCAGACTTATTTTGTGCTTTGCATGAAAAGCAATCTTCTGTTTTGCTGTGGCCTTTGCCGGGAGCACTGCCCTAGATTTTGGGGAGGTTGTGCTCCTGTGAAGTTGGGATTCCGGCTTCAGAAGCAGCAGTGTGAAGGCACAGAAGTAGTCAGCGACGTGGGAAAGGAGCTGCTGGGCAGCCGGGTTGGGATGGGAGGCAGGTGGGGGCCCGGCGTGATCCAGGCACTGGAGCACTCTCAAAATGAAATACAGGGGGAGGGTGCTTGCTGCTTAATCGCATTAATAATCGTGATGGTTTCTGTGACCCTGCTCACAGGAACACACGCTCTGAGCAGAAGTTGCAGGACAGGCCCTTACAAGAAGGGTGTTTTTTCCTGGGTTATACATGCACCAGGGCATAGTAAAGGCTAATAATTTACAACTGTCTGAACAAACCAATTACAAACCTGTTTCTTTTGGTTATTTGCTGAGTAATGACTATGCTAAGCTCTTTATAAAGCATATACAGAATCACAGACCGCAGCCCTGTGCCACGTATGCCCTGAATGGGCAGGGAGTGATGTTTTGTTGCCTACCTCTTCAATCAAACTGTATTATTCCCAGTGCTGCTGCTGCGGGGCTTGTGCTCCAGGCAGCCCTGCAGGTCTGCATAGCAGCAGTCCAGAGCCCTTCAAAGCCTGCAACAGAAAAAGCTTATAAAAAAAAAAAAGGTATTGAATATTTCCATCCTGATTTCTTTTATGGACAGGTTTAAGAATCAGCTAATGAAGCGTGCCTGTTTGCAACATGCTGGTATCCTGGAGATGTAAATGGGGTAGTTCAAAGAACACACATCGGTTAAGTAGCTTAGTCTTTAATTTTAGAGGAGTAAGCCATTGTCCGATACTTTCAGGGAGCTAACAGGAGAAAAACAATGACTCTATCAGAGTCCAGTGGATGAAAAATATTAAAGGTATGGAGTCCTAAACTGCTGAAAATAGTTGAAAATAACGGATTAGTTCTCTCCTGACTCAATGCCTTTATTCTTTTTGACATCATTATTTTTTTTTATTGCCTTTGCTCCTATAATGCGTCGTGGTGACTCAGTGTGAAAGGTCTGTAATAATGTTTCATTGCTGTGAAGTCACCAGATAACCACTATTCATCCTCTGGTCTAATGTGGTTACAAATGCTTAGAATATAGCCAGAAATGGGCTGACACCGATAGAATAGGGTAGAATAAGAGATGGGAAGAGCATTAAAAAGCATGTACTGAGGAACTGTACACCCAGAAAACAATGATTTGTGTATCTATTGGAAATCAGAAATGGCTTGTGATAATCTGGTGATGTACAGAGCTATTTCATAGGATAGCTGGTGCCACAGCAGGACACCTGTACCTTCCTCCCGTTCAAATAATTGGACTTGCTCACAGATACAATGCTTGAGTCGGTATTTTCAGGAAGTTTGCAGCTTTGGCCTCAGATCCTATCTGATGCTTTTTGGTCTTTAAAATACAAAGGCTCAGGCTGTGAGGTCCTGTAAAAGCGCAGGGCTGAGAGCACGCTGCAGTAGCAGATCTGAGCTGGGATGAGGCTCTGGAGATGGGACCCCCTACGCACTGCAGGTTGGGTTTTGGCACTGGGGCAGGTTGGAGGAGGGAGATGCCACCTCCCTTAAAGCTCTGTGCCCAGTTCTGAGGTTGCAGCTCCTTCAGATGCCCGAGTGCTGCCCTTCGGAGCAGAGAGCCTGTTCCCAGAGACTTGGTTTCCTCTCTTAGCAGGGACATCCGAGGACCATATTTTAAGTAGAGACATCAAGGCTTGACCTAATAATAAACGTATTGACTTAGGGCATTTGGGGGCATAGATACAATAAATTTGTGTTTTACAGAGCATAGTGTTGGCCAAGTTCCTTTTGCTGAAAGGACATCCCTTTTGAAGCAACCAGGGCCCTAAATGCAGCAAAATGGAGAATGTATTTTAAAAAAAAAAAGTGCTGGCTTGACAACATTGCACAGTTCTGTCCCAGTCTGTATCCGGTTCTCAACTATTCTCTGCCTTCAGTCCAATAGTAAAGTCATATTTATTTACTTGGCTCTGCTGTGTTAATGAAAAAGCCACTTAACAAAACAAATAGAAGGAAGGACATTTGCAACCAATTATGGTATTGCTGATCAGTCAAATTGCATTGGAAATTACATGTTGAAGTTCAGCCCAGGCAGCTGATCAATTACCTGGTAGCTTGGCACTGGTGCACGCTATCAACTTAATAAATCAATGTAACTTCAGTTGCTATGCCAGAATATATATGTGTATTCAATATGACATCAATATTATATAATGATGGTTAAAACTAATGGGCCAAATGCTGTGTTCTCTTATCTGCTCTGCAACCCCACCGGAGCCCGACGGTGCTCCAGCAGGCAGCATGGAATTTGGCTAGCTATTCTTCAAATATACCCCTGGGCATCATTTAAAATCATTTTTTTAAAGCCTTTCTTTTTTTGCAACCACAAGGGAAGTTAGCACTCCAGCATATAATTCAGGGTTGACCAAATTGCCAGCTAGCTATCTGCTTCTAGGGGAAGACTTGCTGTGTGCGCCGGCTCCTGGCGAGGGTTGTAGAAAATGGGCACTTTCTCTTTGGTGGCAGATGCACATTTTGGCTGGTTTATGCACAGCTTCCTCTTCTTAATTAGCTCTGACATTTTAGCTATCATAATACGGGGTTGGTTTAGAAGCGAAGGCTGAAAGCACTGGGTTTTGCTGAAAACAAAGTTTGCTTTAAGTATAGGGAAACCGGGATGCTTCCAGCTGCCTGAAGGCTTTGTGATGGGTGGGAGCACAGAAATACAGGAGCTTCTGGAAGTGCCAGTGGTCACTTGCTCCCACACCCAATAGCACCAGTTTCAGTGCCCTGTTCTCTCCTATTTCACTCCCGTCCAGTGAGTCTGATCTCTTTGCCCTCCCATTCTGTGCCAGTGACAATTGCAGTTCACTGGTGGTTCCCAGCTCTGCCGTACCTCTCCTCCAGGGAATGTGCTGTTATCGGTACGTGTTTATATTTTGAGAGCGTGTACAGGGAGTTGAGCCATGGCTGTGCTAGGTGCTTTGTGAAAGCAAGGGGGGGGGGGTGTGGAATAAAAAGGCAATCCCTGCCCTGAAGGTCTTCTGTTTTGCAGGCACTAATAACCATGGGGATGCAGAATACAAAAATATAGGTATAAGGCAAGGACTCTTCTTTGGTAATGTAATTTGGTTTGGCTAATGCTTAGCTAAGAGCAGAGGTAGGGAGCAAGAAAAGGAGGAAAGAAAATCTTGGTTCATCAGTTGCCCAGCCATAGCCAAGGTTGTGTTTGGTAGGTTTTTTGGCAGAAGTAAGTTGTAAGGATAGTTTTGAAGGAGGAGAAAGGAGTGGCTGTTCAGATTTTATCGGGGACGTTTTCCCAGGCTTAAAAGAAAGCTGGGCAGAAAGCGAGTCTGCGCTTAGGGAAGAAGCTGACAGACGGATTATGGAGGCTGGCGGGGCAAAGGTTATGGGCTGGCCGTATGGTAGGTAGGTTATTGGTTCAGCGAGGTAAGAGGAGATGTGGAAAGGTAATAGGAATAAAGAGAAGAAGGCAAGAAGCTTGTAAATTATGTAAACGAAGGACCAGTATGATTGCAGAGTGAATTGATGTGGTCTTGAGGGCAGCTGCTAAAACTGAAGATTGCAATGACCAATGTAGGAGAGGAGGGAGGCTGGGAAGAGAATATTTTTGTTAAGAAAAAGGCTTTAGAGATGTTAAAAAGAAAATGAGCAAGCCCAAGACCTGATTCCAGAGAAACCCAGTCTGTGCATGTGGTTGAGACTGTGGGCCTGAGTGAGAGGACGGGGGTATCACCTGGGTGAGAAGGAAGGGCGAAAAGAGGGATGATGGCAGCAAACCGCCTGTGCCTGGCTTACCAGGAGGGGTGGAAAGTGCCAATCTGAGCTGTTCTGTAGAGCTGTTGCAATCTTTCTGAGTTATTTGAGTATTTTTCCAATTTATTTTTTTATTAACGCATCTTTATGTTGTTGCTGATTCTGGTCACTTACCCAGCATCACAAAATGTAGGTAACTGCGGGCGGCACCCTGGCTATTCAGTCAGCCTGATTCTTCATCTGACACCAACTTCATGCAAACAGGGTTTCTCTTGCAATTTCCAGAAGTTCCTAGCAGAAAATACTCTGAGAAAAATTTTGCCTTGTGGTGGTTTATGCTTTCTAACTCTGGCCGTCACTCAAATAGAAAATGGCAGTCGTCTGTGGAAAAAAGAAAAATAATTAAAAAAATAGATGCTTACTTATATTTTCCTAACCACCAGACCAGTTTACTTGATTGTGTCTTTTTTTTTTTTCTCAGGAAAGGGTAGTGTTTCCCTTAATGTCAGAATGCAAAATAATGCCTAGATGAGCCTTTCAAAGAAGATACTTTTATATTTGTCCCATCAAATGCAGAAGATAATCAGCAATTTCTTTCTCCTACCCCAAATATTTACACCCAGAAATGTTAATAAGTAGATTTGTCTTCCTTAATTTGCTTGGCTGGAAAAAATTATTTTATTTGATTTTTTGGTTTGTTCATGTTGGAGTATAAAAACAGGGTGTAGAACAACTGGATATGGGTGGGGGATTTATATCGGTTAGACCTGGAGAGCATCATACCCCAGTATGGTATGATGGAAAGAAGGTGTGAAATCCTGCATCCAGAGACATCAGTAGTGATACTTCCTTTTGTTTTTATTTCCTTTATTAGATATGAATAATAGAATAATTCATTCTCTTTCAAGAGCAAACACTGATTTCTCCAAAATAAGTGACTTCTTTGTGATCCTTTTCAAATTGGAAGCCATCTCTGCTCGATTTTAGTTCTCAACCACACCAGCAACAATCACATTTCTATCTGGAGAAACCTTCACCACAACTTTGGCTCTGAGTTTGCTTGGGTTTCCAGGAGAAGTTCCCAAACTGCGGACGGGGTGGGATAGCGAGGAGCGGTGCTGCCGGGGTCACTCTGCTGGGGAGGGTCTCTGCTCGTGTGGATGTCTGCTGGGGAGGGAGTGGGTCTGTGCTTGAGGCATCTCCTCCTGACCGCTCTCTCCAAGGCGGCTCTGCAGCCAGGAGCTCTCCCAAGGCTTTGCCGAAGTTTCCCTGTATGTACGCCGACGTGCTGCGACAGCTCGTCCTTCCACCCAACGAATGGCTGGAGGTGGAGTGACAGTGATGAAGATGAAGCGATGCAGCCTCAGACTCTGGTACCCAGAGAAACGTGCAGCTCCCGATGCTCGAATGTGCCAAGCAAACCCGCAGATCTGCAGGAAGACTTATCTGCTGAGAACTCCGGCCCCAAACGAGCCCTGCGGCTGGTCTTTACTGTGGACTCGGTTGACACACGAGGATGGGCATCTCCAGCAGCCCTCAACTCCGACTCCTCACCCTGCTATCCCGGTGATGGGAGCATGTTTGCATAAGAAGCAACTGGGTGAGTAATACCTGCCTCTGCAGGCATCAAATGCTGCAAGTATTTTGTGGTAAACTTGTTGCTGCTCTGGGCAGGGAGGATGCACTTTACTCCGAAAGCAAAGGATGAAAGCCTTTGCGGCAACGGCTGTGCTTTGAAAGCGACTGAGCCCAATCGTCTGCACAAGCAACTGTTTTATTATCAGAATAACTGATCTCCCAAAGCACTTAACGCCACTGCCTGCACAAACGGAGCTAGCACATGCTGCAGCCTTGCTGCCTTTTGCGAGTGCAGAGTATCTCAATCTTACTCCAGCAATATATTGCTGTTAATCGCAGTAAAGTAGTGGATTTAGGGGATTAACCTGTTTAGGTTGCTTGTTCAAGTGGGCTCAGGGTGGTACACAGAGAAAAATAACCACCATTAGGTGGCCAGCTTGTATCTACGTGACCTGAAATGGCTGGTTTTTTGCCCGATTCCTAAGCTACAGGTGTGCAGTGACGCAGACCTGTGGCTGTCATCACAGAACTGAGTCTTAAGAATAAACTAGATTTGCACCTTGCATGTCTGTCTGTAGATAAGATCAGTACTTCAGAGCCAGGTGGTGGATACAGCTGATGGACAGGCTGGGAACCTGGGTGCTGGGTTACTCCTGACTCTGGCCTTGGTCACTTCTATCACTGGAGCAAAATTTTGTGTGCTTCTGTTTTCTTACACGGAGATAAGGATACTGGTCTTGGGATTAAGAGTGTTATTAGGGAGCCACATTATGATTATAATTATTGTATTACAGGCTGAACAGTGTGCAGAGGCTGGCAGTGCTGCTGCTGAGCTTCCTCAAGGAGCGTGTGCATTTGCAAAAGGGAAGAAGAAACTGTACAGGAGGATTTTTCTCATATAAACTGAGGAAATGGATTATCTGTGAAACAGCCAACAGTTTTTATTTACTGCGAAAATCTGAATTTCAATTTCCCATCAAGATAAAATGCAGGCATTTGGTTAAAATGGTAACTTAATGCTCCAGAGGTTTAATTACTGCCACTCCATAATCAGAATCAACACAGAGTGCAGTCTGCAGCTCTCGACTTCAACAAGAAATGCAGCTCCCCACAAAGCAGTCAATAAAAGGAAGATATATAGCATGTGCTCAGGCTTTGTGGTCCTTCCCATAGCTGAACTTGCAAATCTGATGTTGCTAATAGTTTTCTTGCATAGCTCAGGTTCTCCCTTAGCTATTATCAACTTGATAGCTCTGTATTACTACGTTTTAACTTTGTGTATAGTATCTATATGCGTGGTACTGAATTAAGGGAGTTCAGCACTGGAAACTAAATTTCCAACTTTTTTTTTCCTGTATCAACAGAAAGCACTGGTCTGAACTAGTCTTGATAGCAGCGATTATTGAAACCTTGTAAGGGCCTTGGTTGGAAGAAATGGCAGATACGTTTTCTGGACTGTGGCTGATGTGATCTCTGGCATGGGCCTCTGCTCCCTGGGACAATGACTAATGCTCCTCTGCTGCAGTTCCTGGTGCTTTTCTTCTTGCTTTTCCTCTTTAAAGGCCTCAGCAGACCTGCAGATCAGACATAGGGCCAGCCCCAGTCTTGCTTGGTACTGTTTTCCCTCCGCAAGTTAAGATTTCTTTTCTCCGGTGCATTTTCTGAACGCGGTTGTCTGGCTGTGCCAACTGTTGTTGATCCCTGTGAAAATTGCACATGCTTTATATTTTACCCATTACTTTGCAAGTCGGGTTTTTAGTGAGCAAAGCCTTTACCTTTATTGCAGCCACACTCTTGCCTGGCACTAAGGTAGCTATAGCCAAGCAAATCTGGCCAGCGCGGGTACTGCTAGCAATGCAGCTGCAGTCAGTCCTCTGCCTTCTGCTGGGGCTCCAGCCCTGGCTTCACATCTCGGGATGCTCCCAAGCTGGAGCGGTTTCTGCAGGAGTTGCAGTAGCAACCACAGAAGTCACGCTCAAAAAACCCTCTTTGCTACAGTTTCTGCTCTCTCTAAGCAGGGGTTAATTTTTTTAAATCATCACCAGCCCCCCGTAAAAAGCAGCACATTTTGTATCCTGCCCTTACTGACTTGTGGAAATAAGAGATACCCTATTAACAATCTTTGTACAAACAAAGTGTTGGCCTGGTTAGTGCCAGCACTTTCCATCCAGCACTAGTATTTGTTTTTCCATGCTCTTAATCTTATAAATTGAATCGAGTCTGATAAAAGTGACTTCCTGAATATTGCATAACAGTTTGTGTCTGTCAGGATGGAAGACAAACAAACCTGACCTTGAACTCAGAAAGTTTCATCCCAGCAGGTAGGGGCTTTCAAAAGTCTGTGCTGATCTGGGAAATGCCGGAGGGGGCTCCTGGTCTCTGTGCAGCTCTGGGACAGCAGTGAGCCTTCCCTGGCAGCCACCCTCTCCCCTAAAAAAGCTTTGGAAAATGCTTTGGATCTTCCTCGGGGGACCGGAGAATCCCCCAGAAAGAGCTGCAGCAGGAAGACAGCAGCAAGTTCTTGCTCCAAAAAGGAGGCAGAGGAGAAATCCTGTCCATATCTGGCATAGTTCGGCCTGCAGGGATTAATTAAAGGTTTTTTCAGTTTTTCTTTCAAACCTCACAATATTCATCTCTGCCTCACTGAATAGGGAAAAGGGAGAGGCGTTTTCTCTAGTGAATCACCAGCCTGTTTCAATTTTCAGTTTTACATTGCAGTAATATTTTTTTCCTAAGGGAATACCACAGGAAGGGCAAACTCTGGCTTCTCACCATCAGAGCATTACATCATTAATACGAGCTGAAAGTCAAAGTGGCGGGCGAAACAAATATTCCCTAAACTTAGCAGCCCCTCCTCTCCTTGGTGCTTCCATCCCCTCTTCCCTGCCCACGGGTGAGGCAGGTGAAGGTGTTGGCAGAGCCGGTGTGGGACAGGGGACCGGGAGCCGGTGCGTGGTGATGCTATGGGAGCAGGGAGGTGTCCCGGATCCCCTGAGCTGCTGGCAGTGCTGGGGCCATGGGGACTAATGAGCTCTGGGGCAGCAAAATCTGTTTTTCTGTGACTCAGGCGTGTGGCAAGGGGGGGAGGAAGAAGGAGCCACCTGGTGCTCGGGGCTCCGTGTGAAACGGGGTGGGGGGTGTCTTTCACACACTTTTCCTGGTGCCAGAAAAGCATGGGACTTGGGAGACTGGTTTTTGGGCAGCATCCTGAAGGACCACAGCTCCTGGCACAGCCTGACCCAGATGTGTGCGTGGTGGCCAGTCCATTGGGCCCTGTAGACCAGCCCTCTGGCTGTGCCCTGGCTGCAGTGTTTGTTTTCTGACCCCATTACCTATTCCAGTTTGGATTTCAGCTGCTTAGGCTTGATTATTTTAAACCCCCTCTATCTGATTATCAGCAGCCCAGCCAGGACAGATAGGAAGCTTCCTGGGGGATCCCCAGCAGCATTGCAGAAGGATAATTTGCCTCATTCATGCTCCTGGAGGGGGTTGGTCAGCAGAGATGGGAGGAGAGTTATGGGGACGGTACAAGATGGGGGGGAAGGCAGCTCCCCCTGTGCTGTAGCCCCACAAATCTGAGCAACTTTGTGCGATTGATCCCCTTGCTGCTGTGGATGTGTGGGGTGATGTGCCCACCCCCCCAGGAGGTGTTGGTGATGGGTACCACGGCACATGCTAACCCCATCGGCACGGGAGGATGCTTCTGGAAGCAGAGCGGAGCATGGCAGGGTGCAGCAGACTGGTACCGAAGCCGGGCAGCCCTGTGCAACCTTCTCAGAGCTGCCTTGCTCTTGCTTTTCGGTTTTCTGTTGTTATCCTAAAGCTGTCCTCCTCCTCCTCCCCCCCCCCCAGCAGAATGAAGAAGCCTCCAGCTGGCCTAGGAGGCTTATCAGCTCTGTCTGGCTGGGTGTTAACAGTCTATTTGCATAAGTACCTGTCCCCGTCATATGCTGCTTGCCTTTGTGACTCACTGTATTTGTTTATTTTTCCTCCAGCAGCCAGGCTTGTGGCGTGCTGCTCCCCAAGGTATGCCAGGGCAGATGCCACCACCCCCGGGCACCCAGCGATGCTTGGGCCAGGGTGCACACCCTCCCTGGCTCACCAGCTCCTTCTGCCCTGCGGGACCAGCTTGGAAATTAAATGTGTAACTCGCTGGGTCCTGTTTTCCCCTGCCTGTCAAGATAAAATTAAACTGAACACCCCCCCCCCCCTTTCCCACTTTGGCAGCTGTCCCTGGCTGGGAAGAGCAAGGCTTCCCCTGGGACCACGGTCCCAGCTCGTGTTGCAGGGAAGGGTGATGCATCTGGGTTGACAGCTGAGTGATGGGTAACTGCCTCCTCCCTGCTGTTAGGTGGGCACGAGTCAAGATCCTTAAAGCCCTTTCTGAGCTCAGGTCTTGGCTCCAAAGGCAGAGACAGGATAGCCTGCCAGACCGACTCTTCTGGATACGCTGTGCTAAAGCGAGCATCGCTACAGCTCTGCTCCAAGCGTTGGTCATGACCGTGGAGTCACCTCCTCAGGTAGGAGCTAAGCGGTCTTGTTTCTGCTCATTAGCTCTGAAGGGTTTTTCCATCCATAATAAGAAAGTCATTAATGTTAAACTTCCGCTGCCAGGTACGATTGATTTGAAGATTATAACCACTATAAAGGGGGTATGCGTTGCATATACAATGTGTTAAATTCCTGGCATGCAGGAATTGTTGCTTCGATGGTTGTCTGTCATCCATGGAGCTCACCAGAAAACAGCTTGGATGTGGGGCTGCTCAGCAGCCTGGCAGTACTAGTTAAGAGTGGCCTCTTTTCGAAGAACAAAGGTAAATTCAAATCAGTAGCTGGCGTGTCCTTTGCGGAGGGGCTGTAATCCTCTCCTAGGAGACAATGCGCTCAATGATTTAACGAGTCTTCATGCTCTCACTGCTGTGGTACTTTACAAATGCAGGGCACAACTTTGAGATCCTCTGTGCTCGCAGGAGGGTGATGCTCAGTGTGAGATCCTCTCTGCAAGGAGCTACCAGGACTGAAGTATTTTCTTCTGAATGTGGCCCAGAACCCTGTCCTGCTGCTGTGTTAAACTTCCCCTCCATGGCTGATGAGCCAGTGAATCAGCTGTCCATCCACCCATTCATCCATCCATCCATTTCTTGTATGTAAAAGTGATTTTAGACACATTTCTGGCATTCATGGTATCATTCATCACACAAAGTGCTTTTGACAACCTATCAGGTGAGCGGTGCCAGGTGTGCGTCGCTCCTCTGAGCGGGAGAGCGGATGGAGCAAGTTGGGTGGGAAGAATGAGGGATTTGGCTTGGCTCAGCACATCCAGTCCCAGTTTCGACTGTGTGACCCGGGGTGTGATGTTGCAGGGCAGACTGAAGCGTGCTCTGCAATGGAGCGAGATGAGAGAGCGTGGAAGGGCAGATAGCCAGCAATTTGATATGAATATCATCATTGAAGAGGATCAGTGGGCTGGATTGTCCAAAGAAAAATGCAGTGGGTAGCACACGGAGAAAAGAGAGGGAGGAAGAAGCAGACAATACACCACAGGAGCCATCCAAGAAGGGGCTAAAAGAGGAACCAAATCACAGAAGGATAAATTCATGAAGCCAGGATTGGGCTGCAGGAATCCCATTCCTTCTTTTAGAGGAACAGCGCTCAAGCTTTCAGCTATGGCAGGCTCAGTGGCTGCTCTTGGAGGCATTTGAGGGTGGCAAATCCAATCTGGCTTCCACCATTAGCCAGAAAAGCGTCTGATTTGTGACCAAAATTCAGATGCCTTCATGTTCCCACCCTGGCACTGATGACTGCATGTCCATGGATGGTAGGGTGGCCATTCTGGCTTTATAGACACAACAAAATAAAGGTTAAGGCTGCAGCTTTCTTGAATTTACAGGCAGACTTTGCTCCTGACTACAGCCTAAAAAGGATTTGAAAATTACAAATCCCCCAAAATGTGGATTATCTGGCTATGTCAAACCCAGAATAATTGAAATTAAATTAGCAGGATTACGCCAGAGGCAGTGGGTTATCCTCGTCCACTCCTCCCGTGTCGCAATGAGCCTCACACCTCCAGCAATTGTGCTTCAGCGGCAATGGAAAGGCAGTTCACGTGGTGGGTCCCGGTCACGACGGAGTGGTGTTTTCCAGTCTTGGCAATGCCAGCAAACAGACCCGTGGTGCAAAAAGCACGAGGTGGGACCCAGCTGCCTACGTGGCAAGCGGCTCACTCAGCAAAGCACTTTGTCAGTCTGCATGAAGGGCAGCATGAGCCTCATCTTAGTCCTGTTCTAACAGGAGACAGAAAGACTGGATCAAGGTCTTCAAATTTCAGAGGAGCAGAAGGTGGAGATCTTGGATCCAAAATCTTATTTACTGTCCCTCTCTCGTAGCCCTTTGTATATTATGCAAACAAATAGGGCTGCACATGCCCAGCTTGATCCATACCCTGAAGAAATCAATAGGAACTGCCAGGTGCTCTGTCCTCTGAAAATCAGATTATGCATTTATGTGACTGAACGTGGCTTTCGGAGCCAGCTTTCAGGCACCCTTTTCAAAAGCTGGTATTGGGGCGTGTTGTATCGGGTCCTGGCTATGCTGAGAACTGATGAATGTTCTTGAAATAAATACCGTGTGAAGTTGTGAATCTCAAGAAAGCTCTTACTTTCCATCTCTATCTCTTTTCCTCAAATGCATTAGCAGCTCCTTTGTCCTTCTGACTACTCTTAGGTCTTTCTGAACTGTCCTCACCAGTCCCATGTCCCACGTCCCTCCCTCTCTGCTCGCTGCATCCAGGCTAAGTTTGCTGCTTGGAAATATTGCTCAGGCGATGGAGTGTCTGTGTCAAGCCCCCTATGGTTAAAACCAACCCTGTAAGCAAACCCTCATCACTTTATTTATGACTTTTAGATGAGATAATGGTTTCCCACTTTGAAAAGAAAGCTCTCTACTTCAACATTTATTTTCTATAAATGCCTTGGCATTTATATTGCAACAGGAGACTATTCAGTGACATTATCTGATAAATATCATGTTATACAGCTGCAATTTACAATGCATATATTTTTAACAGTGCTTCTAAGCTAAATTAAATGCTTCTAAAATATGGTACTTATGGAAAACAAATGTCTGTTCTAGCAATTTTGTTTTTCAGGGTACACTATTTTTTTAAAATCAGATACCATCTTTATCCTGTCAGGCAGTAAATTATGCACTTGCACTTTCATAAACGCTCCCCTTGGGAACTTAGTCAATGAAATGGAAATGTCTTTTTCACACCCTCCAACTCCAGAGAAATAGAGGGAAATAGCCAGCTCGGTTATAAACTGAATGTCTAGCGGGAATCCATATAAAACGTGGATTAATACAGTCCTGATGCATGTATTGTTTAGCATATGTACCATTCATTCAAATGGCGCATTGAATTGTGACTCAGATCTTTAATGTCTCTCTTTTTTTTTTTTTTTCTTTTTTTTAATTGGGAGAGTAATTGCATGTTCAGTGGTGGGATCTGCAAGTAGGAAGATGCGCTGGCACCTCGCTGTTAACCTCCCTCCTAAGCCAGGGCAGCTGCGGGAGGAGGAGAACTCTGTTGGCCTGCTCAGGGGAGTAAGACACAACTGCATTTACACCTAGGCGGATCCTCCCCCGGGTTGCAGGGTGGGAATGAGCAGGACAAGGGTTTGCAATGGCACGTCCTTCCTTTGGGATAGCCTTTCCTGAGGGAGAGAAGAGGTTCTTAGGCAGTTGGACTAGACGATCCTTGTAGGTCCCTTCCAGCGGAACTATTCTAAATCTTCTACACCCACTACTATTTTCATCGGCCAGCCCCCAGAACTACCCTTGGCCTGTAGCGGTCAAACATCTTCGCGCTGATACTGGGAGTGGTTTCAGGAGCCACGTTATCCCATCACCGCCTCTAATGTGGAAAGTTTGAAATGCCGACAAAAAGGGAGCAAAGGAATGAGAGCAGGGGAGTCTGCTGCGAGGCCCAAGGATCCATCCAAAGCCGGAGGAATTACAGCAGGTCTGCTGTCGCGGAAGAGGCACTGAAGCTGTCCAGCTGACCGCTGAAGGTCCTTGTTTCTCCAAATCTGCCCTTGAGGGTCCTTTGAAAACCCCGGTTCTTCCAGTCTGGGGACTGCATGAAACGTGTGTTGTACTAGATGTGCTTTGCAATAGAAGTGAACTTACAGAGAACAGAAACCACCACCACCAAACAAGGATTCTTGAAATTTGGCAGAAAAAAATGCAGTGCACAAAACCCACAAGAACGTGAGCATCTTTGCACAAACCCAGTTACAGATGCATTCCTTAAAGGTAATCCCTTCAGACAGAGAGGGGCTGCCATTTCTTTGAAAGATATTAAAGCAGCTGGTGCTAAAATATAGAGAATTTTTGAGCTATCTGTCAAGGGATGGACATTTAATGCTGTATCTATATTCGTTGTTGTTTACAGTTTATTTTGATACCCAGTTCCTAGCTACTGAAGGTAATTGAGACTGCAAACAAAATCTCACTATCACTGATCTGCCAAATCAAATTTTCTTCTCCTCCAAGTATAGTATTTTTCCTTGGCTTCAGAGAGGAAAAGAATTATGCAGAATGAATGAGAGAGAAAAGGGATTAGTTTCTATAATGACCATAGCGGCCACCTCTTCCTTGATCTTTCTGCAGTAGTTCTTTCTCAAAGATGGGAGTGATTACTATTGTAATTTAGAACAGAGCTTGTTCTTTTTCCTTCTGCTGCATCTGCTTACTACTTTCCAAATTAATGCATGTTTTAATAAAAAATAAATATCCTGATTACAGCTGGGATAGTGGACGACCCTATCTGGGATACGGATGCAGCAAGATTTTCATCATCTTTGCTTCCCCATCCTGGAACGGTCTTTGATAGAAATTAAAGTAGCCGCGAGGCTATTTTGACGACTTCTAGCTACCGGAGGCCTCAGAAGAGGTTGTCTAAGGCAGTAAACGAGCAGCCACGTGTCTCCTGCGCTGTTTTCGAGGTGTGTGGTGCTTCTGAGGATCTCCCTGCCCTGTGGTGGTCCTCCGGTGGCCAGCAGCAGGTCCGGGTGGGAATTGCAGCAAGAACAGGCTGAGGGAGCTGAGCTTTCCTCGTGGTTTCTCACTAGCTAACACTACTAAATAGGTTGTTTCTCCAGGTCTTCAAAACGACATTGGATTTTCATTATATTTGGGGACTACTCGCGCTCCCTTGGACCTGTCCCGTCCACGTGCCTGGTGCAAACGTACTACAGCAATCGAATTTAATGCCAACGCGGCAACTGGGTTTTCTTCTTCCTCTCCCATGAGATCTGTCTGTACCGAGATTTTTCTCAGGTCTTGTTGAGAAGTTTTAGTAAACCAGAGTGTTGGGAGATGAACTATTTTATACGCTCGGCCTCCTGAAGTTGCTTTAGCGCTTTTGTAACCATAGCCCTAGGGTGAGCCAGTTCACCCCTAAAATCAGCGTGTTCACACCTAGTCGTGCACGGGCAGTGGAAGCAATAACTCCGCGGCACTTTGGGGGACTCGCGTTTAGTGACGGGATTTAACTCTGCAGAACTCGTACAAAAGTCATAAAGACTCTGTCCTTCGCTCAAAACCATCTGTTAATTCTACTTAGGAGCTCATCATCGAAAGGTTGCCTATATTTTTCTTCTAGCTTTGCAAAAATAAGCACCGGTGAACAAAGATGAAAGGAAAATGTTGCTGGTTTCTTCCCTGGAGATTGTATTTCTTACTTGTTGCATAACTGCTTATTTTAGCATCAATCAGCCAAGCCTTTGTTGTGTAGACAATTCTGTCCTTTTAGAAGATTTGTGCAGTATTATTTCTCCCCAAATGCTTTTTTTCTTTTTATCATTAATTTCTTCTCTTAGCAAATGCCAACTGACAACACCCTGTCAGAGCTCTTCATAAGTGTTACATAAATGTCATCCTATGTAAACTGAGTATTGTATATATCATATACATGACCTTTCTGTAGAACCATCCGTCAGGTGTTATCACTGGGTATTTTACATGTATGTGTTACACATATGCATTTGTCTACAAGTTTTGTTGTAAGCGTGCCTATATGGTAGCCAAAAATCTGTTGAGCGTGTGACCGCTACCGCCAGGAAAGTACTCCAAATGCAGAAATGTCCGAATTCTTCTTGTTAGTGCGACTTAATCCACACCCTTTTGTTGAAGCAGAACATGATTTTAATTGCATGTTCAGATACTATTTTTCTTCTGCGTCGCTATGGCGTGCAGTGCATGAGATGGTCAGCGAGGGGCTCAGCAACGCTGGCTTGTTCCTATTGTTCAGCACATGATCCTAGGCCTTAGCTCAGCACATTATTCACATGTCTGACCACTTTTGGATTTCGCCGCAATAGAAAATACAGCTCCAATATTTCCATGTGCTGTTTTCAAAGCAGAACAAGGTGCTCGTCGTCTTCTGGGTAACAAAAATGCACTGAGGGTGTGTCGAGGGATGCTGCGGTTCTGCTGTGCGCAACCCCCTCTGCACGGAGGAACTGATCTGCGTGCCTGGATTCGGACACGCTGTGACCTCCTCTAGAGCTGTTGTCCAGAAATCCTGGAGAAGTGGCCAGAAGGGTCGTAAGGCTGTAGTGTGCTGTACAGGACCGGAGCAGGGACGTTGGCAGGTTCCTCCAAAGACAGAATTCTTAATTTCCTCATGTTTTTTTTCTACGGTACTTTGCACTACGCTGCATCAGTGCTTCAGCACCTTCATTAATCCTCCCCAAACACCCGTTATGAAGACAGGTCGGGGTGACACGTGGATGGATTAAGGTCAGTTTTGACTAATTCGGAGTACTCCATCTGAGAAGCGTAATGTCTGCTTTTTCAGAGCATTTAACATGATACAGCACTTCATACATGCAAGCACAGCACCCGCTGCTTCCAGCTGTACTAAGATGGATGTCAGCAATTCAGGCTAAAGGTTTCAAGCTACACACCCGCAATGTGGGCGACACAACCGTCAGCACCCAAAAGTTTAGTTTAATGACTTTGTTAGCGTTACAAAGCCTGTGGCAAGGCCAAGGAGAGAATCCTCCTCTTTGGGAGAGTTTTAGCCTGTCCTCACTGTCGGACTGCGTCCCTGTCCTGCAGCCCTTGCTTTGTTCTGCGGGCAAGTTTTTGGTTCTGCAGATAAGATGAGGATCCGGCCCAAATTTGTTTCTGTTTTGACTTACGGAGCAGGTCCATGGCGTGCAGGTGTCGTACGGAAAACAGATTGTGACGGTGTAATTAAGAACTGCATTGGAATATGCGTGCACGAGAAAGTCTCAATAAATTGGTAGAGAATGCCTCGCTTTGGGTATTTCTGACGTTCTGACCAGGTAACACAGCGACCTTCAAAATATCCCTTCAGGCAGCCTGTACATATAGATGGGTGGGATCGATCCATAGGTGAAATCCTGGCAGGGAATGCCGCTGGGTGCCGGAGCAGCGGGGCCGGCGTCCGCCGAGGTACCTGGGGCTGGCGGGGACTGACAGAAAGGGGCTGTGCTCATGCGTCCCACTGCTCTTGTCCTACCAGGAAAGGCTTTTTTTAACTAGGAGATGAAGCTTCCCATTCCCTGGGGGGGCCGTGGAGGGGGTTCTGAGCACTGGGGCAGCAGGTGCCCCAAGAGCAGCATCTCAAGGGACTTCAGCAGCCGGAATCAGGCGTGGTTTTGCTGCCTGTTGTGACCTGCTCATCTTCAAAGCCCGGTGACATAACTAATTTGGGTGGGTTTATCTAAAAGACCCTAAAAGGCTGCCTCATGCCAAATTTCAAGACCCTACTTCCAGTTATGGTCCTAAAATCAAACCCCAAAACCTCGACGAGCCCAAGAATGACCAAAGCAACGCTCCTCTCCTCCTCTTGCTTTCATCCTTGGAAGAGCCGAAGGACTTGGAGCGTTCGGAAAACGTCCAGCACAGGCTGCCAAGGCAGAAAGTTGGAGCCTAATTCATTCAAGTTTGGCAAATTATAAGGAGCCAGAACAGGGATGTACAGCGGGGCATGTCTGACTGCCTTAGCTGTGGTGGTTCTAGCTGTGGTCCCAATGGTTTTTAGCAACCGGTAACTCCGAATTTTAGAGTTGGCCAGCTTAACGAATTTAAGAGGTGATGGCAGATGATGACTGAAAGAGCATCTTTAGCCCAAATTTTAATCTTCTGCAGCGATGGTTTAAAACAGCGCCCGACAACTTCTTCGGTTTGTTTTACCGCAGGGCCTCTGGGAGTTTGGAAAGATGGACATGTGTACAGACCGCTCCATCCAATTATTATTATTATTTTCATTTAAGAAAGCGTTTTTATCTCAACAGCTGCCCTGCTGCTGTTTTTAATCCTGGGGAAAGAGCTGGCCACGGCCAGCCCTGAGCCACACCGACCCCAATCCACCCATTTGGGGGTGGAGGGAGCTGCTCCGCGGAAACTCCGCGAAGTTTTGGGGGGGGGTGGGGTGATATCCACC
>JANZLQ010000044.1:18479126-18490622 GCA_026212715.1 Elanus axillaris | reverse complement strand
TTCTTTCCTCCCCTCCTCTTTTCCCTTCCTGCACCTACTGGTACAGGTACTTGACTTTCAGTTCCGAGTGCTCGGTTCTTGAGGGGTGAGTTCAGGAGGACCCGCAGACTTCGAGCGGTTCTGTGGCTTGTTCAAAGTCACAAAGCACATCAGCAGCCAAGCTCAAAACGGGTCTCCTGTCCTCCTGAGCGGCGCGGTGGTACCCAACCGCTGCGGTTTTATCTCCGAGAGGATGGAGAAGTCGCAGCAGCTGGGCAGAAGCCGCTTGCTGACCCCCCCGGGAGCTGTGGTGCTGGCGGTGGGCTGCAGGGCTGTGCCGAAGCAGGCAGAGCAGCCCTGGGTGATGGGAAGCGTGCTTCAGCCTTGGCTCGCGCATGCTGGCTGTGGGACAGATCTACCAGAAGTCTTAAAAGAAGTAGATACCGCCTGAGTGGGAAGATGAGTCAGAGGGTAAAACCCCGGTCTGGTTGTACACAGGGGTCCTCTTCGGCTCCGGGATGCTCGGACTTCCCCCTGTAGACATACTGAGAGTGCGCACAGTTTCCATTCTTCTCTCTGGGCGCCTCTCAAATTTGCAGCCCAGACAGGTGGTTCACGTGTCTTTTGTCCCGTCCAGCAGTGCCGTGGTCCGTGGTGGGGCATCCTCTGGTGCGGATGCTCTTGCAGAGGGAGAGGCATTTGGTAGCGAATGCCCACAGAGGCAAATTGCCATGCAAAGCTGAGGGATGAAGGTGTACTCGCTGTACCTCCTAGGAGTGGGGAAAGCTGGTGGAGAGACACTGATACCCTTCAAGTTTTTTAAAAAAAGCCCCGTGAGGATTGTTTTCTTCTTTTTTTTAAGCCCCTGGGTAGTTGTCTGTCCTGAGGGTAAGTGCTGGCTCGTGCTGGGATAACACGGTGTGCGGATATTCAGAGATAGCAGTGATTTGGTGCTGAGATGAGTTTCCTGGGCATTAAGTGTGATGTTCAATTTCTTTTGTTACAGATGGAAGAAAAACGACGCAAGTACTCGATCAGCAGTGATAACTCAGACACCACTGACAGTAAGACCTTTAATTCAAGGCTTTGAACAAGATAACTAAGCAATTCACCTCCAGCAGGGAAAACGCTTGAATAATTACTTTGCAAGGAGTGGAGGATACTGCATTTACTAGGAAGTGTCTGCACAATGAACTGTGCGTGGGGCTGGGTTTGTCAGAAATGCAGCAACAAGCTGATATCAATTTAAATGCCCGGCTGTCGCTGGTCTTAACTGATGAGAGTGTCTCCCTCCTGTGAGGAGTCTGGGCAGGGGAGAGCCCTTGATTGCAAATCTGCTAACGAAGCAAACACCCTTTGTAGACAAGTTGTCCTTTCCTGTGAGCTGCAGCCTGAGACTAGTTAGCTCTTGACTGAGTTGTACTGGGGGAAAGGGAAGTTTTTCCTGGAGTCAGGGTAAAACCGGAGCTGCCTTGTTCCCTTCTTGCGAGCTGAAGAGTGACGTGGGAAAAGGGATGAGGCTCAAGCCAGCAAAGCTTGCAAGCCCGTGCTTGCTTTTCAACATCTACCTCACTTCATCCTCATTCAGGAAAGCACAGAAGCATGTGCTCAACAATAAACATGTGCAAGTGTGCTGAATTTTGGCTATAAATAGAGCGCTTTCCTCTCCCACTTACTCCAGGGTTTCACCCACTGCAGACATACCACAGAGCCTTAGTGTTCACTACCCTCGAGGCACTAGTCTAATCCCTTGTCTGGGCTCCGGAGTTTCCTACTAGTTGCTCTTGGTTTTTTACGAATGTCACAGTAATTTCATCTGGGCCGTGCTGGGAATTTGCTCTCCACACTTTACAGGATCTGGCTGCTGGATATCTGAGAACGAGAGGGACTTTGCTAAAGACACTAAACTTCTGGGCCTTTTCCTAACAGGATGATGGGGAGATTACAGGGGGTTATGGAAAGGCTGATCTTGCTGGGTTTGGCTGCTGTTCCCACAGCTTTAGCCAAAAAAATTGTCAGCGTGAGCGGAGTTTGCACCACTGCTGCCGACGGGAACCTGCTGTTTGGCTGCCGGAGGGGACCCCAGTTCTGCTGGAGCCCTGGGGGGGTCTGGGGGCTGAGCCCTGCCTATGGAAAGCGTTTCAGGCTCTCTCTCAACACTGCTGGCTTCTCGTAAAATAAAACATCTCTATCTCAGAAAGGGGTTTGTTTTGGAAGCCATGCTCCAAACTTCCCGTCTCCTAATCCCCAGATGCTCAAAGGCTTACCAAGCCGAGCCGCGCTAGCTGGCTTCTCTGCCTTTCGGGGGTAAGGCATCTTTAATCACGGTATTAAACAACGTGGCCTTATCTCTGTTGGGTTTGGATATTTATGCTGCAGGTGATACGTAAGCTGTTGACAAATGCTCTCCTGTAGGATAATTGTAAACAAAGCGATGACCTTCTTTTTTATGCCTCTGCCAGGGAAGGATGGTAGTGGCATGTTATCTAAGTCTACATACTTGTAGCACCACATTGCAGCTTGAGAAGAGGGGGCAAGGTGGAAAGTAGTGACTCGATCTCTCAGTATAAACTGTGGATCTGCTGCCGCAATGCTTTGAGCAGCTTGCCAAATAAAGCGGCATTTCCCAGAGGCTGCAGTGTAGGGACTTCTGCTGTGGGCTTTGCCTACGCAGTCCTGTTACGTACCGAAATGGTAAAAAAAAAATTACATTTGCGTGGAGCCCGCTTTAATGACATCTAGCCTGACACTGCAGTCGGAAAAACAGCTGTCCTTCGGGAATGACTGATGCCATCAGACCTGATCTTGATGTTACGAAGTGTAAGAAAGGGGCTTTATCAAGTAAAAGAGTGCAAGGTGAGCTAGTGCCTCTTCCCGGGCAAGCAAAAACAGGCACGTGAGATTTATCTGGGCTCGTGAGGGACTCAATTGCCTGAGCTGGCGGAGGGAGGGACGTTTCCCAGCGCGGTTGTCCTGCACCCGGGACAGCCCTGGTCCCTTGTGCCAGCTCAGCTCCTGGCCAGAGCCCCTCCTGAAGTCCTTGCATGCATTGCGTTTGGCAGTTGCTTATGTGCACAGTGGTGTTTCCTCCTACTCAGCCATCCAAGGATAAAATCAGTGTTAAATATATAGGCCTATCGATAGTTAATTTGTTGCACCCCAACGAAAACATTTTTATATAGTGGAACCTGGAGGAGTCCTGCTATGCAGAAGACCCAACTGTCATTATTATAAACAGATTCCAACAATTAGTTTATTGTTTATTATTACCAAATACATACAGCTTTTTTTTTTTTTTAAGCGATAGTAACACATACAGGTTGGAAGTAGAGATCAATAACCTAACGGTCCCAGCACATTTCAGGCGTTAGCTTCCCTTGCCTTGTGGAGGTGGTAGCAGTGATGCTGATAACTGCTCCAGTCAGGATGATGAGAGTCCATTCGTAACACTCCCAGAGTAAAGTAATCCCAAAGCAAATGCTGTCGTACTACCGAAAAAGTGTAAAGTGCATTCACTCGATGTGTCCTGTTGCGTGGTTCCCACGAGATGCTGAACTGCACACATTACTAGTGGAAATTACTAGTCCTGGCATGGGCAGAGGAGTTTTACCCAACTTGGTCAGTATTTTTGACCGGGGGTCTGAAGTCCTCGAGCAGTTCAGGTGCTTGTGTTTAAGCATCCTTATTAGAAAATTTTTAGTCTTGTCTCCTTAATTCCTGATCCCAATAGATTCCTGATTCCAGGAATGAGCCAGGGCTCATTCCTCCTTAGAACCTGTTCTTACTCGTGACTTTGGGGTTCTCATTTCTGATGTCTGCATTTGAACACAGTGTTTTTAAATTTCAGAGGCCTCTGTTTCATCTATAGCAGCAGGAAAGCGATGTTCGTCTATTCCGGTGAAGTACCCCGGGGTGTGCACAAAACATGGTGCCATGTCAAGGTTTTACTGCCTCTTAGCATTGACCCAAAGTGTTGGTTGAGCCCATAGCAGCAGCATGTGGGGCTGGCGACAAAGCCATGGAAAAAACTTGTCTCTTTTCCAGGTAACCTGTCTCTTGCCTCATTGCAGGTCACACCACGTCCACCTCCAGATGCTCCAAAATTCCGAATACCAAATCCACCTGGTCACGGCAGAAGGAGAAGAAGCCCTCTGAGGTAGGTGGGCTTTTAGGCTTTTGCCAAAGGAGAGCTTTTCCCCCAGGCTGTGCTTATGCAGATGTGGTGGCATCTGGCGTGCCCAGGGCTGGCTCTGGCCGGTGGGTGCCAGGACAGAGCATCTGCCAAGAAGCCAGAGTCCACGGTGCAGAGCCGGCCCCAGCCTCGTGCTCGGCTCCGCTGGGAGGGAGCAGGCGGAGGTACCCGCTGGGCATCTCTGATGTGGGGTCGGGGGTCCTTGTGCCTTGCACCCACTCCATTGGGGTCCTTGTGCCCGCTCCATCCCTACTGATTGATGGAAGTGGGGAGAGGTTGAGTTTGGTGGGACTGGGAGGTCCCGCAGCATCGGGGTGGCTGTGTGCTGAGGTTCCCCGGTTTGGGTGCCTGCCTGGATGCCCTTGCATTAATGGCAAATAAGTGGGAGGTACAGAGAGCCGTGAAATGAGAGACAGCACAGCTGAGTTGCAGATTACGTTGTCTTGGTTTCCTTCTGCCGCGGGCCTCAAGGGCATTGAGCTGAGACCATTGGTGTCTGACCTTCCTGCAGGGTTTTCCATCACTCCTAGCTGGTACGGGCAGCGCTGCCCACCCCGGGGGGGGGCATTGCCCCGGTCTCCCCTGCCCGCTCTGCGGTGTGGGGTCTGGGACCGGGTCAGGAGGAGAGGTGTTTCCCAAGGACCGTGCTGCTGGAAGGTACGATGCTGTGCCCTGTTTTCCCTTGCGTGCCTTGGATACGTTTCCACTAGATGTGGAAACTATACCAGGCATGAGCTGCTGTTGTAGCAACCGCAGGGTTTAGCGGTGGTCATCTTCATTCCAAGAGCAGCGTGAGCGAAGCCAGAGGGACGTTGTTCTCACATTCTCTTTCCTCTGGACCGGGGTCCGGAGTCAAACAGAAGGTTTAGAAGCAGGTGAAGCTGGCATGGCTAGTGGTCGCTCGCAGGCTGTAACCTCCTTCCCAAGCCCCCATGCTACGCCTCGCCTGAGGCTGTGGCCCGGTAAGCACAAACCTCTCTTAATATCCCCCCTTTGCATCAAGCTGAGTAGAGATTTTGAGGTTTTCCTGTGGTCACTGCCTGAATTACAGCTGCACTTAGCTCTCACCGCTCTGACAGATTTACATTGATATATCTAATGTGTTGGCGGTGGACAGAGACTTAAAAAGTCTGAGTTGTTTGTGCCTTGGGTAAAGAGAGGGGCTGAAAAGCTGTTATTACCGGCTGAGGTAACTGGAAACACTCCAGTGAGCAAAGAACCAGGGGTGCAGATGTCACTGGCTGCTGACAGGGCTGTCAGAAAGTTGTGTGTTAGGGCTGGTAATGTCGTTTTGTGCTTGTAGATGCGTCCCTTGAAATGGGCAAGGGGATGTATTCTGTCAGCTGAATCCCCCATTGAAAAATTGAAGCATTTAGAGCATCTCTTCCTCCTGAGACACCGTTACTCCCTCTCTGAAATAACTGCCCATCCTTGTGCCCGGTGTGTCCGTTACGGTGTCAGATTAGCCGTGTAGGTACCTTCCGGAGTCCCCCAGAGATGCCTGGCATTAGACCTGGTTAGATGTGCGAGGATGTGACTCACATCACCAACAGTGCCGTACGTGCCCGCCTGTAAAGTCCTCCAAGAGAGCCTGGGTTGGGAGATCTCTTTCTGCCTCGCCGGTGCAGACACACTTTTGTCTTTAATACGAATTGGCTTTATCGGCCAGCTAGGAGTTTACCTGGATGTAAATCCCAAGACTTAAGTGAAAATGCTTCTGTGCTTGACGAAGGATGGTCAGACCCGGATCCAAGTTTCGCTGCTCTGCAACAGCTGGACCGAAAACTAGATCTTAGTCCACGGCACCCGGGGAGACGTCAGATGTGGGGCCTGCGGAGGCCAGGCTCATCCCTCTGCTTCATGCTCGGTTATGTCCAGAGGATGGTTCTCAGTGAAATGTAGCTCTGGAACAAATCAAGTGGAGCAAAAGCTTAACAGTGCCCAGCTTAGCAACGGTTGGGACAGAAAGTGAACCCCGGTGGCATATCTGAACTGAAACTCCAGGGGAATTCGGGGAGGCGATGGGTAATTACTCAAGCTGGAGTTTGGCCAGGACGCTCAAGCTGACAAACCATCTTTTACAAAAGCGTGGTGGGAATGGCAGCAGATGGGAGCGGTCCAGATCTCGGCTTTACTCCCCTTACCCTGTATCTCACCCGCGGCTGCTGGCATCTGGCTCTGCTTGAATTCGGCTGAAACCCGGGAGTCAGGAGAGTGTGTCCCTGGGGTTGGACACGGGATTGCCTGCACGGCAGGTCCGAGACCGGGAGCTGTGCAGGGTAATGGTTTGGAGGTCACTCCAGTGAGTGCCGGTTTATGGATTTCCTCTGTGACAGCATCTTCCAAACTTTTCCACGAGTGACCCAACTTCTGCTCTTGCCCTGAGCACCGGTGAGCCCGTCTGGTCCATGTGTGGGATCCACTGCCTGTCATCTGTGAAACGCTGCGGAGTTTGGCATATCCCGTGGGATTTCTCGCAGGAGCCCTGGAGGATTTCAGGTGCAGACTGGGATGGGCGTCATGTCCCGCTGGAGCAAGTACTGAGAAGTGTAAACCAAACCACACCACTGTCAAACTACTTCCACATGAGATAGTGAAGTGCCTTTCTCTTTGCTACCCCACTGAGGATGGAAACCACAGGAGAGTAACTGGGAGAGCCCGATGAAAGTGTTATCAGATGTTGAAACCCCCCCCCGCCCCGGGCAGTCTGCCCCAGACTTTTTGGGTCTGGACAAGCCTTTTCAAACAGTAACTCACACTCCAGGTTTACACATGGCTCGTGGCTTTAGCAAGAGCTGAGCTGCTGTCCGGGTGCAGAGAGTCCGGGCACATCCCAGGGAGCTGGAGGACGAGCTGGGGGGAGCGGGGGGGGTTTGTGTGCGTGGGGAACCGCCAAGCTCTCCTGCCCCTCTCAAAGTCACGTCCCTGTTTCTCTGCGAGCTGCTGTCTGCATTCCCCCTGACAACCCAAGCAGGAGATAAAAAAATTAAAAGCATTAGTGTTGCATAGTTATTAGCCAGGTCAAGGGGTGATGTTTGTTATGAAAGACTCTGTGAGAAGGGATTAACTATACACATTAAAAACCACCCTATACAAGGCATCTGGAAAAACAAGCTTCTTAACATGGAAAAGTACTGAGCTGTTTGTAAACATCCGCGAAGGGGGCCATTGCCAGGGAGGGTGATTATATTTATCTGTGCCTGTCACGGGGCTCTGCCCGGGCTCTTGCCTGACGTGTCCCAGGCACCAGGCCTGGGTCTGGGCTGTCTCCTGTGCAGAGGTGACAGTCGTGAGACCTCAGGGCAGAGCCGCGGGGCGATGCCGATGCTGCTCCGGGCATGGACATGGCTCTCCTGCCCTGCCTTTGCCTGTAGGCAGAGGATGGACGTGGGCAGCTGCCAGCAGCTTCACGCATCTGCAGTGATAGCGGTCTACCAATCTGGTCCTTTTAATTAATCTCATTAGAGCTCATTTGTCTCTGAACCTGGCTTCGAACGGAGCGTGGCGGCCAGTACCCATCCCTGGGTGCTGCCGGCCGGGGAGATGCTGGTCGTGCTCCCTGCCCCAGGAGCTGGAGGGAGGGGGATGCTCGCTCAGGTCCTCCCTGTCTTGGATGCTGAATCTGCAGCGGGGAATAAGACGTGCCTCAAGTATGGATTTCTCTTTCTTTTAGTGGCGTATTGGTGCAGTCCTGCCCCCAGCTATAGTGCTGCTGGGGATACGAGCGCAAGCCTCGCTGGTTAGGCTGCAGTCATCAAGCCCTCTCTCCTGTTTCTGACAGGGAACAGTTGTCAGTGTCTAAGGAGAGAATATAAGAACAAGGCAAGTGTGTAATGATAGTCGCCGGTTCTATCTGCCAGCTCCCAGCCATCAGTGGCCTGGGGACTCCCTCGAATGCTGCCTCCGAGTCACTGCCTTAGCCGCTGTGTTAGTCATTAGCTCCTGAACTGTTTGGGATCCAAAACGCTACCCTGCAATGGGTTGCGCTGCTGGAAGGTATTGTAGGAGAAGAAAAACCACCTGATTTTTTGTGCAAACCATGTGCCTGACACCCCTCCAGCCGTCCCTTCTCTAAGCCAAAGAGCCCTGCGGGGTCTCGGCTCTCCTCATCTCACCGGACATCCTCATCACCCGTCTCCTTCGGTCCAGACCTTCTGGAGAGGAGGGGACCACAGCTGCAGGCAGGGTTCAAGATGAAGGGGAAACCACAAGTTTATACAATTTACATTATTTTCTGCTTGCCTTGTTTAGATACTACTTCCGTGTTTTGAAAGATCTCTTTTTAGATCTCTTTACAAGGATTTAACCCTCTCAACAAACATCCTCATTGTTTCCCTTCTAAAAAGTAATTCTTAGTGCTTTAGACCTTGGTTTTTTTTCCCTGTGATGGGTCTGTAATAGCCCAGTGCAATGCGCATTTAGTCCCTGCGCTCTCAGTGCTTGAAGAAGGTCTTTCATAAATATGGCCAAGCAAGACTGGACATGCTTTTAGTGGGTTGGATGGGGAGAAAATCCGTCTCTGTTGAAAGGTTTGACTGCGGTGGCTTTGTCACTTCTCCCAGGCTGGCGTGGGGATAACAGATTAATATCATTGTCTTCTGAATGCTGAGAAGGGCCAGACAAAAATGCTTCTTGTTCCTATTTTAAATTCTGTTGTTCATTGAATCTTTAACATTCAGCATTTCGAGAGGAAACAAGACTAGATAAAGAGATAGCAGGCTGGCTCCCAAATGAACACGAGAGTAAGTATTTTTTTCCCCACAGGCAGATAATATCGCTGCTTACAGATACACACCAGCCATTGCTGCATTTCGGAGCCTCGCTACTGAATATTGCCGCTCGTCTCATTTCGGAAAGGGCTGGAAAAATGTATATAATGGCAGGGAAATAGGGGTAGGGGGGCTGGAGGGGAGCTGCCTGGGCAGCCGAGGGCTGCACCCACAGAGGTACCGGCTCAAGCTGATACGAAGACAGTTTGTACAACCAAAAACTACTCCCAGGGCTCCCATTGTTCCCGTTGTTTTCTCTTTCTCTAAAAATCCTTGTGACTCATGAGCTACAGCAAACAATTTTATGCTTGAGAGAGTGAAGGGCTAATAGTGCTGGCTGGAAACGAGGAGGGAGCCCTGCAAACGAGGCGGCCGGAGACTCCCCTGATCCTGGTGTGGATGGAGGAACAGGGTTTTTGGCTGAGGAGGGGTATGTGGGACACAGCTGCCAGGACTGCAGCTGGGGGGGCAAAGAAAAAAAGCATGTTGAACTGAAACCTAAAGAAAACCTGTTGTCTCGGTGTCAAAAAGCACTCCCACGTCCCTCATGCCGTGTCCCGCTGCTGCCCGTCCTTCAAAGCAATGCTCGGAGTGCCGAGCCGCCCGCACTCGCTGCGGAGAGGTCATCCCTGCGGGATCCACGTCGCTGCTGCGGATGCGAGGGCATCGGGGGAGGATCACAGATTTGTTGCGTTATAGGAGGGAACAGATTCAAATGTGAGATTTCAGATGCAGGCTGTGGCCAGTCCCTTCCCGCCTCTCCTGTCCACCCTCTCCCTTCCACCAGGCACTTGATTTTGAACAATGGAATGTATTTCTCAAGCATTTCATACCAGTGCTTTGCAACGTGGAGTGCTTTGGAAAGGTGGGGTGTTTTTTTTTTTTTGCTAAAACTTTTCCAGAGATACAGATGTTTTTGTGTATAAACAAAATTACATCCCATCCCAGGACTGGGCGGAGGGATGGAGCTTGTCCCGCTGCCCCAAGAGCAAGGTCTAAAAGGCCCAAGGTCAGCTGGGTGCAAATGCAGGGGAAAATGTGTAACACAATTCCTGCTGACGCGGAAAACCTCACAAGCAGGGATCCGGCCTGCTGGAGCCCATCTGTGTTTGGCTGAGCCGCCTGGTCCATTCGGAGCTGGTTTTCACCCGCGCTGGTTTGCAGCAGGCGCCCGGAGCCGGCGGCCCCGGCTGCATTCCCGCGTCGGGTGATGCCGAGGCCGTGCCGCCTCGTCGGGCGCGATGGTCCGTCCCGGATCCTGCGCGGCAGTCCCTGGGCTGGCTGCTCTTTTAAAAGCTAATTAAAACCAGTGCTAGATGAGTTTTTTTCTTTTCATTTCAATTTAAAGCCCAAACCAGATACAGCTTATAGGCTCTCACCCAAGAGGTGGTTTTATACAAGCAGCAAGTTGTTACCATGGGTTCTGAATTTGGTGTTTTCGGGTCGGTATTCGGGGCTAAGGGAATAATTGGCAGGCTCAGAGCTACAGTGCAGTCACTTGAAAAGCTGAGTCCTTGACAGAGCCCATAAAGTGGGAGCTGAATAGCGGTGAGATTGCAGGGTCGCTTTATTAGAGGGGCTTGAGAGTGACTCAAAGAACCTGGAAATCGATAGGAGGATTGCACAGAGGTGGTGGAGAGGCTCGGAGAAGGGGAGAGACGGAGGAGGAATGCTGCTGCAGGGATGGGAGTCCTGAGGGAGGGATGGGAGCGCGGCGTTTCTGATGCCCATCGCCCTCCCCGTCGCGGCGAGGCACCGTGTGCCGTGGCATCTCCTCCCAGGGTAGGTGTTTCTCTCTGAGGTTCTCCAAGCGATGGACAAATTGATGCTGGTCCACGCGAGAGTTCCTGGAGGTGCCTTGCAGCCGTCTCGGGGTGCAGGGAACAACGGAACGGCTGCGTCTGGCGGGTGAAGCAGCAGATCCGCGAAGCGGAGAGGCTGATGTACGAGGTGCTGGTGGCTCAGGGAGGAGCTGAATCCAACCCTTGCCTTGCAGGTCCCTGCTGTAACCACAGGAGCATCCTTCCCACGCCAGGCTGGAGTGGAGTGAAGCATTAGGCTGTGAAAATTGGAAGATATATTATATTTAATCAGCTCAGGGGTTTTTTTTACTTTTTTTTTAGGGAGAAAATCCATACAGCTTTTGCTTCACAACAGCAGATGACAGAAATAACAAAAAATATTGATGTATCGTTGGGGAATGTGATGGCTTTGGTATCCCAGTGACTTTTCATGTTCCTGGACCACCGGGACCAGCTGTCCTGGGGAGGGACTCAGTCCAGCACCGCAAACCGGTGGGCTGGAAGGATGGGGAAATAGTAGAGATCAGTGGCAGAGGAGGTGATGGAAGCTGCTGCACTGATTGCTGCTTTCAAACAGTACGTGCTGGTTTGCTGCTCCTGCCTTGCTGGGTACGCTCATGCCGAGGAGTGGGATCCTCAGGAGTATTTTTATCCATTCTTACTCTTTGTCCATCACTGTCATACCCACAGACACCTGCGTTTTACACGTTACAACCTGGTGCTCCGTAGGCAGGGTGGGAAGGTGGTGGGGGGT
>JANZLQ010000044.1:18448020-18478666 GCA_026212715.1 Elanus axillaris | reverse complement strand
GGGGGTGGGGGGGGGAGCGAGGGGTCCAGCCCCCAGCAGGAGCTGCCGGATTCACCTTCCTGCTGCAGCTTCTGTGGAATCCCTGGGCACCTCCTTGCTTTTTGCCTTTTCCTTTTGCCCTGCCGTGAAACGTTCTCCTTGGCTCACCCGTGCGGCTGTGGGATCCATGGGGACCAAGACAGAGGGTTTCTCCCTGTGCCTTTCTTCTGCCTGGGGTGCGAGGCTGCACGAGCACGCCGACCCCCACTCCCGGTCCCTCTCGCTTGGCAGTACGAAGGAAAAAACGTCTTGGGATTTTGCAATTTCGTGTTCTTTTTCCCCATCTTTAAAGCTGAGGGTAGCGAAGGGCGAGGCTGGCCCCAGGGCATCGGTGCGATGCTCGGCTGAAACCTGCCTGAGGTTCCCGAGCGAGCCGAGGTAATAAAGTGAACGTCTCGGTTTGGCCTTCCCCGTTGCTGGCGGATCGATAGGCAATAAACTGGATCCCACTGCGGGGCTGGAAGGGGAGGACGGAGCCTGGCCAGGGCTGCGGGGGGAGCGGGGAGCGGAGCAGCCTGGCCTCGCAGACAATTTGTCAGCTCCTGTGGCCGGGGAGAAACAGTAAACACTTCTATTGAGGGAAAATTGCTTGTTTTGTGGTACCCAACTTTCTCTTCACCGCCAGGTCCTCGGTTCATCAGTGCCCAATTTATCCTTTATTTGGTTTTCATAAATAATTCAGAAGAGTTTGAGTAGAATAATTGAGTCTTTTGCCAACCCTAATCCCAGACAATTCAAAACAAAAAGACATTTAGATTACAATTTGAGCGTATTAGCTGTTGGGAGATTTCCAGACAACTGATCTGCTTTCCTTTACAATCTCTGTGCTGTTCTATCATTTCTAAAGTGTTCTGCTTTGATAGTTAATAATTTGAGCATTTCCAGTTCTTCATGAAAAGACAGAGGCATCGCTGTGATAAAGGGCGGGCGGGCGTGCTGCCTTTGGATGGGCGAGCTTATCTGTTTTCCAAGAAGGACTAAATAAATGAAGTAGTGAGATTGCAAATCCAGCCTGCGATGTGTCTTATCATCTTCAGGGAAATAGATACAATCGTGCTTATTTGGCTTAAAATTAAAACTAAGCTTCTACGCTGATGTGAGCTGAAGAGCCAGAAGGGATGAATTTGGGGAAGAGTTAATGCAGGAAAACATGAACCTGGGATCCACACCATGCAGAGGGGAGAAATTACACCGAGGGCTGATGCCGTTGCTGCGTTTTCCAATGCAGAGGCTGCGAGGGATGCGCGGCGGTTTGCCGCAGGGTTTTGCATCTGCTGAGGATGTTGCGAAGTATCGGTGAGGCTGGTCCCACGGATTCGGAGCAGCGGTGAGTGGTGTGGGATGCACGGCCAGCTGCCTGTGGGATGCTGCCTGGATGCCTGGACCGCCGAAGCCATGACCCCAGCAAAAAGCTGAGAGTACTAAAGGAATTACCTAAGTAGTGATTATAAGCAAAGCAAAACACGTTTAGTTTCCGACAGGAGGATCAGATGGAGCCGTTTTGTTTCCTGCCCATGGATGGCAGCCCTGGGGAGGGGGACGGGGCTCCCCAGTGGAGTTGCCAGCTCCAGCCTGGACTGGCTGCACGATGCAATGCAGCCTCCTCCATCTCCCTCTTCATCAGTAGGAGGAAGGTGATGGGCCAGGCGTTGACATAAATCCGCCGTGGCTGCCCACCCCGGTATTAACCTCGAAGCGATGGGGCCCCTCCGCTCTCAAGCTGTCGCCCGGTGCTGCTTTTGCAAAAGAAAACGGGGATTCTTGTTTGGAGCAAGGCTCTAGAAAGGGTGTTGCTGCGGTGGGTGCCAGCCTCCCCGGGGGGAGGCAGACCGCTCAGGGCAGGTTAACAACACGGCTGGACATTTTTGGGGTCTGCTTGCCCTGGAAAAGGGTACTCCCACGTCCCCTTTGGCTGCTTCTGCCCTGCGCTGCCGGCACCGTGCTGGGTAGGTTCCTGGAGGAGCTGTTTGGATTTGCATGCCATGAAAAGGTGATGCCGTGCTCCTGATTGCACGTTCAGCCTCGGCATTGGAATGGGTGGCCTCGGGAGGCAGCTGAGTTGGCGGAGCAGGAGGTGGAGGGCACTTACATGTCAGCAGGGTCCACTTCGGGCAGTTTTGAAAACCTGTTGGGTGCCCAGCACCTTCGGAAACCATTCCTGCCTGGCTTTGCCCACGAATCCCAAGGCTGAGTGTCTCCAAAACAGCATTTTCTATAAGTTTTGCAAATGGGAGCAGCGTAGAAGCGCTCCTGCCCCGATGCTGCCCTCGACCACGCGTGGTCCGGGCACGGGAGAGCATCTCGTCGGCCGAAGCAGAGCGGTCCGAGGTGGGACGGCTCGCTCGGGTTTGCGTTCTCCTCGTCGGAGGTGGGCACCAGGACTGAGTAACGGGGATGTTGTTTGCCCGAGTTGTGACCCTGGCAATGTGGGGATGTCAAGAACGGGGTGTGTTTGTACACTGTATTTTAGAACACGAGATACAGTGGGGTTACTTTGCTTGTTTTGGTACGCAGACACGCGGCACTGGAAGGACTCGGACATCTCGCATATCCCTTCTCATGTTTGATTAGATATATATCTTCATTTTTTCTTTTTAATTTCTCACACTGGCAGCACAGGAAAAGGTTACTGTGGCGTCCCTAACGGTGCATTTGTAGCACATGGAGACTTAAAGGAAGCCGATCTTTCTCAAACTGAGCCTAATTCTGACTGTAATATGTAGGCTGTTAATTATGTTTATTGAAGGATGTGCTGAGACTGTGTCTGGCCAACTCGGTTCAGGTCTGTATAGATGTAGTCAAAAATATCTCCCAAGCGGATGCATCAGGAGGAAGGTACCAGCAAAATTCAGAGAGGTCCCAACATAGAAGAGGTTGTTTATGTATTGTATTTAACTCTAATTGGGTTAGCAGCTGAGACTCTGAGGATTAAACAAACTGACCTAAATACTGGTCTCAGTGGTCTTAGTTAATGTCTAGTTTCCTGCATCTCAGCCGATTTGGTTTCCCAAATACTCTCCAAAGCATGTTATCTGTCTATCAAAAGTGTAAAACCATATTGTATCATTTATTGTGGTTCTGACAAAGCAATACTCATTCGGAGAATAGATTCTGTGAGCAGATTAAACAGCATCTGAAGAAAACACCTGATCCATCCTGGCCCCGCAGAAGGTAGCGCAGGAGTAGCAGGGATGCAGTGGATAGAGTGAGATGGTGTCCAGGCATGATTGCTGGCACCATCGGTTATCATTTCAGCTAATAGCAGATGGTAGAGAGGAGAAATCATCCATTTTCATTTACAATTTATTTTTATGCTGCAAAAGGCAGGATTGCTCGAGTCATTGCTGTCAGGCAGCCCTCTGGAAGGAAAACCTTATTTACCGTGAGGGATTTTTTTGGAATGAGTTTTTCATTGTGGTGTATTGGGGGAAGACTCTGCAGGGCCGGAAGCGAGATGGAGAATGAATCCATTTACTGTCTGAGAGGCTGGAGGATTTTCGCAGAGGAGGGGTCCAGTGTCGATCTCGGAGGAGATTTATTGGGTCAGGAAAAACCTCTGTATGTTTGGCTGTGGATGTCTAAGCAGGCACCTAGATCACCTTTTAGTTGGATATTTTCTAGCTCTGGCATAACCCAGCCTGGCTTTATTTTGCCTTTTGCCCCTTGGTGTGCAATCACCAGTGGAGCCCCGATGGGTACCTTCAGCTTTTGGCTGTCCCCGCTCGGGGCAGGGAGGTGACGTGATGGAGACACAAAGGTGCTCGGGGCGATGAGGTGCCTCTGTGTTTCCCACAGCTTCATTCATGTCAAGAACATGATTTCTTCTAGTAAGGCTGAACGTGGAGAAGCCCAGTTGCTGTACATCCCTTGGTGTTTGGAGTAGATACTCGTGTGGCTACGTGGAAAACATTGATCCCCTAGGAGAAAGCAGCCTGGTTTAATAGTAATTTTTGGTGTGTGTCTTGGCCAAGCTTGCACCCCGTGGCTGGATTTCCCCTCTGCCTGGGCTGGGCACCTCGCAGGGGTTGCAGCCGCGGGGCTCAGACCCTCGGCACTGCCTGGCCAAGCAGGGGAGTCTGTCCCTGCCTGCACAACTTGTTCTCCTGCCCAAATCCCACCCTGGAGGTGATACAAAATGCCACCCTGAAGCCGTACTGTTGGGGATGCCGGCACTCGCCACGCTGTCCCTTGGGGACCAATTCCCCAGGGCACCCTTCCCGGCCGTGCGTGCATCCAGCCTCTGCCAGTCCCCTTCACCCTGCCTCTTGGATTTTGGTTTTTTTACCGGTGCAGGTTTTCCGGACGGATCTGATAACAGCCATGAAGATCCCAGACTCCTTCCAGCTGAGCCCTGATGAGTACTACGTCCTGGCTGATCCCTGGAGGCAGGAATGGGAGAAGGGCGTCCAGGTGCCGGCGAGCGCCGAGGCCATCCCTGAGCCCGTGGTCAGGTAAGCGAGCGGGGTCCCCTCTGCAGGATGCCCTGTGGCTGGTCCCCTCCGTGGGATCCCCTCTACCTCGGCGGGATGCACAGCATCCCGGAGGGCACGTAAAGGGGATGCGCGGGGACATCCCACCGCACCCTGCCATGGGCAGTGGATTTCTGAAAGTCCCTCTTGGGTGCGCCCGGCTCTTCTCAGGCAGCGGTGAGAAGCCGTGCCAAGCAGGCCAGCTCCTTGTTTGCTCTTGGTCGGGGAATTTTAAAAAGGTCTGATAAAATCAAAGGGAGGATAAAAAAATACCAACAGAAAACCACCCAGAACGTCAGCCTCTGCCTGGCTGGTTGATGCATCTCTGTCTAAGAAACACGTGGCTGTGCCGTTGGTATTTCACGGCAGGGGTGCAGGAGTTGGCCCTTAAATTAAAAACTTCCCTCGTTACCGTGTAAGCTGTTCGTGCGTATCGGAAACGTGATGGGCATGCTGAGATGCGGGGCTTGGGAAAAGGAGCCCAGCAAATAGACGGGCATCTCCTGGACCTTGTAGAGACGACGTCTATCGGCCTAGATTGGTGTCTCATTAGCTATTTTAAAATAGGGAACTGAGTTTTAAAATAGACACTTAAACAGCTGCTGAGGCAGAAAAGAAACGGGGGAGCTGCTACCCGTTCGCCATGTGCCGGGGATTATCCCAGGGCGATGGCCGAAGCCGTGGGGGGGAAAGGCTGGTGCTGCCGGTGGGGAGAAGTGGGCAGGTTGGAAAGGGACCCCAAAACTCGCAGGGTTGGACCCCAAAACCCGCAGGGTTTGCAGGAGCTTTGCAGCTCCCCCGCTCCCTTCGTGGCGGGCGACCCTGGGCGCACAGCTTGGAAAAACACTCGCAAAAGCATCCGTGCCGGCGTGGTGCTGGGGCTGCGCGTGGGAGCGGGGCGTCTGCCGGGGGACGCGTTTTGCCGAGGGATTTGGGCAAGGCACAGAGGCCGGCGGAGGCTCTGCTTGTCCCACAGCAACAGCAGCTGCTGCTGCAGCTGCCGACCCCGCTTCTGAAGTAAACTTTTGTGTACGTTCCCCTTCCTCCCCCGGGGAAAACAGAGAAAGAAATGAAACTTTAATGAGTCTGAACACATCAAAAGGGAAGTTGTAAAGGGGGCTGTTGAGTTGATTTAATCCTTGGGAAAAAAAAAAAATAGAAAAGAGGGGGGGGGGGCAAAAAACCCCTATGTGTGGAATATCTTTTTTTAGTCGTCTTTGATAGCTAACCGCAGTCTGGACTCAGAAGCGCTCTGCTCCCCAGCTGAGGGCTCATGCCGGTGCTATTTCCAGCTGAAAAGTGATAGCTCGGTGCTGCCTGGGCTGGCGGTGCCCATGTAAAGCCAGCCTGGACAGTGGGCTGCCTGCGGGCGCTGCTTCCCGGCATTCCGCAGGGTGAGGTTTTTTTGCATCCCAGACCTCTGAGCCCGGGGGGCTGCCGGGACATGGGGCGGGCTGCAGACGTGCCCCTCTGCTTTTCCCTGAGCCCTTGTTGGTGGGGGTCCCGGGGCAGCTCTGCCAATGCCTGGTGCAGGTCGTCCCTCCCAGGTCCCCATCCCACTCTGTCCCACTCTGGTACCAGCCCTTTCCCAATATCTTTCACATTTTTGGGGGCTGCTCTCTTGTTTCCTCTCAGTCCTCTCTCCTCTAGACTAAGCAGATCCATTTATTTTAAGCTTCCATCAAAGGTCGTGTTTTCTGGAGTTGTGAACATTTTTGTCAGCATCTTCCAGGCTTCCCCTGGTTTTGCCCGTGTCACCACAGGGACATGCCCACGCGCTTCGGAGAGGACATCAGACACCCCACCACAGCCTGGCACTGCCCACGCACCTTGAGCTTGGATTTCACTGTCACCATCGGATCCTCCTCTGAAGAATTTCCTAATTCTTGGGGTTATTTTGCTCATTTGATTATTCTTGAGCTCGGTACTAGTCCATAACCCTTGACGAATTGCCTCTTGCAATAGCTGCAGCTCTTTCTTCAATTCCTCAACACCGTTTTGAGTTCAAGCCTTGTTCTCCAAAGACTTTGTGACTTCCCCTTCATCAGAGTTAAATTCGGCAGACCGAGCAAGCGTACCCCGTGTCTGTGCGAGGAAGCCTGGCCCCGCAGAGGTCTCGGCACAGCCCACGGGCACCGGCGAGCATCTCCTGATAGGTAGCGTTGAAGCCTCGCTAAGTCAAGACGGGTCCCATCTGCTCCTCTCCTATCCACCCACCACAGAGGTCCCAACCCCCATCGGATGGTTCTTACCCTGTGTTATTTTGTGCATGCATTCATATAGATGACTTGTTTGTTTCTGTGGTTTTCCCGAGTTTTATTTTTAAAGGCAGATAATGTCTTCTGGTCGTCTGAAATCCGAGCTGTTCTCTGCGACCTCTCAAAGATCTTCATTAGTGGCTCCAATGCTCTCAGTTAATCCCAGGTGGATTTCTGCAGCCCCTCTGGGTTGCGACATGCCCCTCTCATCCCCGGCTGCTCCTCCCGGGCTGCCGCGGGATCGTGCTGCTTATCCACAGCCTTAGTTTCCTCCGAGGTCTTTCCTCTCTGGTTGCTCCATCTGTCTGTCCTGCACCATGTCTCATCTGCCTGAACCATCTTTCTTTGCTGGCTTTGTCCTCGGGCTGAAGCCTGTTCAGGACATTCCGCCTTTGCTAGTACGATGTGAGTGGAATGAAGAGCTCATTTTACAGCAGCGTTAATGGTTACACCTGGTTTGTGGCCATGATGCACATCCCAGGGGGAAGAGGGGTGACACTGCCAGATTTTTTTTTTAATCAGGACCGCATCTCTCCACATGCACACCAGAAGGCACAGCGGAGACGGGTGTGCTCCTCCTGAGCAGTTCTCCCTCCGACAGCATCCCTGCCCTCAACGTGTTCCCACTTGGATCACCGATGTGAGAGTTGGAGATGGAGAGAGCAGCGTTCAGACTGCCAAGGACAGATGAAGACTGCAGTCCCTCTCGTATCGCCAGTGTTAGACAACTCCCTCTTGCAGCTTGCCCTCCTTTGGAGAAATGTCAAGCAGTTTTTTACAGGAGATGACTATATTTCATCTGCCTAAAGAGAGCAGCCTTAAAAGGCCTTACAACTCCATTTACCTCCCTAGTTTAATTGCTTTAATTTGCCCCTGTCTCCATCCCGGCAGCAGTGAGCAGGTACCTCGCTGGACCCCCTGAGCTGCTGATTTTGCTGTCGCCCTGCGGCTGCTGCCCCATGGGCTCTGCACTGATTTTCCCCTTTGCTTCCAAACTTTCCTTTTTCCCTACTCAAAAAATTTCACCTAAACCCAGCGGATCCTCCCTGTGTCGGATATGGGTAATCCGAATTCCTTTCTTTGCAGAAAAAAAAATATCCCAGCACTGATTTTTTTGTAGACTGGGGAAATCTGGAGCCCAGCAACTGCTGCTCTTCCTCGCAGTTGGGGCAGCGTTTTGCTTTCCCCCCCCCCATCTCAAAGGTGTAACGCAAGGGTGTGACAGAGTATCCTGCCCTTAGGTCTGCTGCAGCAGGGAATGGATGATCGTGGTAATCCAGTCCTAATGTTGTCACTCCTGACAGCCATTTCCATGTGAAATTCCCAGAGGGAGGTGGGGGGATGCGGGGGGAGAAGCCACTAGAGCCCTGGGAGCTGGAGAGCAGGCAAACACTGCCAGCAAAATAATACTCAGCCCATCATCCTGCGACCCCAGGGGTTTGGATCCTGGGCTGAACGATCGGCAGCGAGCAGATTTTGTCGCGGAGGGTGCCAGAGTCGCTTCCCACTCCAGAGATGGATCTCACCCTCGGAAGGGTGCCTTGTACGCAGCCGCTGCTGCTCTTTTCATCTCTCGCCTGGGCGCTTGGAAACCAGCTCTTCCCACCCGCACCCTGCCTCTAGGTTTTTTACCTCCAAAGCTGAAAATTAGATTTTTGAAACATTTTCTTTTTCTCGAGCTCTGAAATGTCAAAAGCTGGGGGTGAGACAGAGGGAAAGAGCTGTATTTTAAGGAATGCTTTCCCCAGAAAGCAACTGTCTCAAAATGCCTCTGCTAAGAGCCACCTTAAACTCGAGGGACCTTTCTAGGTTAGCACAAATCGCAGTGCAGTTGCAAGGAAAGCGGTGGGGGAAGAGGTGCAGCATCTCTTGCCTCGGTGTCCTGGGAGACACGGATGCTGCCGATGGCCACCCGCATGCCAGGGTTATCAGGCAGCGCGGGAGTTCAGCTCTTTCCTCTCCGCAATCATTTCTGGCTCATCGCTACTGAAAAGGGTTTTATTTTGTACGGTAGCACGCCTGAGAATTGCCCAAAGCTTGAAGGGCTCCAGCGTGGCGAGAAAAGCCGCTTGCAGTCAGATGAGAGCAGGGGAATGAGGAGTCGAGGCGAGTTTCCCTTCCAAATGGCAGGGAGCGGCCGGCTGGCATCCTCTGCCCGCGCGTCTCCAGGTCACCAGCCTTGGGATGTGGGTGGTGAGGACGCTGCATCCCAGGGATGCCAGTACATCCCATCTCCGTTAGAGCCCGTAGCTGAGGGATCTCCACTGGCTTTCGAGAACCAGAGAGGAGCCTTACGGCCCTTGTGTGAGCTCTACATTTATTTCACAATTGGGTAAACTGAGGCACGGAGATTTCCACCGTGAGTCCGTGGTAGAGCCGGGTACAAGGTCCCAGCCTGGTGTGGGAGCGGAGCTGGGTGCTGGATGCGATGTTGGAGCATCTCAGCATGGCTTGAGTTTAAGGATTATGCAAGGTTAAGTAGCAGGAAGGGTTACTGCAGCGGTCTCGGAGCATCAGGGCTGCAGGTACCACTCCTGTTGTAAATGGGAAAGAGAAGCTTTAGATGAGCTTTGTCTTCCCAGAATCACGCCGCCATACACCCAAGAGGAAAGCAGGCCTTGCTGGTTTGCCATGGGTGCTTGTAAGAGCCCGTGAAGCTCTTTTTGCAGAGCGAGTGTGCAGGGATCTGACCCGGGCTCATCCCTATCCACTGGCAGAGATGCCGGTGTCGTGCACGGCGATGCGCTGAGGTTGCTCAGCAGAGCATCCCTCCATAAAGCAGCAGCACCTATGTTGGATTTTACACACCTGTATGGGTTTAAATTCCTCCTTTATTTGACGAGTCAACATTTTTGGCATGTGGTTCCTTCCCCAGGCTGCCAGGGATGCAGGCAGGATCTAGAGGTGGCTCTTGGATGTCACGTTAAGCCACATTAATATGTGCCGTAGATTCTGTTTCCTGTGAATTTGCACACAGCGGGAGGACGAGCAGGAAGGCTGCTTCTTACTGGCAGGCTTCCCAGATATTCTTGGTGTTGCAGATCTCTACTTGCATCGTTGCTGTGGCCCTGTTTTATCAGAAAACAGCAAGTGCTGCGGCAACAGGAAGGCACAACCTCTGCGAGCACCGACTCGGCGATGGCAGTGGCCCTGGCGCAAATGCCGTCCGTGGCATCGGCGTGGTGTTTGTGTCATTGTCCCGTCCTCCTCCTCCCTCGGGTCCCCTCTGGCCCTTCTCCGATGGCCGCACACGCAGGTAAAGCAGCTCCTTGCTGCGCTGCTGGGCATGCGTCGAGCCGGTGCAGGGCTGGCTGCGCCTGGATTGCGATGTGGAGCTGCCCGGCGTTCATCTCCTTCGAGCTGTGTTGCTCCTTCGAGGACTCCAGTCCCATAAGGAGTTGCTCCAACATCTCCAGGAGGTCCAGCCATTCTTTGGGAGGGTGCGGAGTTGTTGGCAGCGGTGTTCATGTTGTGGTTTTGCGATAGCAGCATCGTGGCAAAAGAGCAAGAGAGCGGGTCTGCTCGCGGGGAGCGGTGTTGGAAGTGGGTGTAGTGGGGCAGGGAGAGGAATTAACTGGTGCGCCAGTAATGGGTGTAGGATTGGGGCATGTCCCTGCTCTTCTTCCCTTCTGCGCCTGGTGAACGGACACCTCGGCTCATCCCGGCGGGGCTGGATGCCGCATCCAGAACAGCCAGCGCAGGGAGGGAGCGGCTCCAGCGAAGGGAGAAAATAACACCGGGAGCAACCTTGGCCGCGGCGCGGAGCGTGGTAGCGCTGGCCCGGCAGCGGGACGACACGATGCAAATGTCCCCAGCAATGCCTGGACGTCACCTCTTCCTCCGCGGGCAGCAGGAGCCCTGGATGGCGGCCAGGCTGTATCCCTGCAGCAGCACGGCTCCCAGCCCGGGGAGGGCTTTCCGAGGCTTCGTTCTCAGCATGTACTGTTATGAACCAGCACACTTTGTTCTCGAGTGTTGAGATTGGACTTCCTTTCCTCGGTCGGCGACTGGAGGCTGGCTGTTGACTCATCAGCAGCTTCCCTTGGGCTTTGCTGCAGAAGGGGCAGGCAGGATTCTGCAGCAGTTTGTGTATCTTTTGGAGCAGAGCTTTTTTTTTAACATGATCTTTTTTGTTGTTGTTCCTTTTTTTTTTTTTTCCTTCCAGCTCATCATGAAAAACGTGTGAGCTTGGGGCTTGCAGATGGCACGCTGGTGATTTTACAGAGGGCTATATCTTGGGTCAGTTATCACCATTCTGTGCCTTTAAATATGCCTGGATTCTGGTGTGCTTCAGAAATACATGTACGCTTCCCTTTCAAGATCTGAGACTCCACTCTGATCAAAAGAAATAAAAATCCCGACTGCCCTAGGCCTAAATGTTTAGATGACAAGCTCTGGGACGTGGGAGCGCGGGGAGAGGAAAGCTTGCTGCCTGCGTGCTCCGTGCGCTCCCGGGACCCCCCCCCCGTGACTCCTGCCCACAGTGAGGATGGGCTGGCCAGTGGCACTGATCCAGGACAGCAAAAAAACCCCAAAACCCAGTGATGTAACGTCAATGAGTTCCCTCTGCAGCTGTGCCGCTGGGAAAGGGGAGGTTTCCAGTCGGATCTGCTCAGGCAGCCCTTGTCCCCCCGCAAGCAGCGGGGAGGGACGGGTTGTTTGCAGGGTGGTCTGTCCTGCTGGTCTTGTAGAAATCTGATTTAGGATGGGGTGAATCGCCTCTGCAGCGGTTCCCTGGTTCAGAGGATCTGGGTGGTGCAAAAGGTGGTATCAGTGCTGCAGAGGGTTCTTAGTTCGTGGCCAGTGCCTGTGAGTGCTTTGCAGAGGACTAAGTGTGATTTACTTTGTCTGTTACTTGTAATTGTTTCTGTTTTACAGTCTGCTTGACAAGTTCTCGTGTGGGCTTTCAGCAAGCCCTCACCTTTATTAGTTTGCCATGGGAAATGTGTTAATCCAGCCTGTTCTTACCTAGTAGCGAGCCACTTGGACTTCTCTTTTGAATGTTTGCTAATCCTCCCAGTGGATGCCTGTGGTTTATACTGGATCAAGCACACAGAAAGTCAAGTGTATTTCCGCAGTAAACGTATAGAATGAGCAGGCTTGATTTCCCGCGGCTGTGTAACAAGGTTTAGGGCTCTTGGGACGGACTCTGGTTTGGTGCAGCCTCAGGAGCCTCCACATCTCGCTCCATCACCTCCGCTCTTCATCCAGAACGGTGAATTTAGTGTACAGTCGGGCAAACCCTAGCAGATCTGATTGCTGCTGCTTGCAACCGCAGCAGTAATTAGATCACCTCTTCGTGATTTAGTGCACCTTGCGTCCCGATTGAACAATTCAAGAAACTATTACTCTTAAGTGCTCTTCAGAGTGATGGGAGGAGCAGGACAGCCTTCCAGCAGGAATAGCTGTGCCGTTCTTGGTGCTGCTGTGGATATAATCCTGCCTGCATTGCTAGAAAGTGAGCTTTACCGTGTTCCCAGGACCGTGGTGAGGTGGAGGGGAGCTGGTGGGTGCTTTTCTTCAGTGCACTTGAAGAGGGTCTGGAAAATGCACCAAGAGAAGCGTAGCTGCGTAGCAGTACGTGGATGGTGCAAGAGGCAGACGGATCCCTCCTGGTTTTGTGGGATGGGCCGTGCGCTGCTGCAAGTGACTCAGCGTCAAAACTGTTCTCATGTGTTTCAGGGTTCAGCGTTAGTGCAGTGATTCAAAACACATTAAAAAAAGGCTGGATGCTGCCTTTTCAAATTCCTCAAAGCTTTGCTTTCATTGGGTTGGTTTTCTCTAAGGAGACCTGTGGGCTGGCACCGTGCTCATCACAGCAATAGTCATCTTTGTGCCCTCGTCTGTATTTGAAGCTTTCCGATGCTCAGCTCCGTTAGCAGCAGGGTCGGGGGGATTTGGCCGATTCCCGACCTGCTGTGACTCGTGCCCGCAGCCCCTGCTCAGAGCATGGCAGGTGCAGGGCTGCTGCCGTCGCTCGCAGCCTCTGGTCCCCCATAGTAGGTGGACACAAATAAGAGTGAAGCTGTTTCTGTTACTAAAATAACAGTGGAAACATTATCTGGCTGAGATGATTAATTCCAGATGCTTTAACGTTAGTAGCTTAGCTTAAGTTGCATGAAGAAGCAACATTTTTCGTCTTTTTATATCCAGAAAACATACACTCAAGCATCCCTGCCTTCCCCTAGTAGCAACTCCAAGATATATATATATTGCTTCAATGGAAACGAGCAGCATGCTAGCAGCCTGCTGGCTGGGTTTGGAGAAGGTTGGCATGCAACACAGGTCCCTGAAGGGCCACCAGGTAGGTCAGTGGTGCTCTGGGAGAAGCAGAGCAGCACCCGTGGGTGCTGGTGTGGGTGCTGGCTCTGCCTGGGTCACCCGTGGGGAGCAGATGCTGCCTGAGCATCCCCTGGGGCTGCGGGCTGCCGTGTTTTGCGGGGTTCCAGAGCCGGAGGAGCAGCACAAGGCTGTGCCTTCTCCCAGCAGCGGGTCAGAGCCCGCTCCCGCTGCCTTCCATGCCGCCGTTAAGGCTGAATGAGAGAGAAAAGGGGGAAAGGAATACAAAGAAGGATCCTTGCACAGCACCGAAAATGATGTGTGTATTTTGCTCTCAGCCCAGACACTGCTTTTGTCTAGTCGACCAGAAAAACATCTGCGTTTTGTTGTTCCAACCAGCCCACCAGCAATCCACTGCCTGGCCATCGCTGTCTGTCCGTGCAGCCGTGGTTTTTTCTTCTGCCCAGAAGTTGTGCAGATGAACCCTGCTGTGAAATGGTGCCCGTCCTCTCCTCCACCTCGGAAGGCAGAACCTGCTTTGCAATTTCCCCGATGCTCCACCTGAACGCTTCTTTACCAGGTCCCTTCTCCGATCTACATTGAAATGATTTTCTGGGCACTGAATCAGAGTTGGGACTTAAATAATTCATTTGTTGAGCTAAATCTCGGTGAGATTTAGGCTGGAATAGAAACGTGAGAAAGACAGGGACATCAACACTCTGGTCTTTATCTAGTCTTCTGAGTATCAGCCTTTTTATATGGTGATAAACAGCTCAGAAACGAAATTGGAAAAGCTGTCTGGATTTAACAAGATGGCTGTTTAGTGCCTCCTGTTCACTTGTTTTCCTCTTTTTATCACATCAAAGAAGAGTGAATCACTTTCTCCTTAGAGGATTACATTATTCCAGAGGCCTGGAAGGACCCACTCTGGTTACAGGCTGTTACTGGAGGAGATTTTAGATGGTGAGGGGAAAATGGAATCTTTTTCTTATTGCACCTGTTAAGTGCAATTTGGACCTTCAGCTGCATTTCGGTAAAACTTCCAGAACCTGCCTGTATAAATCCTCAACTGCCAGCAGCACATGAGGGGCGACCCTGCGCCGTCCTTAACGTTTTGTGCAGAAATAGGATTCTCACAGGGGGATTTCCAAAGGCAAACAGCGAGACCCTGCATGGTCCCAGAGCCAAAAGGAGTTTCCGAGCCGAGACATGTGCATGGTGCCGGGGCTGCGGAACTGCGCGGCACCACTCGCTGTACGCTCCTGATCGCTGGGGATGTTTTAAAAGCTGATAATGATGATTTTTAATATTCACTGGATAGCACCGAGTGTCCCGCGTTCCGCTGGGAAAAACAACAGCTAAAGGGATGGCGGGTGTAGCTGAGCCGCACTGTCCTGGGCTGGTCCCTGCCTGGCAGAGGACACCGGGATCCTGGACGCATCCCGGGATCCCTGATGCATCCCAGGGTCCCTGCCAGATCTCCAGTGCAGGAGGGACGATGGGGTGTGCAGCCTGCGCAGCCACCCTGGCATTACGTCACCCGGAGCCGCACTCACTGGCTGCTGGTACCCGGAGGGCAGGACAGTGCTGCAAGCAGCATTAACCCCTTCCTGAGCATCCCCAGTGCCACTTGGGTAACACAAAGGGACCTTCAGGGGGCTGAGCATTGGCCACCGATGTCTGCACGCTGGGCGGGGGGGGTCTTTTTGGGCACGGCTGCTCCTGTTAGAGGAGCTTGGTGCATCCTCCCGGGGCCAAATCCAGCTGCTTTGTTCTCCTAAAACAGCAGCAAGAAGCCAAAGGAGAGCTTCAGAGCTGAACCAAGTGTTTACTGCCTGCATAGGTTTTCAAGACAAGCAGTTTACCGAAGGTTTAGGTTCTAGCAGAGGGTAGTGCCAGCCCAGCCACCCATCGCACCCATCAGCAGTGGCGGTGATGAACCACAGGGTTGCAGCGGGCTGCTTGCTCAGCACGGATGTACACGGGAAGGGTTGATGTTGTGTTGCTTCCATCAATTTTTTTTGCTAGAAATGTGCTTGTGACAGCCCCTGACATGAGGATAGCCTACAAATGGCCATCAGACTAGACAGCCACTGCAGGTTCCCCTTCCCAGACCCATCTTTGACCCCCAGGCTGAGCCCTGTGCCAGCAGCCCCTCTCTTATGTACATAGGAATTTTTGTGGATTTGCAGAAGCCATTGCCAAATCTTGAGGGGTTTTGGCTCCAACAGTCAATAAGGAAACACTGCAAATTCTTACTTTTCTGCACAAAGCGGTCCCAGCAGTGCCAGCTTGAAACAGGGCTTTAATTCTGTTGAAGTTCTTGTTGATTTTAAAAGAAAAGGGTTTGGTGACAGTGGCCCGTTGAGACACACCGTGTCGCTTCTTTCCCCCCTGGGACCAGCCACCTCCAGCTCTTTCTCTGCTCCGTCACACAGGAGGATGCGTTGGCAGATGCCGGGTACCAGTGGTCCCTCCCGTGGGGTCCAGGGTCTCTGGTTTCAGGTCTCCTGCCAGTGGCTTGTGCCAGGGGCGACAGCGGGGTGCCCGCAGGGCTCTGAGCTCTCGAGCACCCTGCGCTGGTGACCGGGCTGCTCCCGGTGTTCCCTGGAGCATCCTCAGTCAAGGAGGGGAGTGGTGAGGTGCACAGGTACCCGTTAGCACCAAGACCTGCATCCTAAAGATGCTTTTAGGCTCATCCAGCTGGTCTAGCCAGCTTGCATGCAGGGCTAAACATCAGGCCAGTTAATTTCAAACCTAACCCATTTAATATCTTCTTGGCATTCCCTTTCTTCTTTGAATCCAGCTTTGGGAGTATAGTTTTTGGCTCATGGTTTTACAGACTTTATTAGAAGCCATAAAAGTGGAATAAGTAGGCGTAACATGGTCGGTAAATCTGGGCCTGGGTACGTTGAGGGTCACAAAATCTTGTTTGTGGGTTGCAGCTCATTACTGTGGCCATCCACCACCATCTGTAACCCCGTCCTTCGTCCTTATGCCATCGGGCTCTTTTTCTGACGTCTTAAATTCCGCTCTGCTATCGAGAAGTAATAGCACCTATAAAATCTATTAGCTTAAGTTCATAAGAAGATTGGGCATCTGGTCCGAATGGCCTGCTAGGTACTATTTTAATAAACAGAAAATGAAAATCATCCCTTCAAATTGCTTTTTTAAAGTCATCATGTGCTGCAGGAGAATTCCCCTGCGAGCAGAGATGGTGGTAAGAACGGTGTCGGCATCCGCTGAAGGTTGCTGGCAGAGTTATCTTTCCACTGACTTTCCTAAGCTGATTTATTTATGGACACTGGGCAAGGCTAACTTAGACTGGAACGTAGGTAAAGAAAAGATGACTGACTAAAGCCTTCATTTTAATAAAGTATTTTCAGAAGAGAAACACTACGCAGGATTAATTATTTCTATCTAGTATATTAAAAGGGAGCATATTGAAAAAAATGCCTTCTCCCTTCAGCCAAGTGAAGCATTCCGTTTACAGAGATGATTAACCATGGGAATTTGATGAGTGTATTTTATTACTGCGTAATCTTCTTCAGGGATAGATGTGATCCTCAAGAGTGTTGGGGTCCACTTACTCCTTTTCCTCAAGTGCCCTTGAGAACCACTTTCAGACTAATGGCCTCAGGTTTGTTGTGCTTTTCAGGCTGATCCCAATTTTCAGCCCTTCGTTTAAATGAGCCCTTGATTGATACAGATACTTTTTTTAAATGCCGTGTCTCCGGCTGGCTGGATAAATAAAGGAGTAAATGCTCTTTCAGCGTAATCGAGCTTCTGCGAATGGTTCGGCACTCGGCGGAGGCTTTGCCTCCGTCATACTTCGCCGTGGTGGTGCGGGGCATCTCGGTGCGGGTACATCACCAGCAAACACCAGTCCCAGTAACTGCGATGGGAATGCGTGTGGTCCCACCGTCAGAGCCTTGCCGGAATGCTGTGGCTAAGGAGGGCAACAGAACCCACCAGGCACCTCGCTGTAGATCAGCGAGAAGTGACTCAGCTCGTGGTTGTGGGTCTGCTGCGGTTGGGTGCTCGGTGACGGTGCTGAGATGCAGGTAAAGCCGTTGTGCCATCGTGGAGCTGGGCAGGTCCATCTTTCCCGGCTCCGCATCCTCTGCCGGAGGGACTGGGGGGACAAGCCGGGCTTTGGGGGTCACTTTTGGGGGGGAGAGTTGGATGGTGTTGAAGAAGGCTCGCAGGGCGGAGAGCCAGGGCACCTCGCTGCTCTCCGAGCGGTCCGGTGGCACCCCCGAGAAGCTGTTGCCCCAGATTGTGGTTTTTTTTCCCCCAAGAACAGTGTCATTTGGGGAGTATGGTGCTTGCTGTGCTCCTCAGCAGCGCACTGTTTCTTTTTTGTTTTCAGTAGACGTGGGCTTTTTACCTGAGTAAACTTCAGGGTCCAGCAAAGAGGTTTCTGCTTGAATTTTTTTAAGGTATTTTTGAGATGAAGAAAATGCTTGTGTTGCTGTAATGGGATAATGATTCTCTGTAATGCGCCTATGTTGTACTAATGAACTTTCAGGCAATGCCGTTTGTTTTTGTAGTGTTTTTGTTTCCTGCTTTGGCATTATTTATCCTCTGCCACCTGCCCAGTTTGGGGCATTTGCAACATTCCCCGTTGGGATGTGGGTCACCCCAGCCTCGTGACGCTTTCCGTCCCCAACCCGGGGTCATGTGCCATAATTTCTCTTCTCTCAACACCCCCTGCACATCACGGAGCCTCAGAAGCTCAGGATCTTGCCTTGTCCATGTGCTTCGTAACACGCTGTTGGCTACCTAAGACTCTTTTGCTCTAATTGAGATTGTGAGAGGTGGGTTGGGGCTTTTTGGAGCATGTTCTTGCTTTTCTTGCAGACCCAGTTTGGTTGGGTTGGTTGGCCATGCCCTACACAGGGTCCCTGGCTGCAGGGCTTCTCGTGTCACCATCACCATTTATTTGGAACATGCCAGGGCTGATACAGCCTGGGGCTAAGCATGTCTCGCCCTCTTTGAACCGAGTCTAGGGATGAATAACTAAAACACCAAAACTCGGGGGGAATGGGAAAAACCCTTGAAGACACATGAAATTCCTCTTGCGCTGTGGAGATCTGCTCGTGCAGGAGTTGGCCCTGATGGAGACGGCAGGGCAGGGCAAACGAGTTGGGCTGATGAGATCTCAGCCTCACAAATGCCCCGGTAATGAATTTCCTAGCACTGCTTTTGCACTTTACCTGACTACTTCTGTTTTTTCTAAAAGCAGGAAATTTTCTAAACAAGCCAACAAAAGCCTTTCGATACGGATAAAGGGAAATGGGAAAACTGGTAATTGAGGTAATTAAGAGCTTGACTCTTGCCTTCTCTCGGAGAAAAGAAAAATCAATGGAGCTTGGCTGGGCGGCTGCGTTGCTGCTGTCAGCAGGAGGGAATGCGGACGCTCTCCCACGCCAAGGCAGATCCTAGGGCACGGCATGGCTGTGCCGCTGGCTCTCGCCAAGGGTGAGGAATAGGTATTTTCACCAGTCATCAGAAAACCATCTCCTCCAGCACGTACCTGCTCATTGCCAGACTCCTCCGGGCACCTACTGCCCACCACGGCCCCGGCAGCGATGGTTGGCATCTCTTATCGCCCACGTCCCGCACCACGGGCGATGTCTTGCCATCCTGAAGCAGGTAGGAAGTCCTGCGTCTTCCCCACCATGCTCGAGGCTGGACTAGGAGAGGAAAACTAATAAACAAGACTAGAAATAAGAAGGCAGGGTTGGTTCCTATGGGATCACTGATGCCTGAACCTGGGATCTTAAGAATATTAGTACGTAATGCAAAATTCACCACAAATCTGTGTGAGTTGGTGGCACGTGTGCAGACATCCTCGTCACCCAGCCTGGATTTTTCTTTTTCCAGTGAGCAGCTATGTGGAAACATGGATGTTTCCAGAGGCATTAAGCCCTGCTCCTGCGAAGCCCTGATGACGTCCCTGCCAGGCACAGCTCTCGGAGCCCAGCGGGAGATGGGCAGGAGATGCCGACGTGGGCAGCCTCCCTGGTTTGTTCCCTTTTTCTAGCTGCATCTCCACTGCAGTGTGTCTGGGCAGCACAAAGCCTACAGCTTTTTGGGCTCTGTTTTTCTTGATGTTATTGTAGGTGAGGAGGGCTGCACAGCGTGGTCTGTTTTCTATATTGCTGTAAATCAGGGTATGGGTTTTTTCCAAAGGATTGCTCTTTTGTATTAAATTGTAAGATCTCTTCCTTCCACTGTTTCTCCTAGCCCAAGGCAACTGTCTCTGCAGTCACTGATCTTTATATCTGAACACCGAGAAGCTCTTTGCAGGTGCATTAGCATGTGTCAGGGAGGAATGGGTTCCTTTTTAGGAACATGATTTTACCCACTAAAGCAAATCCAGGAATCGACAGGGAGGCTGTGCACCTCCGGGCATCGCATCCCGCTTGGTCTTCCCAGCGGCTCGGGGTGTCCCATGTGAGCCCCAGCATCTGGCAGCCTCCTGCACCCCTCGGGGTGGGAGGGATGCTCACAGGAGGAGGCACAGCCTCTTGTACGGTTTGCCAAATTGTTTGCGAGCCATAAAAACCTCGTGTTTAACTAAGCACCATGGATGAGTCGGGGGTTTGATCTGGACCAGGCATCCAGGGGGTCTTTGTAGGGTTATACAAGCTGCTCGCTGTATGAAAAAAATAACTTTGCAAGTTATTTCCAAGGTGCCATTGGGCAGCACTTCCCAGCACCGCTCGAGACACAGCTTAAAGCCACGTGGCAGGGCAAAGTGTCCTGATGAAAAGCACTGCTGTCCCTACGGAGGTGCAGACTTGGCTCGGGAGTCTCATCTCCCACCAGTGCAAATCAGGCTTAGCTATGCTGAAGTCATAAAATTCATGTCAGTAGCAAACTAGCGTAAGAGGAGCCAGATCCAAACCTGCAGTTTTTGTTTTCTGATTAGATATCCTACACGAGGTTTCAACCTCACTGGGTGTGCGGGATCTGTGGGTAAGGTCACGACGGCAGCATTTGTCTTGCTGGGACTGGGGGGCACAACGTCCCCCCGGCATTGGCATCGCCTTGGGAGGGTCTGGCTGATGCACTTCCCTCCTCCATGGCTGCGTTGGTCTCGGAGGTTTCATGCCAAGGGGCTCAGGGGCCTGCGGACCATTTGGGATGTCCTCCCTTTTTCATCTTTTCCCTTGGTTACGGACAACAGGCTTGGGGTTAGAAGTTCCAGCCAGGTGCCGCCTTTTTGCAGTTTCTCAATTTCTGGTCTCCTCCATTTGCTGATACTTGAAATGGCAAGAATGTGGCATGAATGTGTCCCGGCATTCCCAATTCAGAATTAATTCCGGGGAATGCCAGCTCGTGGTGCCAGGAAACTCCAGAAGTAAAGTTTAGTGGTTCTCTTTAGAAGATACACTTCATTATTAATACTTATTCCTTACAGGACTAACGATTACTAATGGAAGCAAGCGGCAGTGAGATAGGAGCTGTGCAGGAGTGCAGTGCTGCGGTAGCCAAGTGCTGCAGCACTTGATCGACCCTCCCCAAAATGGGTTTCCAGGCGGGGGGAGGCACCTGCCATCGCCGTGTTGGCAGACGTCAGACCTTTTAACTGAGCGCCAGCGAGCATGTGGAGCATGCTGTTAGATCTTTGTATCTTAACTTGATCTTCATCATCAGTGATGGGGTGACAAGCAAAGAGTCGCTCTGTAAATTCCGGTTCCCGTTAAACCAAACTCCATTTAACGGCGCAGTGGTAGGAAGGGTGGAACATAAGTTTTTGTCCTTGTGATCTCTGTGTCACTCTGCAAAGTCAGGACCTGAGAGTCTAAAGACCCATCTGTATTTTGGGGGTGGTTCAGTAGCATTTGGTTGCGTGACCGGGGAGAGTCACTCATCTCCTGTCTCTCAGCATCGGATTCAGCAAAAATCCTTTTCCACGAGATACCTGCAATAAGGTGGGAGAGGCTGCGGACACACGCAGGGCTTGGGCAGGCACCGTGTCGTGCACGCCGGCCGCACCGGGAACGCGGGCGATATCGTACGTACCGCGTTACAGATAACCCAGAGAGATTTGTCCAGTCACCGTCAGCATCCTTATCAGACCTAAGTGCGTTTCGGTGCCTGTCAGTGCAGTAAATGACCTGTTCAGGCCTCTCCTTTGATACGTACACAGAGCATTAATCTTTGTACTTTTATGCCAGGCTAAAAATAGCAGCTCCTTTCTCCCGCTGCCCCGAGCATCCCGGCTGGCTCTGTGTCCCACCGTTGCCTGTTGCAGCGGCTGTTCGGCGAGCGGCTGGTGTATCTCAGCTTAATGAAGGCACCATCCCTCTGCCTTGCTCGGGCAGATCTTTCCAACGGGCACGTTCATCGCAGTTGGAGGATTTGGGGTTTTTTTTTCTCATCAGCTCTGAGCTTTCTGTTTAAGACCGCTGTGCCCAGCCTGCCTGCGCATCCCCCGAGGACCTGGGGCTTGGCAAAGCCGAGCTGAACCTGGGCTCGTGGGAGGGAGAGGTTTGGTCCTTCTTGGACCAACTCATGTTGCACCAGTGACTTTTGTATATTTTAGGGGGTTGGGAACTCCTTAGATGAGAGTCCTGAAGCCTGACCGGAGCATGCCTAGTTTCAGTGTTATTACTGCTGTCTGCATTAAATACAGACGTTACTGAATCCCCAAGCCCTGTCCTAGATTACAGTGAGCTCGTTTTAAAATCTGGGGACCGAGAGCCGCCTTTTCATGGGGTTATTTTCAGATCCTGAACAGAAATTTGGAGATGTCCTCAGGGCATTGGGGCACATCTTTATTTTTTAATTTCCTGATGGGGAAAGTAAGGCAAAAGAGGCAAAAAGAAACCCTTTCTTGATATTTCCTTCTCTGAGCAATCAAATTAGTGCTTCTCCTGATGGTGGCTCTGGGAGTACCTCCAATGGTCATGATTGCCAAGGGCAGCAATTAAACTAAATGTCTGGGTCCGAAGAAGCTCCAGGTTCATCTTCCTGCCCTGCCACAGATTTCCTTCCCGACCTTGGTCAAGGCAGGTAGGATCCCCTGTTCCCAAAGGCAGCTGTGCCCAATTTTTTTCCCTCAGTGCTTACAGACCTTGGAGCATCTGGTACCACGATTCAGCTGGTTACGTGATGGACGCGATGGCTTTGCCCCAGGCACATCACAGAGCACGAGGCACTTGATGCTTTGACATTAACTTCTGTATTGGGACAGAAGGCAAATAAAAGTCTTGCAGGGCCAACGAGCTTCCCGGCTGGTGCTGGTGCAAGAGCAGAATTGGATCCTCAGGCTTTGCATGGCAGAGAAGCTGCTTGGAAGGGGATGATGTGCTGCAGCGGGTTGCTGTTTGCTTGTTTGTTTCTTCGCAGTGTCTTTCTGTGTTGACATTTGCACTGGGAGGTGGTATTTTGGGGAGGAAACGTGAGCTGTGCAAATACTGCAGCAAGCTCCAGCTCCCAACTTCGCAGAGATCTGTCAGCTGGCACCACAGGCTGCTTTTCATTTCCAGCTCGTCCTCTGCTTGCATGTCATTATGCATGACACTGTTGACGTGTGCATGGCAAGTGTCATGCATATTGCTGCAGAGTTGCCAAGAAAAGGCAGGAGAGCTGACAGCCAGCGCCTGTTCGCTTTCTGTGCAGGGAGCGTGTGGCAGATGAGGCAGCTCCTTTCCCTGTCCCTGTGGTTGTGATCAGACAGCACTCGGAACAAATCTCACAGACCATCGTGGGACGTTGGCCATTGCCGAGCCTGCCAAAGTGCTGCCCAGCGTGGTTTGAATGCGGCACTGAAGTCTATGGCATGCTGAAGGCGTCCCTGCCTGCAGCGTGGGGCTTGGTCACCAGGGCTTGGCTGGAGGATGTTTTAAATCAGGGGATGCTCTGCCTGCAAGTGATACCCTGGGGAGCAGATACCTGCACAGAGTGGGTCGGGCATCTCATCTGTGCAGCCCAGAACCAGGATCTGATCTCTGTTGTGCCCCAGTAAATTGGTAGTAATTACTTCTGGGGAATTCATGGCTGGAGGAGTCCCTGTTGCTATCAGTTTTGGGACCATCGCATCCATTGGACCTCACTTTTCTTATGTAAAGAGTTAATTTCCATAGATGAATGGGAAAACTATTGCTGTAGGTAAAGGAAAGTTGCCACGGACCCGTGCTGGGACTGGCTGTCAGTGCAAGCCCATCAGTCAACTGGTGTGATGGGGCTGGAAGCAGAGAGCCCGGCCAAGACGGCCTGCATTGTCGGGGAGAGGGCAGCAAGCAAAGCTGGGGGACTTCTGGTCACCAAACTATAACCCAGGTCACCGAATTATAACCCATCTTTCCTGCAGTCGGGTCCCGGACCGGGTGAGAGGGGAAGCACTAGCAGAACTGGGGAGACCTCCGGAGGGACTCGCCAGACACCTCTGCTCCCGCTGAGCCCTTCGGGCAGGACACGGCGGGGAAAAGGCGTTCAGCTGCCGCTGGCTCATGTTTCCGAATGTAACTAGGACAGAACATTGCACTTAAATTCATCCCGTGGGCAAAGAGTCTCGTATTCACAGGGCACAGAGCGGATGCCGGTGCCAAATCCGGCGCCTGCGTGCCGCCCTCCTGCCCGCAGGGTGGAAGGAGCTGGGTCAGCAGCGTGGCTGAGATGGCAGCGCAATGAGCAGAAGCCCTCGCCTTAGCCCTGTCCTCATGTTTATCCCACTGCTGGGGCACATCCTGACTTTCTGAGGGTGTGGGATGCCCCTTTGTGGCCATGGAGGAGGGATGGGTCAGTGCCATGGTCCCCCCTCGCCAGCGGGACCACTGGCTCCGGGCGAGAGCATTGCTATTCGTAACAGCCCTGGTCCTGCGCTTGCATGTGCTTTCCAGATCAGATTTCTCGGTTTCACAGGCAGGAAAGTGTATTTCTCCTTAACGGGCTATTTCTGCCCTGATACGGTATTCCTGCATGAGCCTCTCCACGAGCCCCCACGGGGAGAAACAACCCTCTAATGTCAGGAGGAGCAAAATGAGGTTGATGCCAGCAGCTGCAGCCGTAGGTCGAGTTATTTGACTCGGGAATGCAGGCATGTAGGAGGCTGCTGCCACCAGGCTGGTGGTAATGCAAGGTGGGGAGGAAAAAAGGAGCCATACATAGTGGAAAAATGGCTTAATTTCTCATGGCGTGAGGGGGAATTGGAGAACTGTTGAAGATGAGGCATGTTAATCTGCAGGGAAGAATACACTGAGGCAGATGGAGGCACAGGCCAAAAACCAAATTCCTGATTCCCGGACAGCTCGTTCCCCTCCTGATTGTGGCCCGAGGCGGGTGGCCGTGGTGCTGCGTAGGAAGCCAGCCCGTTGGGAGCCGGAGCCACGTTGTGGTGGGATGCGGGCTGGCCCAAGGTGGCAGACGCGATGCCGGAGCCGTGGTGCTGCTTTTCTCTGGGACACTGGGAAAAGCACAAACTCCAGGTTTGAGGTCCCAGGACAGGCAGCTGGCAGCCAGGCTGTGCTCAGCATTTCCTGAAAATCGGCTTGTTTTGACGCAACCTGACTCAAACCACCACATAAGATGCCCAGACCAGCAGTCTCTGGGAAAGTGCTTGTGTCCAAGTTGTGGTCCTCAGAGCATCCGAGACACAGGAGACACCCGAGCACACAAAACCCCTTTGATTTTGCTGGGCTTGCTTTTGTTCTTAGATTCAGGTTTGTGCACCGCGTCGTTGCACCCTCCATGGCAAGAAGTGGGATACTTCTGCCAGTTGTAGCTCTTTCTCAACCTCTTCTTCTTTTCTTCTAGGATCATACCGCAGCTGGAGAACTTGCCTTCACAGGTTTCACCGAATAGCCTGCCTGGCTCTGAGATTTCAGAAGCTACGAGGACTTACTTGCAAGGAGTGAGCCGCTATGACCTGGATGAGCTTGATGCTTGCTGGTTGGAACTTGTTAATATGGAGCTCAAGGAGATGGGTGAGTATTGCTGTTGTTTTTCTCCTTGCCTGGGCATCCCAGAGTGGGCATTTTTAAGGCTTTCTAAAGTAATCGTGGAACAAAAGGCCTTGAAGAAGAAGTCTTCGTTAAGGCTCTCCAAAGAGATCATGTGGATTGCCGCAGCACAGGATCTTGAGTGTATCTCAACGCTTCTCGCTCACGCAGGGCTTTGGGAATGTGGTGCAAGAACGGGGCAAACCGGGTGGTGGTGGGAATAGTGCAGCGTGCCCTGTGGAGCTGGGGTCTGATCGCAGAAGAACCGATGGACCCAGATGACTCATGACCACACTCTGATTGCATGACCTTCATCAACTCCCATGCTGATCCCTGCAGCATCTGGACTGCAGGAGGAGGTGTTGGTCAGGGTGGGTGTGTTGAACCTGACTCCTCTTCCTTTGGCCAGAGCTGAAAGCGTTTCTCCAACGTTTCTCCAGCCGGGCAGGTGGAGTCAGAGGGAAGGGGCTTTCCTAGTCAGAAGGTGTAATTCTCAGAAATGCTGGTCCTGGGTTGTCTCTCCTTTCCCAGGTGTCTCTAAATATTGCAGCATAACGTAGCGTGCTGTTATATCACCGCACATTCTTAAAATCCATTAGTGCATTTCGGTTGAGTGCAAGTACCTGGACTTGGAATTTGACCATTGGCACTAGTGCTTAGCATGGTCTGCTGGGCAGATTTGTTGGCACAGACACGTGGGTGTGTAGTCCTGCCAGACCATGGAGGGATTTTCCAGTCCTTGTTAGGTAAGGGTTGCTGCGGCGTGGCTGCTGCTACGCAGGTAAGAATAACAACGCAATAAAACATTCACCTTGTGAGGTCAGTGAAGGCTGAAGTGTGCCTACATGAAGCATTGCTCCCCATTGCAAAGGTCTTTCCAGGGTGGGACAGAGTATGCTATCGAGTGCTTGAGCAGATGGGATTGTGCACCGCCGAACAGGAAGGCTGTGCTGAGTCTCACAGCCTGCCGGCTAAGAGCTGCAGCAAAATTCAGTAAGATTGCGGTAAGATTTAGTTCAGTAATTTTGCACGGAGCATAAGCGAGCTCAGAAGTTGGCCACGACATTGGCTGATCTGGGTGGCAGAAGATCTCTGTTCTTCTGATGTACTCATGATTTACGAGCAAATTTTGTTACCGTGATCTCTGGGACCTTGAGGAAGTTGTGGAGGCTGCCTTTAGAGTTTGGCTAATTACCTGTTATATTTATCCTGTATATTGGATTTCCCATAATCTCAGTGTTGTGGAGCCCATAGTATCACTAGCAAATCGCAGTCAGCTTTGCCCTTATTAACCGGTCCTGTATTAGCAGCCTCAGCTCTGTCATTAGCACACCCAGGTTTTGAAATACTGGCAGCCACAGTTAAGTCCTTGGGCAGAGCAGAAGGTGCTCCTGGGCAACGCCGAGTGGCGAGGTCCTGCCCAGGAGCCTTGCAGAGGATCCGTTCTTCCTAACACTGCACAGCTGCCGTGACTGCCATCAGGAAACCAGATTGTACCACTCTGGCCATCCTTCTGACTCCACTGTGCTTTCACTGTATCTCCTACTGCGTTTCCCTCCCTCTCTCCACAACTGGGTGGCCGTCAGAGGTGCCTCTGGGCTCCAGAGAAGGAGTTGTCTCTATTTCCACTTCCCCCTTGTACGTATTCCGTAAGTCTCTAGAAAGGCAGCAGGCAGAGATTTGGCTTCTCTAGCTCAGTTGGGTTAAATTTGGCTCGCTTCGTTATTTCTTCAAAGTATTAGGTTACAACCTCTTAAATGGCTTTCAGATGTGGAGCTCCCACGCTGATGGGTAACTGGGAGGTTGAGGGAAGACGGGAGCTGGCTGTCCCCTGCGGCTGTGAGCGGCACGTCGCCTTCGGGCTGGCATCTCCCAAACCGGAGTCTGTTGGGACAGAGAGGCAGCTTCGCCAGCGGTGCTGCCTTGGGAAATGGTTGGATTTAGGAGTGGAGCTTGAACATCGTCACAGCTATCTACCCCCGGTAGCCCCGCTCCTTGCAGGTGCGTCGGGTGGGCTGGCATCGCAGCAGCCGGGTGAGCACACCCTGAACCCCACGTCGGGACAGGGGCGATGCTTTGCCGCTGACCCTCTGTGGAATTTTGAACAAGACGCATTTCTTTTCCCCCGGTTCCTTGTTGTTTATCAGCCAGGCAGCTTTTTCAAGGACGGTCCTTAGGGGGTGTTTGTACAGCACCGATCTCTGGCGAAGCCCCTGAGCCCTCCTGCCATAACCAGCTAGAGATGGTAATAATGAACCCAGGGGATTTCAGCAGGGGTAATGCGAAGAGCCTCCCTGTCCATCAGCTGATTCTCCAGCCCATTTCTGTTGCTGAAAGAGAGCTGTAATTACTGGCTGAGCCTAAAATACGCTGGGGAGAGAGTAGCTTTGAAAACCAGCGTTTGGCGTGTGAAATCCACTGCGGATATGGCTTCAGCCCGAAGGATTCTGGTGCCTCGCCCCATCCCCCAGCCCTCCTGACTTCGCTAGCAGTGCGAGGGCTAGTGCATTTTTTCCTAGCGACTTGAAAGGGAAAACATGTGGCATTGATTAATAACCCATCCCCGGCACCGCGGTGAGCTGGGGGTCTGTCAGGTAAGGAGTGGGATGGATGCTGGTACTTCTGGCCGTGGGACCTCTGCTCCCTCTGCTTCCCATATGGGAGAAGCCGCGGAGCCGGGCGCAGCGGGGTGGGATTTGGGTGCCTTTCACCGCCCAACGCAGGAGATTGCTGCCTGCCTAGGTTGGTCCGAAGGCAGTCCGTAAATAGCGCTTTCTCCCAGAAGCCCTCGAGGTTAATGACATGCTGAGATTTCCAAACCAGCTTTGCTAATCTCTGAGATCATTAACATGATTTAACTGGAGAATTGCAGCCTCCTCCTCTTCAGAGAAGTCAGGAGTTATCTCCCAGCGTCAAGAGATAGGCAGAAGTTTAAATTCCTGCTGGGTGTTTGTCTGAGCTGTTGTCACTGGGCAGTCCAGGGGCACAATGTGTCATTCCCAAAATATTTAATGACAAAGAAGGAGCCTGATCTCTGACTGGCTCTTGAGGAGCTGCGGGGAGGAGAGCTGGAAAACACCTATGAGATCATCCATCTCGCTTTGCTGTTAGCGCGCATTGATCCACGTAGCACATGCCTTTTCCAGTCCTTTTTAGGTCACCCCAGGGATGGAATTTTATCACCAAGATCAGATAAATCTTCAGATAGCTCCAGCTCTCTGCACTCTGCCGGCTCCTCTCCCAATTAGGTGGAATTGCTCTGAAAAGCAAAACTTTTACGCGTAGAATAGGTTTAAATAACTTTAAACTCCCCAGTAAGATGCCTCAGTAGCTGTTACTGTACTTGGTAGAAATGTAGTGTTTAAAGACCTTCTGTGTGCTAGAGATGAAATCAATATTTCAGCATGCCTAAATGTTTTATTTGTTGCTGCTGCAATGTGAGATAGTAAAAAAAGTGGATCTGAAGGAGTCTGAATGAAACCCTGAACCAGATTCCTGTATATGCCACTCCAGGCAGCACAGGCCTTTCCTGTTAGGAGTCATGCCGTAAGTCTTCATTTTTATATTAACATTTTATGCTGTATTTTGTGATCTTCCCTAAATCCAAAGCTATTGTAAAAGCGAGGCTAGAGAGACTTCAAAGACCAAGGCAGAAAGATCCCTTTGCGGTGATCGGCACTTCATAAACACACGGAAAATCCTCAAGAAATTGCTAAAAACGTTGCCGGAATCAATTTTGCTGAAGGCAGAGTCGAAGTTTCTAAGTATTCCCTTGACTTAATCCATATGGTGTATGCTGCTCACATATGCCCACCACAGCTTCTATCTTGGGAGCTGGAGGTGTTCCTGGTATTTTATGGCAGGAACATGCAAAGGTCACATGTATTGCTTTTGAAGCTCCAGGGGGAATTCATCACTGCATACTTGAGATATGTCTGGGTACTAATGAGATGATACCTCCCTCGGCAGAGGTGAGATTGGTCAAATAGATGTGGAATAAACCGAAGTCGCTGGAGTAACCCCGGGGAAGATGTGCTCAATGGAGCAGAGGCTGCTGTTAAATGGACGCCTCGGAGAGCGGCTCCTTGCCTCCCTGGCAGCGCCAGCAGTCCCTGTCCGAGCTTACCCCCATCCCACCGTATCCTTTTGGGATTTGGGGAGCCCCTTTCCCCCCCGACCCAAGGCAGCACGCTGGCCCTCCCCAGGCAGAACCTGTTCCTGCGCAAGTGCCACCCACCTACGGGTGCCCATCGCCATGGCCAAGCTCCGTCCGCTCCGCAGGGCCATTTTATGGCTCTTCCATTATTTTAACGACTTTGAGAGCGATCCCGTGCCGTGCTGTGGTGGCACCAGAGGTGCAGCCGGCCGGAGGGAGCCCTGCGATGGGGACCATTGCCCCCCAGTGTGGGGGATCCAGGGGCTGCTGTCCCCCGCCCAGGGATGCTCCCCAGCCCCGGCTAGCTGGGGGGATGTACGGAGTCCGTCCTTTTTGTAGTGGGATCCATTTCCATTATCCACCAGCCCAGCTTCCCCCTTTTAAGTGTCTTCCCCCGAGCCCTTCCACCACCTTCCCCGCCATGCCCCCACGGCCAGGCTCACCCCACTTGCCACTCATGGCTTGTGCGAGCTTAGTCCATTAATAATTCAGGGTCTGTTTGTTTGGATTTTTTTTTTTCTTGTTTTGAAGAAATCCTGCCAGGTTGGAGCTGGTTTATAACATGTCTGTGCTGCAGCCCGCAATAAACATCCGCCTGTAGCCCGAGATCTTTGTTCTCTGCCGAGATCATAAGCTCATTGCACAAATAATCATTTCAGCGGCAGACCGGTTTGGTGCGTGGATAGACAAACCAGCAAATCCTCTGCTACTTGGTGGTATATTACAAGCAAGAGATGTATTTAATAGAGGTACTGATGTACAGCATAGAAGTATCTTGGGAACAGATTTAGGGCTGGAAGCTGTTCTCAGTTACGCTGCTGTTGATCTGGATTAACACCGTTGGTATCAACAGGAGGAGGACTCGCCTGAGCTGCCCGTAGGCAGGTGCCACGCTTGCACTTGCTGGTGGGCTGTTGCTCTTAATGTCAGGCTCCATACCCCAATTTAATGCAAGGGCAGAACTCGCCGTGTAAGCGGGCAGGTTGGCGACTCCCTGAAGCTTATCTTTAATCAAGGAAATCCAGAATTTTTTTCAGGTGGCAGTTCCTCAAGTTGTCGGCAGAGGTGTGTGATGGGTTGACCCTAGCTGGACGCCAGGTGCCCACCAAAGCTGTTGTATCACTCCCCCCTCCTCAGCTGGACAGGGGAGAGAAAAATATAAAAAAGGGCTCTTGGGTCGAGATAAGGGCAGGAGGGATCACTCACCAGTCACCGTCATGGGCAAAACAGACTCAGCTTGGGGAAAATTAACTCAATTTATTACAAATCGAACGGAGTAGGGTAATGAGAAATAAAACCAAATCTCAAAACAACTTCCCTCCACCCCTCCCTTCTTCCCGGGCACAACTTCACTGCCGGCTTCTCCACCTACCCCCACCAGCGGCACAGGGGGACAATGAATGGGGTTTATGGTCAGTTCATCACAGGTTGTCTCTGCTGCTTCATCCTCCTCAGGGGCAGGACTCATCACACTCTTCCCCCACTCCA
>JANZLQ010000044.1:18427569-18447920 GCA_026212715.1 Elanus axillaris | reverse complement strand
TGCTGAGCCTGATTTGCAGTCTGGGAGCTTGTGCTTGCTGATCACAAGCCAGATCAGAAACCTTGGTCTTTGGCAATATTGGGAAAGGGGATTTAGGATTTGCAGATATGTTTTCCACAGACCACCTTCTGTCACCGTCTGATCCTCTAAACCAAGGAGTTTTAATATAAATTTAAAAAAGCACATTTAAGGAAAATAAAGTCAGTGGTGTTTCTTTTTTAGTGCAGTGAACATGGTTCTCAGCACTGGAGTACGAGATGGAGTGACTCAGGACAAAAGAGGTAAATGTGATGACAGTACAATCAAAAGGTCACATTAGGCATAGTTTGGAGGTTTTGCACATCTATGTATTTATATATATATATATATACACACTAAAAATATGATAATTAGGTCCTAATGAATGGTGAACAAACAGCTTATCTGGTTACTAATACCAGGATCTTTGAGAAACCTCTGTTAGCATCAAAGTCTGCTGTATAAGCATCACCTGACATCTTCGGATGCTCACTCAGCTGTTACGAAGAGTTTCACTGAAGCGCATGTTCCAGAAGCACACAGTGATTCAGGCTGGATGGGACCGCGGAGGTCCTCTGGACCACACTCCAAATTTAGAACCATCTTCAAAGTCAGATCAGGTTGCTCAGAGTCATCTTCAACTGTGTGCTGTAACTAACAAGCTGCTCGGCATCCTAAAGCCTGTGAAACAAGATTCCAAAGTCAGGCAGTTGCCTCCAACTGTCCTCTGGAATTCATACAGAAACCTATTTAAGTGATACGACCTGATGTAGAATAGTCTTACTGTCACCCAAGTTCTAAGAGGTTCTTCCTGGCTGAGAATCTGTATTTGATTCTTCCATCTCTCCAGAGAGTCAGCCCTAACCAACAGACTATTTAGTATACTAAATACTTCTAGTATTTCCAGTCTCACTACTTATGTCACTTAGGTAGAAAACTAAGGAAAGAATGACTTGATACTTCCATTGCTATGCTACTGTCCTGGGCTGTGGACTCTGAAATGAGGTAAGCAGCCTTCTGAACAGAGAATTTCTGAATCTCAGGAAAATTCTTTATGTTAGAAGGTATTTTCCAGTGGGTATGACTGTCATTTGTTCAATAAGGTGTGCGGTGCACAGCCTGGGACCCTCTGGGACCCCAAGGAAAGGGAAAGCTGTGACTTACACTGTACTCGCTCTCTGCAGTGCAATGCTGTTGCAGGTATGTGGTGTGTTGACCTGGCTGGAGGCCAGGTGCCCACCAAAGCTGTTCTATCACTCCCCCCTCCTCAGCTGGACAGGGGAGAGAAAACACAACAAAGGGCTTGTGGGTTGAGCTAAGGACAGGAGAGAACACTCACCAGTCACCGTCATGGGCAAAACAGACTTGGCCTGGGGAAAATTAACTCAATTTATTACAAATCAACCAGAGTAGGGTAATGAGAAATAAAACCAAATCTCAAAACAACTTCCCTCCACCCCTCCTTTCTTCCCAGGCACAACTTCACTCTCAGCTTCTCTACCTACCCCCACCAGCGGCACAGGGGAACAAGGAATGGGGTTTATGGTCGGTTCATCACATGTTATTTTTGCCGCTTCATCCTCATCAGGGGCAGGACTCCTTATACTCTTCCCCCACTCCAGCGTGGGGTCCCTCCCACGGGAGACAGTGCTCCATGAACTTCTCCAACGTGGGCCCTTCCCACGGGCTGCAGTTCTTCATGAACTGCTCCAGCATGGGTCCCTTCCATGGGCTGCAGTCCTTCAGGAGCACACTGCTCCAGCGTGGGTCCCCCACAGGGTCACAAGTCCTGCCACAAAACCTGCTCTGTGGGCTCCTCTCTCCACAGATTCGCAGGTCCTGCCAGGAGCCTGCTCTGGCACGGGCATCCCATGGGGTCACAGCCTCCTTTGGGCACCCACCTGCTCTGGCGTGGGGTCCTCCCCAGGCTGCAGGTAGATCTGCTCCACCATGGACCTCCCTGGGCTGCAGGGAGACAGGCTGCCTCACCATGGTCTTCCCCATGGGCTGCAGGGGAATCTCTGCTCTGGCGCCTGGAGCATGTCCTCCCCCTCCTTCTGCACTGAGCTGGAAGTCTGCAGGGTTGTTTGTCTTACTTGTTCTCACTCCCTCTCCAGCTGCCATTTCTCTCTGTCCTGCAACATTTTTTCCTTCTTAAAAATGTTATCACAGTTGTTACCACTATCGCCGATTGGCTTGGCCTTGGCTGGCGGCAGGTCCACCTTAGAGCCTGCTGGTATTGGCTGTGTTGGATAGAGGGGAAGCTTCCAGCAGCTTCTCACAGAAGCCACCCCTGTAGCCCCCCCCGCTACCAAAACCTTGCCACACAAACCCAATACAAGGTGAAAACACCGTGACCCTTTGGAAGGGAAAGCTAAGCTTATTTAGCTCCTTATAGAAACAGATATTGCAGGAAAGCTGTGTTAATGTATAGAGTAGCAGAGTTGGAAATCAGCAGGAGAAGCTTTAGACATTTTACCTCCAGGTTTTTCAGCACAATCAGTTTTTATGTCAAGTCGTTGTTTTGCTATTTCCATAAATTCCTCGCAGTAATTGCAGTAGTTTCCAGCAATATTCAGAGTTTTGCTGCTGGATGGAGCGAGGAGGCTTTCATCAGAAGTGCTCCAGGACAGCTCTGTCAGTGCCGAGCATCGCTGGAGAGAGACAGCAGCTTATAAAGTGGCTTCTAAAACATTTTGTCATCATCTTAAATTTGAGCAATAATTGATGTCAGTGGGTGGCGGAAAGGGTGATAATTGGTTCCTGTAAATCTTTTAAGTGCATTACCAAGCTGTGTTTGTAACAAAATATCTAGAAGTTTCACTGTGGATGCTCAAGCTTGTGCAGGTCGCATGTCGCCATTTGTTTTGTTGGTCACGCTTTACGTTAAGGGTCTTTTTATAAATAACACTGCTAAAAGATTAGTGAGCAGTTACTGCCTCTCCCCAGCATCGTGCGCCTGCAGGTAGGTGATGGGCTAGAGGTGGCTGGGGGAATCCCAGACGGTCTGGTGTGGCGTTGGGGTGGTTGTCCCTCATCCCTTGTCCTTCGCAAAGGATGCCTGGGAGAGGACCTGGGATGCCGCAGGAAGCACCCGGCCCAGGGCAGGGGTGGCTGGTGTCCCCATAGGTGCCTTGAGCGCGTGGGTGCTCAGCTCCCAGCCTTATCCAGAGGCAAAGCGTGCTTTTCCCACGGTGTCCTTCTGCACAGCAGTGCCTAAACTCAGGTCTAGCATCCAGCCGGTGCTTTTTATCTTGGGATTGCTTTCATTCTCCCCGCCTTCAAGGGGGGAAGGATCCTCAGCACAGCTTTGCAGAGGGAGAAGCCGAAGCGGGCAGGTTTGTCGTGACTGGCCCAGGGCGAGCTGGAGGGACACTCGGCTGGAAGGAGATCGCAGGAGCCCAGAGTCCCGGTGCCGCCTGTGAACACCCCTGTCCCATCAGGGAGCTGGTGTCCTTTCACTCTCAGTCTTTCAAAGATACTAAGAGACAAGCCTACATCATCTCAGAAGTGCTTTCCTTTTTTTTTTTTTTTATTTAAAAAAACCCAGCAATTTTGCTTGTTCATATATATTTTTACTGAAAAGTAGACTCCAAGGTTTATAGCTTGTGAATCAGGTAATGGCATAGCCTGCAGTCCTGATGACTGTTTGTTCATGAGCTGCTTTATCTCCAGGTATCCTCCACAGGGTAAAAGGATTTATTGTTTCAGTAAATTGATTTTAGTGGAGCACAGTTTAGTCAGAAATAGGTCTCTGTTTTGTGAAAGGTGGCTCTCCAGCTATTTTTTTAATCCGCGTGCAGTGAGTCAGCTCACACCACGACAAGGAGTAGCTGAGAATTCATTTAGCAGAAGAATATTGCTCCTTCATGCCACATAAATTACGATATTACAGAAATAATTATAATGGAGAGCAGCGTTGTGTAAAGGAATGTGCCTGGTGGTTCTCCCAGACCCGGCGCTGTGGCTTCAGTGCCAGCCCAGCAATCCCAGCTCCTTTGGGATAAAATATTTAAGTCTTGTGTTTCAGGTGCCATATGGGCAGTTGCTGCGAGGTCTGGGGGAGCTGAGAGTTGCGGGGTCGGGGACGGGACCCTCGGGAGCCCTTTGGGGACAACAGGGATGCTGGGCAGCTGCAGAGCCGCAGGGATCGTGGCAGACCCCGGCGGCAGAGATACGGGGAAGAGTTTTCTGCTGGGAGCAAAGTTCAAAGGAAAGGATGGGTTCCTGTGCGTTTTCCCTTCCCGAATCAGATCTGGAGACCTCCTGTAGTTCATCGTCATCTGGTGCCTCTTCTCCTCCTCCATTTCTAAAGGAAAGTCTCCCTTCTCCTTCACGGGATGCTTCCTTTGGCTGGGTACGCGCTGCCCACCAGCATCCTGCCCTGGACCGAGAGAGGATAGCTTTTCTCCGGCTGGGATGCGGTGGGAGGCATTGCTGCCTGGGTGACAGTCCTTCCCACCGCGGGGTGATGTCGGGGGGGGTCCCCCCATCCAAATGAGTCATCGTTAAGACCCTCAGTGTTGATGGGGCGAGGGTACCAGTGGCCTCCTGGAAGGGGTGATGGGACATGGAGCCTTTTACTCCTGTGTCTGTTCTGAACATGGCTCCAAATTGCCAGTGGTTATATTGGCATGAGATGGAATTCTCACTTCTGGACAGAAATGTCTCTGCAGAGGCCCAGAAAAGCTTTGTTTTCTCCCCTACCTTTCATACAAGACCTTGGCATACCTTAACCAGGTAAAAATAAGTTCCTCTTGGTCAGCAGGTAGAGTCCACGGTCCTCGTGATGGTCTCAAGCGTGACTTACTCCCTGAATGTCACTGGATTTATTCAGTGTAGCCAAGATCAGTATCTGGGTCTTCGCTTTTCCTTCCCCGGGGACAATAACAGTGTCACTTGTACGTGTACACAGGGAGTGTTTTGGGGGAGTGTTTTTTTGGTTTTGTGATTTCGCTGGCCACGATCAATACAGATAGAGTTTTCGCAGCCAAAAAGATGACAATTTTATGAATGGACTTTAATAGCACAAACTTTATAGGATGCAGAAGGAGATAAATGGAGCACAAATGGAAAAGCACTTCACCCCCAGGCCCCATTGTTTAGTGTTTCATAAACGATTAATCGCTTCATCCCCATCAAGTGCAATTGTCAATTCAATAAGCTCGGAGGTATTTTGAATGGCGCTTGGCAAACGAATTCCTAATGTAATTACATCTAAATGGAGTGTGAGAGCGCGCGCGTGTGCGTGTGCAGGAGGGAGAGGTCTATATTTTTCGATGTAACGGTGTAACAACTACATTGCACGTAGGCTGATAAGGAAACCCCGCTGAGGTGCTGGTCTTGCTCCGGCACGGGAGTTTTGGGATCGGTGGGAACCTTCTCCCCAGGGTTAAGCTGGTGGTGCTGGGACATCGCTGTGGCTGGAAAATGCAGGAGATGGGATGGGAGCCGGTTCTCTACATTCGAGGTGAAATGGGAACAGTGACGATGCCAGCGCGATCCCGGCAATGCCAGCGTGATCGTGACCCTGCGGGCAGGTCAGGGTCATGATTCCTGTGGAAACCCCCCTCCTTTTCCTTCCTCATGCTGCCTGCAGCTGCCAGGGCTCTGCCTGCCCTCTCCGGAGCACCGGGCGGCTCTAGAAAGCACACGGTGAAAAACACCGGGATCACTTTAATGATCATTTTGCTTTCCAGAAGAGCAGAGAAGGCAGAACCTGAAATGTTGGGAGAAAGGGAATAACCCCAGGCTGACGCTCCAGTACCCGGGATCATAGTCACAGATGGGGACTTGAAATGCTGACCAAGAGGAATATATTCTTGCTGGGCTTGTTTAACGCTCACATAAAGTCATGGCTTGGACCAAGTGCAACCCGGGTGGTGTGTTTATAAAGGGACGCGATTAAGGCAAAAGCAATGCTTTGGCTTTGCAACCCGCTCCCTGCCCTGTCGCATCCGACCGGCACGATGCCAAGAGCAATCCGGTGGCTCCATCCCGGCTCCGGTGTGCGGAGCTCGCCGTGCCAGCGCAGGATGCTTCCCATCGCTGAGCTCCCGCAGCCCCCGGGCAGCCTGTGCCAGCCCGGGGCTCGGCAGAGATCCCGCGCCCATCGCAGGGGCTGCTCCGTGATAAAACAGGTATTGTCAGGTTCCTCGGCGTGTTGCGGCAGAGCAGCCCGGGTGCTTGAAAGGGTTGTGATAGGGAACAGTGTTGTCTGTCTTAGATGGTATCTCAGACTCGACATAGACGTGTAAAATGCCAGGCTGGATGTTTGCAGAGACTTGTCAAGCCAAGGGAAACGGTGCCAATGCGAAACGTTGGGGAAGAGCTTAAAAAGGCAGACAATGGTGTGTTTGCTTGCCGAGCTCGCCTACCGGTTGCTTTTCCCCCTTGACAAGAGTTTTTTTGGCTGGTCCGTGGCCATCGGGGGAGGTACTGGGAGCACTGGGGCCCCAGGGCTCGGCCTGGGACAGGGACATCACACTGTGGTTCGAGAGATGCCCAGGATGGCAGATTTCTCACTGAACGTTTAATGAGTAACTGCTTCATATTAGTACTTCCCCAGGCCTTTTTTTTTCCCCTTCTCTGCTCATAAATCAGGTATTTTCTCCTGTTGCCTTGCAACAAGAAGGGTGGACAGCAGCGCGGGTCGGGCTGCTCCGCTGTCTGGCACATTCTGCAGCATCCTGGCCTTCATCATGGATAATCTACGCAAATGAAATGCAAACATTAAATGTTTCTTATCGCATCTTGCTGGTATCTCCGTCCCCATCTCTGTGCCTCCCCCGGTGATGAAATAGTGCTCATGGGGAGACGGGGTGTAGTGGGGGCTTAACTCTTGACTCTTTCCCATCGTAGAGAACCTCACTCCTGCTGCTGACAGATTTTTTTCCTTCTTTTTTTCCCTTACCTGGAGTGACCTCACGTTGCGTTTGTGGCACCGGGATCTTTGCGTGTAGGTGAGAGGCAGCACTTTGGGGAGCAGCGTTCAGTGTGGACCGCTCGGTGCTGCCGAGCTCCTGGCAGCAGCATCCCCCCTGTAACGGTGGCCGGGTATCCTGCTGCTGGAGCTGCTGCTCGGAAAAAGCCTCTCCTGGTTATTGGCCTCGTATTCCTGGTTGTCAGTCTGGATGAACCTCTGGTAGAGCACCTCTGCCACTTCTTTCCACTAAAGATCGTGGTATTGGGGGGGATAAAGCACAACACAGCAGTGTCCGACCTTCTGATTTCACTAAACCCAACCAGGGAAAAAATATGTTATTTATCCTCAATTTCAGCCTTTGGCTTCAGTTTTACAGTGCCATTTAATTGGCCTTAAAAGGGTCAATTTTCAGTCTGAACAATTAAAGCATTGACTTTGTGTTGCCAAAGCTTGTCTGAGCCCTCGCTGCAGAAAGCATCTTTGCAAAACTTGTCTCCTTGAACATTTAAACTGTCAGACCTAATTATCCGCATTGCTTCAGCTGAATGGGTTTCTTTCCTCTCAGCCAGCAGCAATATTTTGTTACTGTCTATGAAATATAAACTGCAACCCGCGTTAGAAGCAGCCGTTTTCTGAATCGCCGCTCTTCCCATCGCCGTGGATTTGCCTCTCGAGTTGCAATCTAAAATGCTCAGCCCTTTGCAAAACGCTCCCTGAAGGCGGGTGGGCTCCCGCACTGGAGCTGCATCAGTGTCCTCCTCTGCCTTCTGCCTTGCAGAAAAGCCCGAGCTGGACGAGATCACCCTGGAGCGAGTGCTGGAGGAGCTGGAGACCATGTGCTACGAGAACATGAACATCGCCATTGAAACGGAGGAGGGTTTGGGCATCGAGTACGATGAGGACGTGGTATGCGACGTCTGCCGCTCGCCGGAGGGGGAGGACGGCAACGAGATGGTGTTCTGCGACAAGTGCAACGTCTGCGTGCACCAGGTGAGACCCCGCCGCGGGGGGAGAGCGGCCGGTTTTGGCAAATCACGCTCCGAGACCCTCCTCTGGCTTCCTCCCATCCCCGCCACCCCCCTCTCCCTGAGCTGCTGTAGACCCCCGTTAAGCTTTTCTGATGGATTCCCAGCACATCTCCAGTGGAGCGAGGACGGCAGATGGGGTCTTGGATAGCTGGCAGACAGCGAACTTGCTTTTTGTACTTTCTTAGCCCCAACCCTTCATAAGTGCCCAGAGAAATACGCAGCCAGAGGTTGAAAACCGCTTCCTGCGAGCTTGCTTTGCCCCCTCCTTATTCTCTGGTCTCTGCGGTATTTTATTTTATGCCTCCTTTTCCATTAACGTGCTTATTCTTCTTTCTTTACCCCATCTTTCTTTATTAAACTGCTGTGGGGTCTTTAGCACTCAAGGGTGACCAGCACCGTGTGCGGAACCAGCTGGTGGGCTGGGAGGGATGTGGGTCTGGGAGGAAAACAATTTTATTTTTAGAATTGAATGCAAATGCTTCAAGCCCTTGCTGGGGGTGTTTGTGGGGTCCTGTGGTTCAGGAAACCTTGACAAGGAGAAAGCAGCCGTGCAAGGGTCTCCTGGGTCCCGCGTGGGTCCGGGGATGTGTTGCTGGTTGTGCTTCGAGGGGAAGCGCCGTGCAATGCTGGAACGGCAGCTCCTGGGCTTCACCCTCTGTGTGAAGGGCTTTTGGGTTTTTTCCTCTGAAGAGAGCCATTTGCTCATCTTTTTGGGCAGCTTTTCCATCAGCGCTTCCTGGAGGTGGGAGGATGTTGGAGATAGCTATAATTGTGGGAGGTGGGTGTTTTGAATGGTTTCCATCAGCAAATCAGATTCCACAAAATACCAGGACCATTCATGGCTGGGGGTTTTTTTGTGTGTGTTGGGGTTGGGTTTTTTTTTAACAAGCCCAAGCGGCGATGTCAGGCTGTGAGCTGACACGTGCCAGCGGGCAGGGGCTCGGGGCAGGCAGCCGGCGTGTGCGGGGCTGCCGTGGGGACGTATGGATCCCGGCTGTGCCCGCCGTGGGACCCCGTGGGCTCTGCCTTCGGCAGCGGCCATGGTGCTGGGAGCAGAGCGGTGCTGCAGAAGGGGATGTGGCGGGCTGGATTTCAAGGCTGTTGAAAGAAAAGGGAGATTCTTTGTTGTTTTCAGGGAGCAGAGTCCAGCCCTAAGCCTGATGCCAGCCCGTAAGCTGCCTGTGATTTAATCTCTGCCCCCATTTACACCCTAAGCCACAAAGTCCAGAGCCACAGCGCCGGGTGTGAACGTGGCATCGAGTTTCTTATCTAACCTGCCCCATGCCTTGGCCAGCACCACATCCAAAACCCGCTGGGGACGATGCTTTCCTGCAGGCATCCCGGTCCCGATGCTACGGGCTTTGGGTATTTGGGCAGCATTGGAGGGGAGCTGGGGTCCTGCGGGACACGGCTGGAGCCGTGCTTCATCCTCCTGCATCCCGGCAGGAAGGGGCAGAGGCAGGGCTGGGCTCAGACACACGTTGGTGAGTTATGGTGCTGGAAGGGATCGTTGTAATCATCTCATCTGCATAACACAAGCCATGAGGCTTGCTATTAATTAATTCCTGTGAAGTGTAGCTCTTAGAAAACACATGCAATCTTCATTTTAAAATTTTCAGCAAGAAGGAATCTTCCGTCCCTCCCGCTGCTAAATCGTTGTGGTTCATCGCTCTCGTGGTGGCAATGTCGCGCTTCTCTAGCAAGGGAATGATCCATCTCCAGCTTCCAGCCAAAGTGCCGTGGTCCTGTCATTACCGAATTCCCATTCCCTGGCATGGGGATATGGCCGAGCCCTCCTTCTCTTATCATGAACCACACCAAGTTTTTCTGTGGCTCAGCATCCTCCCTGGTTTTCTGGTGTCCCCTTCTTGGTGGTGTTGCACCCGTGACAGGCACAGCAATAACAAGAGCTGCTCTACTCCTACTCGGCATTGCTCCGGCTCCGTGTTCCCAGAGCACCTTCTGGCTGGTGCTGGGCTGGGAGAACGTGTTTAGCTGATAACCCACCTCATTTCTAGAGCAGCTCCTTGTCCGGGACAGAGGCTCTGTAGTATTTGCTACTCGGAGTAGAACTGCCCCTTTAGCTGCTCTAAAACATCTAGGAGTAAATAACCGAGAGCCAAGACTCTGCATGCACACCTGGTCATAATTCCTGTTTTCCACTGGATTTGGAGATCAGTCTGCCAGTTTATTCTCCTGGTAGTACATAGATTTTTGTCTGGTACTAAATCACATGTTCTATAAAACTCTGTTAGAGAAATGATTTATCTGTCAGATTTGGAGGCACTGTGAAACACACAGTTAAGTCTCTCTGAACCGTGTAGACTCGCAGCCATAATATTACCTCCCTTAATTCCTTGTTATCCCAATAATCTGTTCAGGAAGTGGCTTTTTTCCCCTTGGAAATCACTATCAGAGTCAGTTTGTGCTTTGGGGCAACCTAAAGTCATGTTAGAAAGTCTGTTCTTGGCCGGTAAAGACGGAGGGTACACTTTTCCCATGCTCACGCATCTCCACGTGCCCCCTCTGCCCCGTCCCCACCTGCAGCACTGTCACTCACAGTGACGGTGACATGCAGCGGCAGGATGAAAAGCTGCTCTTTTTTGGGGTTAACTTCAAGAAGTGGAGTTGACAAATGCCTGGGCTCAATTTAGGGCCAACAGCACTGGGGGTCCTTATCTGCCTTCTGGAGGGACATCAGAGCAGCCAGATCTGGAATTAATTACATCGCCTCACTTAAAATAGTGACACAACCTCGTGTTAGTGCCTGAGGCAGTTGTCTGCCACCCTCTGAAAACCCTTTAAGTGCGAGCTGTTGGGACCTGCCGGTTCAAAACTGTCTGGTTTTAGTAGTAGCTGTTCAATACAGTCATAAGTTACAGCCAAAGTGGAAAGTATTTTATCGTCATCATTACGTGATACGGCTTATCATTTGGCTCTTCCCCAAGTATGGAAGAGAAATATTTATGAAACGCTTTGGCTTCTCTGCATCCTGCGCTATCACAGCAGGTCAAGGAGCTCCCACGGCGACCCGAGTCCCTTAGTTCTCACTCTCTTGGCCATAGACTTGTCCTTGCCTCCTTTAGATTTATCGTCCTTTAGATTTATCATCCTTTATGGCTCATCCCATATGATTTGTATTCATGACTATCGTTTTCCCCTTTTTAGCTTTCCACGGTTTCTTTTGCTTCCCCTTTAGGCTGTGTTGGGTGTGTAACCAGTGTGGCCGTCTTTCTCAATCAGGGGTTGTGGCTTTGCAGCCCTCAGCTACCTCAGAGGCTTTCTCTGCATGGCATTTCTTAATTCTCGTCCTCGTGGGTCAGGTAGCTGCTCAGAAAAGGGCAGGAGATGAGCGGGCAGATGCCCGCACCGCAGAGCTGCCGGTGGTGGGGGCTCTCATGGAGCAGCCTGGTTGCCCACCCCCGACCTGGAGCTGGGCAGATGCTTGCCATGATACACAGCACGCTTTTATACTTAGCTTTTAATTAAAACCTAGGACATACTGATCCGGCATGAGTATCCATGTGAAAACAGGGAAGGTAGCAAGGAGGGAAGAACTTAACCTCACTGTCCATGACTGCGGACCTGCTTTATACGTCTGCTGTTTGTTAGAATGCCCAGACGTGGTGGTGATAAGCCAGCGGGAATGAAAAAGGTGGGAGTAAAGGAGGTCTGGGACGGTGCTTTTCCTGCTGGGACTAAGCCACCTCCCTCGTGTCTGCGCAGGCGTGCTACGGCATCCTGAAGGTTCCCATCGGGAGCTGGCTGTGCCGGACCTGCGCCCTCGGGGTTCAGCCCAAGTGTCTACTCTGCCCGAAGAGAGGGGGAGCGCTGAAGCCCACCCGGAGCGGGACGAAATGGGTCCACGTTAGCTGTGCCTTATGGATACCTGAAGTAAGACGTTTCCCAACCTCCTCTTGACTCGTGGGTGGGCACAGACCTGGTTTCCAAGCCTCAGCCCAGGGTATTCATTAATGGTCTAAATAGTAAGTCCAGTTTGGGTCGTCAGGGTGTGCCGAGGTCAGAGCCACCCGTGATGCCGGTCGGTCATCGGGCTGCGTGTTTAATTAGCAGCCAAGAGGCACCCTGTTAAGGGAGGACACAGAGGTGAGGGGCATTCACAGGACCTGCCTGGGCAGGGTAAAGCTGATTTCATATGCCCGTCTGAGATACACAGCAACATGCAAATGAGGAGTTAGTTCAGAGGAAACACCGACATACATTTTTTTCTTCCATTTCATCCAAATTTGTTTCTGATTTGGGGATGGGGTGGGTTTTTTTTCCCCAGTTACCAGTGACCCTGAAAAATAAGAAATAAAAAATCCATTCCTCATTCAGACAGGCACAGACATCCCCCTGTAGGAGATTCGGGATGGTAACCAGTATTTACAACTTGTCTTTATTTCATGACCAGGTCAGCATTGGATGTCCTGAAAAAATGGAACCCATTACAAAGATCTCACATATCCCAGCAAGCAGATGGGCTTTGTCCTGCAGCCTCTGCAAGGAGTGCACTGGCACATGTATTCAGGTACGTAACTCGGCACTGCAGAAGCTCAGACCTCCGGGGTTGTGCCTGTAATAGCCGCTGGAGATTCTCGAGATCTTGGTGGATGCAATCTGGCCGAGGCTTATTCCTGCTGCGGATGCACCTAACGACAGGGAGCACAAGCACCCATCAGACATCATCAGATGTTCTTTGCAATCATTTAATGTATTGAGTGCTAGGAATCTAGATTAAGTTTCTTTGCATAACACAGTGATGTTGCTGTAGTGACACTCATTACCAGGACTGCAAGTGACCTTGGTTTGAAATCGGGAACCTCCAGCAGAAAGGCTTGGCATAGCTGCCAGAAAAGTGAAGTACTCGTGGGACACATAGCCCAAGTATTTCGCAAACCAGTGGGGCTTGGCTGGGAAGCCTTTCAGTTGGGATGATATTGGGAAACCCTGGGACTAGGTAGCTCACTAGCCTGCTGGCTTGGAAAATAGCGTATTTACCATGTACTACATTCCCACATTTTCTCCACACCTGAGCAAACCAGTGCAGACATCTGAGTGCCTGCTCTCCCTGCAGCAGCAGCTTGTTAAAGAGGGGGTGAGATGTTCTCATTTCAGATGGAAAGCGGGACGCTTTGGGCTTTCCTATTACAGAAATGGGCCATAATCTCTCTTCCCTGGGCAGCAAAGAACAGAAGTTCCCGTCCAAAATGCAGCACACTTGGTGTGAGGGCATTTGGGGAGCCTTGCTGCATCCAGTGATTCCCCCTGCTCGGCCGGTGTAATGTCCCGGTGGTCCCTGGGGATGGGCTGGGGGATCTGCTGCTCTGCGGTGCCGGTGCCTGGTGCTTTCATTGGCAGACCAGGCATTGAGGCAGTCTTGGCGTGCCGGGGGATGGGGGATGGAATAGCCCTTAAGCTTGGTTAAAATTGGGAGAAAGTTTGGGATGTGTACCAATTCCAACTGATCAGCTCCTGTACGGCTGGTTGCAGAAGGGCAGTAGGAATAGAAGGTCTGCAGGCTCCGCTGCGTTTGTGCCACCGCCTTGGGTTTAATACTTTAAAGGGAGCTATTTAAAAGCAATCCCCTTAGCTCGAAATGAAATCTCACAATACTTCTTTAAATCTCTAGCGTTGACTCACTTCTTTTTTGATGGCTCTGGGTGGATCTGCTTATTCACCCTGCCAGATGGAGATACTGTGTCATAACAGCAACTGCTTTCAAAGAACGGAAGGGCAGGGAAGGAGGCAAACAGGCTTGGCAGCATCAAAAAGAATTCAGCTTCTCTGAGGCTTCATCCTCTTAGCGCCGGCATGGCACGGGAGCTGTGAGATCCCGGGGCCTGAATGGATTTGCATGAAGGGTCACCTGAGATGGAACAGGAGCTTTATTGTCTCATGTGCCGGCAGCTCATGGTTTATAAGTCTTCACGAGATTGTCACCGGAGCGTTTGCCGAGGCCACCCTAGCACGCTTGGGGTGGTTTTCCTTCAAGGAAAAGGGGGAGCGGGGAAAAAAAGCAGGCAGTGCCTTTATTTAAGGATTTATGGGCTATATCAGCAAGTTCACCCATGGATAAATAAGCGTGCTCCATACTCATCAGCAGTACAGAGCTCTGTTTTGAAAGCTTATGTTTATGGAGCATATTTGTGCTTAGTGCCTGTTTATACAGGTGTAATCTAACTACCTTTGTCAGCATTTTGGGTTTATGACTCAGGTCTAAAAGGAGAAGATTGTTTTCTGTTAAAGCACTGAGCTTTTATTCTTGGCAGTGGGAATCAGGTGCTCCAGGTGGGGCGGGTCTGGGGAAGGAGGGGTGCTGCTTCCAGGAGGGGTTTTCCAAGTGACCGGTTGGAACTGGGCTTTGTCGAAAAGGGATGCGAAATCCAGACAGCAAGCTGGAGGAGTGGAAGGCTGTCATCCCAGAGGGGGATGGGCATGCTCAGAGGCAGCACTGCAGCTTAAGAAAACACCCACCTCAACCACATTTACAGAGACCAACGTGAGATATTTTTGCATAGGCATCTCTGTGCATCGAGGTATTTTTCCTCCTCCAAATTTGACCATGAAAAGGGAAACAAACCGAGGGAAACCTGAGGAAGGGCTCCCCACTGCCCTCCATGCCTCTGACCTTGCTGCTTGCACATAATTACTTCCCTTGCTTTCTGGTACAGAGCTGCGGACCCGGTGTAACTCGGCATGGCCGTAGTCGAGCCAGAGCTCCGGGCGCTGGGCAGGGATGCAGCCCTGGAGGCACCCTTTCCCCGGCTCCTGTTCAGGGGAAATCATGACTTCGCGGTGGTTCTTGTGGTCAGACATCAGGAGGTGCCAAAGAGAGCTCGGTATCCAGCAGGAATTTTCTTGTTTGCATTGCTGAGATTGAAAAGAGAGTCCCGACCGCGCTTGCTTGGGACCCAGCTCCCTCCTCGCCAACTCCCTCCTCTCTTCTCGGAGCAACTGGAAGAGCTCACCAAGGCCTTTCAGCACAGCACAAAACGCCAGGTCTCCGTTAGCTGCTGGCAGGCTTCTCCAAAGGGTACGATCTTTTGCTGTCATCATCTTCCAGCTTTCTTTTTGTTGTTGTTTTCCGGAGAAAAAGCCCTGGGAAGTGTCCTGCACCACTCACTATCGCTCCTCTGCCTGCTGCTGCCTGCTCCCCTTGAGCTGCTTGTGCCACTGGTCCCCATCCACTGGGTTAACTGGCGTGGTGGTTCCCGGAGCTGTCGTCCGATTGTGCCTGTAGCCCTGAAAACGTACAGCTTGACATCAGGGGAAGAGCAATGTGTGTGTGCACCGTGCAGCCCTCACGCCATCCTCGGCCTCAGCCCCGCGTCCTCCGAGGACGTCTGCGAGGCTGAAATTGCCTGTTTCAGCTGAGAAGCCCTACCAAGGTCCAGACCATCTGTGGTCACTAAAAATCACACGGTAGTTTTTGTAAGGATGCAGAATTGTCCTGACTGATGGCTTGGCTGGCGTTCAGCACCGGTAATTAATTTTTCCTTCCTGAGTTCCCCTCGCAGGTCTGATGGAGGAGCCGCTTCCCTCCCCTCCGGCCCCAAACTGCAGTGGAGCACCACTGTAAGCTGGTAAACTTCTGTTTGGATTTCCTTGGCACATAAAATCATCCCTCTGCTTCTTCCCAGTAAGAGTGGTTTGAGGACTAATTAATGGCCTGCGTTAATCTCTGGCACAGTTTTCACCCTCTCTCTCGGAATTCTGTTTGGGGATGGATTTGCCTGGATAAGCAAAGTATGCTGAAATCCTTGAATGAAAGGTGCTGTAAGATAACGAAGCATGATCGATAACGAAGCAGACTTAGGGGCTGCGCCAGTCTTTTGAGCCTGGTTTATTCTGCGTGGCAGATCCCTCTCTCCCGCAAAGAGCAGCTTCGTTCCAGCGTCGTTCTGGGCTGGATCAATATGTTTTTATTGTCAGTTTATGCAAGGTCCTTGGGTAGCCGTGGCCGACCAGGTACCTTCCTTTGTTGCTCTGTCAGCCGAGCTGCCTAATTATTTTCTATTTGCATTTTGGGCACGGTTTCTGACAAGTGCTGCTTGCCATCTGTCTGGAGGAGAGATCCAGGACGGGTGTCATTCCATTTGCTTTATTCCTAAGGTGGAGTGATGGTCGTTCCAGTTAGCAGGCCGTTGTCCTGGCAGAAGCCACGGCCGTGTCGCTAACGCTGTTATTAGCACCGGTGACAGGAACAGGAGGGAGGGGACGTCGCTGCGTGGCTTTCCTTAGCTCACCTAGTTCAGCAGCAAGTTCTCCGTGTCCACTTTCTCTACCATAGATACTTATGTGCGTTAACAGCACCAAAGGATGCTGTAATTTAAAGCATCCCCAGCTGTTATACCAAAACGGCCAGGATGGAGTATATCAGGAGTACGTCAGGAGTACATCGGGAGCCCCAGAGCTCCGTGCGGTACCATTACCATCTTGGCTACCAGAGAAGAAACTCAACCACTGGAATTTCCAGCTGGCAAAGGCCTCCAGCCTGAAAGTGCCATTAAAAGCAAGGAAGCGTGACTCCGTCAAGGAGCATCGCATTGCATCGTCTTCTCGTGTTGGTGCTTGCTCCGTGGCTGCGGGAGTGAGTGCCAGCGCTTTAAAAGCCAGTGTGTGATATACTGACTGCACCGAGTGACTCTGGAAGCTGCAAGTCAGGCTGGGCTCCTTCTGTCCCTCCTTCCTTCCCAAAAATAAATCCTCGAGAACAGAGCCGGTGCTTCAGCCGCATGGGAGGCTGCGACGCGGCTCGTCCCATGGGATGGACAGGGCAGGCACCCGGTGCCAGGTTCCATGGAATCGCCGGCAGCGTAGCAGAGGGAGCGGATTTTTGCAAGCTCTCAGCTATTTTCACGAGCAATTTCAGGCTGAAATAAGGACCAAATGGTCATATTTAAACAGGGTAAGCGGGGGGTAGGAGTTCATAATCCGCTTGCATTTGGTCCCTGCAGGAGTTAGTGCCCGGCATCGCTGCCCAGAGCTGTGCTGGTACAGCTCAGGGCTTGGCTTCGGCAGGGCTGCATCCAGCTCTTCCCACTGGTTTCGGAGGCTTTGGAGCGGGGCTTGGAGAACCCTGGAAGTGGAGGACTTGGACACCGCTTGCCTGCACTTTTCTTGGCCCTGGCAGCCACATGAGTCTCTCACTTTCATAAGCACCAGCAGATTCATAAGCGAAGTCGAGGGAAAATATCTAAAAGCAGCAATGTCAGAAGTTCACAGCCTGGGTGACTGAGCAGGAATTCAGGGCTGACGGGGTGAAGAGAAAAAGCCATAAAATTTCTGTTTCCTGACTACTACCAGAATATTTGTTGTTGTTCTTGTTGAGAATTAAAGTGCAGCAAAGCCCCAGTAAGACTCTACAGCATCCTGAATGGTTTGTCATCAACATCCAGGAAATTTCACGTGCCTCTGCCTGGTCCTTCAGGCCACAACTGCATCTTCATCCCCCGCAAGAACAGTTCTTCTATAAATGCTGAAATATGGTGTCTGCAGTAACAGCCCACTTAAAATGTCTCATTATTGCAGTTTAACTGGTCATTAGCAGCTGGAATAGACTGATTTCTTACGGGTTATGGTTGAAATAATTACCTGACACTCTGAGCCATTAAAAACCAGTTAATGAGTAGAGGGGGAGAAGGTGCTGACGTGGACACGGGCACAGCACTGGCTGGGGGGGGTTGCTCTGTAGGAAATCAGGCTGAGGTCTGTTGCCTGTGGGGTCCAAAGCCATTTAAGCAGGAGGTAAGTTAGGGAAATTGTTCAAAAATTAATCTGATACAAGTCTGACAACAGTTTAGCCACTCTGCCGGTTCTAAAAAGTTCATTTCATGATGTTTTGCTCTGTATATGCTGAGTTGCCTTTGGTTTTTTTTCTCTTTTAATGGAGCTAATTAGAAGCTGTGTAATTTCCAGAGGAGAAAGGCATCGTGCTCCAGGAGTGTTGACTGCTTCTGAGATACCACGTTCACTCATAAACCTTGACACGTTCTGTACGCTTTCTATAAAAATTGCATATTAGCTTTTCATGTGGTAACAGAGTAGAGTAGTTTAAAGGTGAAATACAGATGAGAAATCCACTGACACTCTTTGAGCGTCCCGTTGGTCTGTGCTGTTGTCTATGGCTGTTGACATGTCTTATTGGAAGAACCATTGGAAGCCCCTGTTTATGGTAGGTGAAAGATGAGCAGGGCCCATCACCGAGAAGGATTAAAGCAGATAAGGTGGGAAGGTGCTTGTTGATATCTAGTGAACCCTGGGTTTCTTCTGCTTCGCTTTATGGTGTCCGGCTCGTGGGTGTGTAAGACACGGGCAATACAGGCAATAAGGAGTACCTATGGTGGAGCATCCATCACTTCATGGTAGGTGTTGTCACTCAGCTGGGTGTCACTGGCTTTGTAGTTGGCACTTGTGGTCCCGTTGTGTTGGTAAGCGTGACCCCCCCACCGACGGTGCTTTGCCCCGGCCGTAAGACCTGTCCTTCTCCCCGCAGTGCTCCATGCCCGCCTGCGTCACCGCGTTCCACGTCACCTGCGCCTTCGACCACAACCTCGACATGCGGACTATTCTAGCAGACAACGACGAAGTGAAGTTCAAGTCCTTCTGCCTTGAGCATAGCACAGGTGCCACCAAGCTGCCCGAGGAGGCACGGACAGAGCCCGACCAAGCCCAGCTGGACTTGGAGAAGGTCACGCTGCGGAAGCAGAAGCTCCAGCAGCTGGAGGAGGACTTCTATGAACTCGTGAAGCCTTCGGAGGTGGCAGAGAACCTTGACTTAAGCGAATCGCTGGTGGATTTTGTCTACCAGTACTGGAAGCTGAAGAGGAAAGCAAATTCCAACAAACCGCTGCTGACACCAAAAACAGATGAAGTGGACAACTTGGCCCAGCAAGAACAGGACGTTCTCTACCGACGCTTGAAGCTCTTCATGCACCTCAGGCAAGACCTGGAGAGGGTGAGTACAGCTTTTCCTTCAGGGGTGTACCCGTATGCTCCATCAGGGCTGTGTTAATGTGTGCTGCTGCCTATAGACAGCACAAGCCCTGTTGCCCCTTGACTCGGTTTGACCCCCCTAACAGTTGCATCCCTTCATCTAGAGCATTATTCAGAAGAACGGTGCTCAGGTGTATCATCACTGCCAAAACACGGACACTGATGAAGTAAATTAGTGATGGTCTCAGCCAGCGGTTCAGAAGAACGAGGGAGAGGTGCCTGGGCCGGGCTGGTTGGATGGGAGGCAAATGATGCTGCAGCTTACAGCCACTAGATCTTAACAGTCTCAAACCACAAAATTATCCTGTGCTGCCCCTCGGATGCTTTCCAGCAGCAAGGCACAGGAACACGTCATTATTTACTTACATTAAACATCAAAGACGGGTGAACGGCAGGAGCGAGCAGCAGGGACCGGGCATTCCCTGCCCTGCTGCAGCCGAAAGTGGGTCGGCTCCTCCGGGAGCTGCCGGCACGCCGTGCCGGAGGATGCAGCCAGAGGATGCAGGTGCCCGCAGCTCCCCGTGGTGTGGGACATCCTTGCACAGGGAAGGGAGCAGCCACCTCCATGACAGCTTTTTTGGGGAGAGCAAACATCCATGAAGCAGCGGTACCAAAGCGGTGCCGGAGCCCCTCGGGCTGTCCTCGTTGCTGCATCGCGCTGCCTGCCTGCGGATTTGGCTGTCATGGATTTGGCTGTCATGGCTGCACGGAGGGAAGGAGCAGGCAGGAGCAGGGATGGGGCAGAGGCAGGCTGAAGAGGAGGAGGAGCGACGAAGGCCAGAAGCAGCGAGGGGAGGAAGCGCAGAAGAAGCACAGCACCCGGAGTGAGACGGCAGAGAGCGGCCAGGGAGGGGACGGGTGCCCCGGTGCGGTTGCTGGGGGGGACGGACACACAGGCACAGCACTGGGCAGCGGTAGGATGGGGAGAGGCAGGGCAGGACTGCCAAACCTGGCACACAGGGGCCAAGCTCCCTCTTCTCCTCTGCTTAAATAAAGCCAGAGTCCTGCCCGGTTCCCCCCCCTCTCCTGTTGCTGCCAGAGGGGTGAGTCCATGGCCCCTGCCCACCCCCTGACTGCCCACCCGGGGTGCAGAAGCCCTGGAAGGGCTCAGGGCGTCTTTGGGAGCAGGCAGGGAAGGAGGAAAGCAGAAAATAGCATTGCTTTGACTTGGTGGAGGTGGTGCCGTGGTGCCCTGAGCCGGGGCGGGGGGGGCAAGGGTGCTGCAGGGGACGTGCTGCTCTACGGGAGGCAAGGTGGTGGTGGTGGTGATGCCCCTGCGTATCCCTGAACCCTCTCTCCAAGCCGCTGTGAGTCTGCGGCATAATTTAACCTGTGGGGAGGAAGGTGATGGGGGTGAGGATTGGGTGCGTTCATGGCCGGGG
>JANZLQ010000044.1:18413822-18427469 GCA_026212715.1 Elanus axillaris | reverse complement strand
GGGGGGGTTAGCTCTGGACCAGTCCGCCCTGATCCCTTGCTGCACCCACCACCTCCCCGGGTGGGTCTGAGAGCCTGAGAGCCTTCTCCGGTGTAAAAGCAATTGGATTTCAAGCTATTGGTCTCTTTTCTGTGGCCCTATCAGCCTTCATCCCTGCATACACCATGGCCATCGCTCTGCCAGTCTGTCCTTCCCTTGCTCCTGCCTTTACTGCATCACGTTTCCATCTCTGTGTTGGGCTGGGCTGGTACCACCGTTAATGGGTCTCCGGCACCAAGCTGTAGGCAACAGGCTGCAGCTGCCGGATCCGAGGATGACAAGTTCAGCTCACTTTTTTTCCCCTCATCTGCTTCTCTATATCGTAAATCTAAACCAGGCTGCTCCACCTCCCTCTGCTTCCACTTGCTCCCAGCTTGACTTCCCCAGCTGCAGTGAACCACTGTGCATCTCTGGGTGCAGCACTTTGCTCCAGGAACTGCCTAATTCAAAGACACGGCACGGCAGCTTCTCTTTGATTTCTTTGTGTCAAAACTACGCGTTTTACCAGATTTCCTATTTTCCAGAGTTGCCTCCAGGCTTCATGGGGTCATTCCCATTGGCGTTCAGCCTCTGCTTAGCAACTCCCTGCCAGGTTTCACTGCCTGGCCCTGGAAGAGCTTGTTTGTTTGCTCTCCTTCCAAGAGGGAGGAACAATAAACACTGGCCAGATCAAAGTCCGGTGCTCAGATGGGTGATACGGGTTTAAATCTAATTGCTGCCAGTGCATCCCAGGTATCTGATCCTGTCTGTCAGCGCCGCTCACAGCCGCCCCGGTTTCACTTGCAAGTAGCGAGGCATCACATCAAACAGGGGTCAAAGACGAGCTGCCTGGAGCGGTGGCTTTCAGAGGGTGTCCACAGGGCATCGCGTTCAATTTTAGTGTTTTCAGCAATTATTCCGGCAGAAATGGTTGGGATTTGGGGGCTGATAACAATGTCTGGATCCAAGAGTTGGGGAGGCAGAAGCAGTGGGGCGGGTGATGCGGGAGCAGCCGGGGTGATGGCATTTCCCTCTGCTGTCTCCTAACCGCTGTCGTTTCTGCACTTCACAGCGTCAGCAAATGAAAGCTCTTGCCTGGGAATCCTAATACAGTCCCCTCATTTTCTTTCTGGCCGTTTTTAACCCTCTTTGCCTTTTTTTTTTTTTTTTTTAAAAAAGCTTTTTCCAAAGGCTGGTTGTTTAAATTAGCTCTAACAAAAAACTGTAGCTTTCAGGTTTTCATACCAGCATCTAAGCTTGGCTTGGGGAAGCAGCGCTGGGTAGTGTTTAGCTGTGGAAGTGTGTGTAAATACCAGCAGTCTCTAAGCAGAGCAAAAGTAATGTTTTCTTCCAGGAATATCAAATCACAGAGAAGAGATACCGCCAAACACTTTGAGATGCAGGTTGCCAGAGGCAGTTGTTATCCTCATAAAGAAATTGTAGTTTGATGTTTTCTCCAATCCAGAACAAAAAAAGAGAACGTAGTAAAATACACAGCGTATAGCTTGCTGCTTTATATTTACAGCTAGGGGATTCAACAAGAAAAAAACCCAGCTTTTTCTGCTGTATTCCTGAGTATTTCCAGATTGTCCTTGGGTAGGACCGATGCCATTAGGAGATGGTCACGGTCATCCTGGTGTCTTCACAGCCTTTGGTGGCAGACAGTAGGTAAGCATGGCATGACATGGCCTGGCTTGCTCTGTCAGTGTGAGAGCCACAAAGGCTCCCAACCCCGTAGGGACAGTCCCCCAAGCCTGGAAATACCCCAGCCTTCCTCTGCAAGGAGGGGTTTGAGGATGAGGAGGGGGAGGAATCGGAGACATCAGGGTCACCTCCTTCTTACCTTAGTACAGGCTCTTTCAGAGCATCAGGAAGCTGAGCAAACGCCATCAAATCCTGTTAGCTACCATTAGCATTTTCTGTTTCGCAGCTGAAACCCTCCCGTTTCCTCTGAAAGCCTCGGTGCCCGCCGCAGCCATGGTGACAGAGCCCGGCTCTCCAGCCACCTTTACACAGGGCTGGCAAAAAGCGTGGCACTGAAATTCATCACCGGGCAGATGCCAGCGGGTATCACACGGTAGCCCCGTCGTCTCGGGCTGCTGGAGGTGTTTATCAGCAGCCCTGTGCCGTGAGCAGGGTTCAGCCGCTGCTGCACTAGCTCTTGTGAGTGTTTATGTCTTGTGCTTTGCTGTTCACCTTTAGGGCTTCCTGCTTGGTTAATAAAATTTCTGGAACTGGGACAAAATGCACCAGTGGTTTGCAGGTAGATGTGGAGCAAGTGTGAGCAGCCACGTAGAGGAGCCAGATTTGGGCTAGGGGAGCTGCACCGGCTGCTGACCTGGGCTGGCATCAGCTGGATATTTTGCTGTATTTTCTATGCTCTGTCCTGGCATTTGCTTTAGGGCAACAGGCAGTTTTGTAAGGCTGCGATGTTCAGCAGATTCATAGCCTCATACCGGCAGCTCCGTTCCAGCTGTGCCCCTTCCCTGCACTGGCCGTGGGAAGAGGGTCTCTCCCTCCCTGCAAAAGGAGCAAATTGTGGCTGAGAACTGGTGTACTGATCCCGGAGCATCAAGGTACTTCTCAGCATTTGCCATTTTTTTGGTGCAGGTTTCTATGATGTCAGGTGTGAACAGGGCACGTGTGCGATGCAGCTGCTGGGCCGAGGGCTCAGCGCGATGCTCGGCTGCTCGGGGCTCTGTGCGTCTGCTGGGCCTTTGCATAAATATTTTATAACGCTCTTCCTACAGCATCTTCCCTTCTGAGACTTTCCAAATCCTATAGAGACATTAACTTCTTCATTAGGTCTGTGAACAACTAACAGGAGATTAAAACAGCCTGTGTGTCCGCGCCATTGCTGTACCTGGGTAAGATTACGAAATAATTTACCTGTTTCTCCTGGCTCTGTTCCCATTTTGGGTCTTGGTCACTTTGTGCGCTGATGTGTATCAACAGCAGAGTTAAAGGATGTGCTGCAACAAGTACTGAAAGTTAATCCCAACTAATCGGAGCAGATTAGCAGCACGCTCGGCCCCATTTGACACCCTGCATGCTCTTGTTATTCAGGCTAAAATTGCGCCCTCAAAAGCACTGATGCCGAAGGGCAAACCCTGCCTGTGAATTCAGGCCTTTGATGGGAGAAGTTCAAGATTAACTTGCGTATTGTTTATGTTCAGAAGACAGGAGAGAGAGAGAGAGAGACTCCCCTACATGCAGCATCCTACACGGACCCTCGGGATGCAGGGCTGCCACAGTCTCCCGGGCAGGATGGTCCCAGCTCGCTGCTGCCCAGGGCACTGGGAGCGGCGGGGGCCGAGTTGTCCCTCGTGCCGGGGCTGGTGGAGCTGTGGTTGGAGTCTCCAAGGTGGAGATGCCGCCGATGCTGCTCTGGTTTGGGGTGGGTGCCCCAGGCACGTGGGCAGGTCTCTGCAAGGCTTTGCAGGGAGACTTGGTGCTGCAAGACAGACGTGCCGTGCCGTTGGGGTAAAAGCAAAGCCGTGTCTCTGGAGGTGCTGTGCTTCCTTACGGATTTTGTACTCCTGGTGCACATGCTGGAAAAGCCGGCCAGCCTTCCTCGCCCCCCACGGGGTCCTGTCTGTCGGAGCCAGAACAGAGACATTTAGGCTTTAAATCATTCACTGCACAGTTTTTCCCATATATATTACACGGTTTGGATCAAGAGCCCTCATCTCAAGTCCGGGCACATCCAAAGAGTTCCCGGTAGGAGTTTTGGTGCAGCGTGGGTGATGGTGAGATGAAGAAGACTGAATCCCGGGGAGCAGGCATTTCCCTGGGCGACGGAAGCAGTGACACAGCTTGAGGGCACCCACTTTGACCCTGCCTAAAACGGACACTGTTTCTTGTGTTTCTGTAGGTTAGAAATCTCTGTTACATGGTGACGAGACGGGAGAAAATGAAACACACCATTTGTAAACTCCAGGAGCAGATCTTCCATCTCCAGATGAAGCTTATTGAAAAAGATCTTTACCCAGGTCAGTACCACTTACCAGAGCTTGTTCTTGCAGACGCTGTCCCTGCCGTCCTCTGAAGCCAAAGCCTGGTGCCCGAGCCTCAGCCCCCCACCCCAAGGAAACAAGAGCTGCCCCCTCCCCTGCAGTGTTATTTAAGGAGAGTTCATATGTTGACTCTGCCCATCTCCAGTTTGGTTCAGAAACACACAATAAAGCCATACCCTGGGTGACCAGAGCTCCTTGTTTTCACAGATCCCTCTCGATCCTCCTCTCCCTGGGAATCGCTCAGAAAGACCAAGCGTTTCGTTAGGTGGTGATGCTAAGGCAGTGTTTTGGCGACTTTTCTTGGAGATGGAGCTGTTTGGGAGGAGATGGCAAATCCTGGGCACGGGGCTGCTGACGCTGGGGCTGATCCATGGCAGCTGGCTCCCTGGCATGGGTCAGCAGCCCTCGCTTTGGACTCTTTGCAGATGCCTTTGGCTCTGTCAAGAACCAAAGGTTAAGCTGCTGGTGGGATGTCTGTTGCTCCTAGAGACCGGCTCCTTTAGCTCTGGTCGGCTGCAGTTCTCTGCTCCACATACCTATTAGTGGAGAACATCACATTACTGCATGCAAAGCCTCTGGCGACTTTTATTAAGGAACTGAAATAAATTTGGTTTCCTTCTGTCCTTTTTTTTTTTTTCTCCCTTTTGCACAAGTGGTGCCGGAGCCCACAGCTCCTGCTCTCTCCTCCTTTCCCTTCGGTGGCAGGGCAGACCAAACCCCACGGCTGCAGGACAGTTTTTCCAGCAGCAGCAGCCGCTGGCACTTTGGCAGGCTCTTCCGACGGTTGTTGTGTTTGTGGCTTTGGAGTTGCGATTGAAGCCATCACATGGTTGGGGTTTCTTCAGGAACCATCTGGGCTTTCCTTGACAAAAGTTTCCTTTGACTGAAAGTTTGGAGGCTGAGAAATGCGTACGTTGAGATGTTTGTGACTCGGAGCCTGTGCAAATTCCTCTCGATGGCCAGAGCCAGGGGTAGCTGGGAGCCCAGGGTGTGCTCCGGGGAGATGTGGGTCCTGTAAATCTTGGTCCCCGTGACACAGATCAGTGACGCCGTGTGTTGCTCCGTATGTCCTCGCTGAACCAGCAATATGGGTCACCAGCCTGGGCACACACCAAATGGTGTTCCTGGCTGTTCCCGCTGTCCGAAGACCCCGCGTTGCACATTCCAAGAGCCGTTCCCTCGCACCCGGGAAATCTGTGCCGGCTGGTGCTCCCAGCAGTGATGCTGCTGGCTCCGGCGGTAAGGCGGGAGGTCCAGCTCGGAAATAACGGGTGAATAAAAAACAAGAGCAGCAAACTCAGACCCTGAAGGCAGATGCCATGCGCTGTTGCTGCTGGGCTCTGCGGGTTTTGGGGAGATCGCAGGAGACCTCGTGATGCTCTTCAGTTCAGCTGGATGCCCCCAGTTTAGCGTTGGCAGCTCTCAGAAGGCGACAGGCTCAGGGTGGTTTGCCAGGAAGGCGTTTTGAGCTCACCTCCCTCACAAAACAGGGTGTTAGATGGCTGGAAATGCCCTTGGGGACCTGCGTTCCCCGAAATGCCTTGGGGAGTCCGACCTCAGGTGCGTGCCTGACCCTGTCTGTAATGCAGCGATGGGGTGGGAGTCGGCAGCTCCTCCCGGGGAGGGTGCAGATGCCGACCAGCGAGGGAGAGCTGTGTCAGGGCTCTGCTGCTCACGTTTTAGGGCTGTCTGCACTGCCGAGTGCCGGTGCTGTGCAATTACCCTTCCTGAAAATGTTTAACGAACGCATCTACTCAGGGGAAAAGCATGGCTGCCATTACTGTGATGTTTGTTCTGCGTAAAGGTGAGCGATCAAGAGACAAACCCACGGCGAGAGGGTGACTCCGGTGGTGATCGGTGTGCAGGCTGTGGGATTGCATCCTACGTCTTGATGCAGATGTTCTTCTCTCCTGCCCCAAATGGTTGGCGTTTGCCAGTTCATTTTCCACCCTGAAGCGACCGAGCTGAACTGGTCATCTCTTCTGGGGTGGGCTTTTTGATTTAGCCTGAGCAGGGGCTGCTGCCTCTGGGACGCAGCTCCCACGTATCACTTCTGCTGGGAAAAGGGCCCAGGTACAGGAATTTGGTCCCAGGATCTCCAGATGGTTTGGGCATCTGGGTCCTTCCCACGGCAGGGGCACATTAGGGACCCGAGTGCCTTTAGCCAACGGTGTGTAGGTTCTCCTGAGCTCGGGAGGATTTCCCTTGCTAGGACACAGCATCAGGCCATGAGTTGCGATCCCAAATATGGGAAGAGAGGACGGCCCGGTTAGCGGTGACGGTCATAGTGCAGGCGAGAGCACAGCATCGGTGCATACCTCTTCCCCAGTGCAGGACACGACCCACGCTGATCTCCAGGTCCTGCCCGACAGCGGGAGCAAGCGCCGGAGCCACCGGCAGCGTGGCAGGGACGGGCGGGCGGTGTAAATGGGATCGGAGAAGGGCTCAGCCTCCGGCTGCCCTTCCCATGGCAGGTATATATCGCAGAGCCCCAGAAAGCAGTTTGGTGCTTATTTTCTGCTTCAGCTCCTAGCTGTCCCGTCCCGGTCCCATCCCGAACGTGCACCATGTGGACCCCGATCCTACCAAGTGCTCCCAACACCCACACGTTTGTTAAAGCTCCTTTACGCCAATTGATGATACTTGGAGCTAAAGATACTCAGGACCCAGTGGGACCAAAGCTGTGGGTAACTCACTGCTGCATTTGCCATCATTACAAAGCACTGACTGGTTTGAAAGCGGGGGGACGGTTCCTGTAGCATCCCCTCTGCACAGCTCCCGACCGGGCTGCTCCACGTACCTGGGGTTTCTTGGAGAAAGGAAGAAGTCTCCGTTATTTTGCCTGGATGAGGCCAGTTTTTAACTGCTGTTATGGTAGCCATCGACTGGAATCTGTTGGGGTTATTCCAAAGATGGTTTTAGCACAGAGGTTTTTTGGGAATGGCTCCCACGTCAAACTCAGAACTGGAGGGGTTTATTTTTCCTGCTGACAAATGATCATTTAAGCAGGAGATTTTTAACAAAATTAGTGAGAACTGACTGTGTAAAATGAACCCACCTCTCTCCCCTGTATTTTTCTTGCATGGAGTGGAAAGTAAACACTGTCAGGCTTTGACACACGGCTACTGTTTTGACAGGTTCCTCTTCAAAAAGTACCGCTCGGGTTTCTCTTTAGCCCCATTGTGCTGTCTAAACAAAGTTAGATTTTTATTTTGTAAGCGGAGTGAAAAATGTGTCTGCCTTTCTCCAGTCACTTGGCAGGAACGTAGCAAATACCAATTTTGCTTTTGCTTTTCTTTCAGTGAGTCCTTTGGTCAGGAGGGGTTCCTGACTTGGCAACCCCAGAACTGTAAATCCTCTGTTAATCCAGACTCAGGCAGGTGCAATGCGAATTCCCTCCCTTGCTCGCCCAGTACATTTCCACTGCCGCAGTGAGGGGAGAGCAGAGGTTATTCCCTCTGACCCATCCACTCCACGGCCTCTCTGCTGAGGCTGTTCGCAGGTCTGCTGCTGCCCGACACAGTAAACCGATTCGTTTCTTAAAATTACTGCTCCGATAGCTGCACAGCTGGTGCAGGTTCGACCTATGGGCCAAACTGAAAAACCGCATGTCACGCCTCCATTTCCATCAGCCACCCACATTTTGGTTTAAGGGCAATATCCTTCCCCCTCGGAAAATTAATAGAAGGTTTAGCATGGACTTCTGTGGGAGAACGACTTGACAGAGTAAGTAAAAACTGTCAAAGTATTTTGCTTGGCAAGACAAGTCGTACTTTTATAGGGTATTTGTCCTGTTTACCCAGGAGGAATAAATCAGTAGAAGTTCAAAGTCATTTAGGAAGGACTGATTTTTAGCTGAATGTCTGCATAGCTAAGAGTTATATCCCTGGCTTTCCATAGGCAATGCTGGTCGTCTTTCCTACTCCATTTACTTACGCTCAATACACCGCTTAAGTTTTATAGCTCTGGGGGTTTTTCACCCCCGCACAGTATGAGTGTGAGCAGCTACTGTTGCCGAAAGGTCAAATCAAATCAAAGTCTGCTTAAAAACACTGCTGTCAGACTGGCTTTGCAGCTGAATCCCTCCAGGAGATGCTCTTTTCAGTGCTGGGTGACACACTGCCGGGTTTAGAGGTCCCCTTGTCTCCTGGAAGGTGTCGGAGCAGGGTTCGGGATTACTCCCTCCTGCTGCTCCCGCAGGTCCTCACCCCAAAGCCCTGGTCCAAGAGGACACGTCGGTGGCTGCAGAGTCCCCTGCCTTCAGTGGGACTGCTCCTGCGGCTGCGTTAAGTTCATATCCAAGGCCCAAACCTCTTTTTTACATAAGCTACGGGATTCAGATATTCTTAACGTATAGAGACCTTAGCCTACAGTTGGCCAAAAAAACGGCTGCTGTTCTCCCTTTGGCTTGGAGTTGTTTGCAGGTCTGGTCCAGGTCTCCACTACAGGGGTGTGCCCCAGGGGAACTTGCTCACCGCAGCATCCCTGATGCCTCGTCTCACATGGAATTTTCCTTTTTTTCTAAAAAATGCCAGAACAAACTGGGAAGAAGACAAAGGGTAAGAAAAGTGACCCGAGAAGGAAAGGAAGAGATGGTAGAAAAAATAGTCCCGAGAAGAAAGAGAAAAGGAAATCAGTCAACGAAACTGTATTGGGACAACTGGGTAAGTCTGATTTTATGGGCGCAGAGTTGACCCGTGCCGCTGGAGGCTCCCTGTTTTGGGGAGCAGGGTTAAGTGTCCCAGCCCCGATCCCTCCTGCACTTACACAATGGAGTGACACCCGAGGCCGTGGGAACCTCTTCATCTCTCCCTTGTGAGCATCAGCCTGAATTCCCGAGGTCCTACAGGAGAGACGGCATCGGAGATGAGGTCTCTGGCGGGGCAGGGGCATAAAATCCTCCCGCCGCAGCCCCAGGGCTTGCGCCCAGATGGAGAGACTGTGTTACAAAACCTGTGATGTGCTGCTGAAGCATCATTTTGCTTTCTGGTGATAAAATCAGACTTACCCACCCCACAATAGGGCTGATCCCCCATATCTTCTGTGCTGTGTAGCGCTGGTGAATACAGCACATGGGCTGTGCATTTTCATGGCATGTACTGCCCAGGACTGTGCGGTCGCGCTGGTTGTGCCGGCAGTCCGGGAGCATCCGGGAGACAGGCAAAAAGCACGGCTGATCGCTTGAGTTTGCTCAGGGGGGTGGGCGAGGAGATGCAGGCTGGCTCTGCTGATGCTTCATCCAGCTCTTCCCCATCAGCTACAACCTACCGCTGCTCAGCAGCAGTCGGGGCTGGGGAGGGGAAGTAAAAAAAGCAGAAAAAGGTCTTTTTTTTTACAAGATCCTTGACAACCGCATAGGGTTTTTACATGGAATTGGGTTTTTGTTTGATTTCCTCCAGCGCCGTGGCCTCTGCCAGCATACGGGGCAGGAGGTGATGAGTTCACACGTGCTCAGCTGCCCCGCAGGTGCACAGGGGATGCACTGGTCCCACGGGGCTCCCGGACAGTCTGGGGGGTCCTATAAAAGCCTCCTGGGGGTACCGAGAGTTTCTGTGGGAGGTCTGGGGGCCTGGGCCACGCTGCCTTGCTCTGCTTTGCCCATTGCTCGCCCCGACTCTGCTGCTTTCTGTGCATCTCAAAGCTGTTGGGTTTTAGGCAGGAGCCCCTTTGGAAACAGGGCTTTTGCGCTCATCCCGTTTCTGCGCTCTTCTCTGCTAAAGAAACCTTGGATTTCCTGGGGCAAATTCCGTCAAATGATGGAGCGTTGGGGCGTCTCTGAGAAAAGCTGCACTGCTGCGAGCCTGGGAAGCCCAAAGCTTCACCAGGGTCTTGTAAGCTCCTGGGTTTTGTTAAGGGCTTGAAAGCATCACTTGGGGCTGCAGTCATCAAGAGAAGGGCTGGGGGAAGCCAAGCTTGGCAGAGCCCTTGCCGGCAAGACCTTGGGCTGTTTGGCACCTGGGTACCACGCGATGCCCTAAGCTCATCCCTGCTCCTGCTTCCCCTGCCCTGCATTGGGCTGGTGCCAGCCTGGGGAGCTGTCTTCTCCCAAAGGACCGCGGTGACCTGCCAGGAGGTGCAGGACTGCCGCCTCGACAGTATCACCTCCAAGGGGGGGGGGGATATGCAACCTGAGCGACCTCCCCAGTGCCACCCTTGAGCAGCCCTGGCACCTCGCAGGGTGTCTTGTGTGTGTGTGTGTGTGTGTCGTGTCCCCCCGAGATGGTCGCTCATCCACGCAGCGTGGGGTGGGGGGGGTCACATCCCATATCGCTGCTCACAGGGGAGGGTGAAGCAAAGCTGTCATCGAGACCAGCAAACGCTGCGGACGTGAGTCACCCTGCCCGTGCCACTGCTCTTTCCCTCTTCTGTTGCTAGGCTGACTGCTTTAAAAGGAAAGCTTTTACCTGAAATCAAAAATCAAACCTAATTTTTCCTCCATCCGTAAAACCAGCTCTGATGTTGAACCTGTGGATTTCTGTTACGGGGATTAAAACTGCATGTGCTTGTGTGGGCAGGTATGCGCCTTGCCGGTTGCTAATTAGACCCAGCCCAGCTTGTGATGCTCGCTCTTGCTCTCAAGAGATAATCATTAGGAAGTTTTTCAGCTTTTTCCATTCCAGCCTGTCACCTCTGCTCCTCTTCTTCAGTCTTCACGCCTCTCGAGTGTTCGGAGATGTTCTCAGACCTGCCTCCCACCCTCCCTGCCTTCGCATGCAGATTTAGCACCGGTCCCATCACCCCGCTGACCGCCTGGCTCCGGTGGTCTCCGGGGTTTGGGCAGCGCCTGGTGGCCCGGTGGCAAGTGCTCCCTGGGGAAGCTGTCACCCCTCGCCTGGGCACAGGTCCCACTTGGGTAGCAGTCACCGAATTTTCAGGCTTACACCTGGATGGCTTGTCTGCCGCCTTTGCACAGGAATGTATTTTCCACCCGTGCTGGGGAGGGTTGGGGCTTGGCATCTTTGCTCAGTTGAGATTTGGGGAGGTTCTCAGGGTGCTGGATGTGGGAGGGCCACTCAGGTGGTTGTGCTGTGGCCTCGGGAAACCCCAAATCCAGCATTAGTGCTGGAGTAGACCCTCTTCTGTGTCCTGATGTGGTGCATTATGGTTGACCTTTTGACCGTGTCTCCGGTGCCGGGGAGTTTCGGTGAAGTTGTTGGCGATGTCAAAGGGCAGCGTGGCTGTTCCTGGCTTCTGAGGCAATCTTCCGCTTTTGTTTTTCCCAGGCTTGTCAACCTCCTTCCCCATCGACGGGACTTTCTTCAACAGCTGGTTGGCGCAGTCGGTCCAGATCACCGCCGAGAACATGGCGATGAGCGAGTGGTCCCTCAACAACGCCCACCACGAGGACAGCACCCCCGGCCTCTCCGAGGAGCTCCTCCAGGATGAGGAGACCTTGCTGAGCTTCATGATGGACCATTCCCTCAGGTCCCCGTTCAAGCAGAGCGAGGCCGCAAAGAAAGTGAAAAGCAGAACGAGAACGAACACTAAGAAAAAGCTGCCCAGGAGCAGCCCCCCCGCCGTGGGTGGGAGCCACCCAGAGAGCTCGGAGCCCTGGACTAACAACGCCAGCGACTTGTCGGATGATGCCGCCAAGCCCTTCGCTCCGGATTCCAGACCGAGCAAGTCGGAGAAGGGGACGGCGAAGCTTCCCGCCGACCGCAAAGGGACGGGCGAGGCGAAAAAGGTGGCCAAGAAAGGCTCTCTCCCGAAAGCCGGCGAGCCTCAACCCCCGGCCGGGGCGAGGGGCTGCGTCGGCAAGGAGGAGGAGGAGGAGGAGGAGGGGGAGGAGGAAGAGGAGGAGGAGGAGACGCCGCGCTGCGCTCAGCCGGAGCCCAGCCCCGCGGCCAAAGTGCCTGACTCCGTAGGTAGCCCCAAAACCGTCGTGCGGTTCAAATTACCAAAGGAGAGCCGAGGGACTCGGAGGTCGCAGCCCCCCAAGCCCGAGGGTGCCGGCGGAGCTCCCTTGCGTCGTTTCGACGCCGAGACGGACGGCTACTTCTCCGACGCAGAGATGAGCGACTCGGACGGGGAGTCCCGCGGCGGCAGGGCGCAGCGGGGCCAGCTGGATGCGGCCGGCGAGGACATCGTCAGGATGAGCATCCTGGCATCCTAACTCCTCCCGACCAACCGCGCCGGTTCGACGAGGCCTCAACCCAGTTACAACTGCCATGTCCAATTTCTGCCTGGTATCCTAGCGAGGGGGATTTTTAATATGTGTATATAGTTGGAAATTCGGCACTGTTGTCTTTCTCTTCTCTATACGCCTGAGATACAGCTTCAGCTTCACCGACATCGATGACCGTGACAGTAGTGGTCCCTCCCCGGCTCCCTGCCAGATCCCACTTCCCGGGAACACGAGCTGCCGGCGCCCAGCGGGACCGATGCCGAGGGTGCCGAGAGGGCGGAGGGTGCCGGTACCCGTGCTTTCTGCAGGGATGACAGTTATAAATTCATGGGCATTATTTAACGAGGGGCAGATTTCTGCCCGGGACGGTTGCCCTCGGAGCAGGGAGCGAGCGGAGGGTCCGGTAGCGGCCAGCTGCGGGAGGGGAAATACCCGCCTGTGTGCGCGTATACGAGGAAGCAAAATAAGCGATACTAAAATAAATAATGACTAAAGCACAAAAAGCTTGTTGGAGGAAAGCGCTTGGGGTGGAAGAGAGCAACGTTACGTTTCTATTTTTAGAAAAAAAAAAAAATACAAACCTCGGTCGTTATTTTTCCCCTCACCTTTCCATCTGGTCGGGATCCATCCAGGGGCCAGGATGCAAAATTTCTCCCCGTCCCTGCCCTGTGGGTCGACCCCATTGAGGTCATTAGAAAAACTGAAGTGAGGTACTCAGGTGAATTGATCAGCGGTTAGCAAGCTGGAAAATGGAAATGCGGGGCAGGATGGAGGAGAAAAGCATCCTTCAAAAACACCGGGGGGGAGTCGGGGTTGGTTTAACCTGGGAGGTTGACCGAAGTTTTTCTGCCCGTGCTTCTCTCCGATGGCTGCCGTGGTCCCACCGTGCCGGGGCGGCACGTTTGAAATCCCCTTTGCACAACGAAACGCTTGGCCCCGAGGCCAAACGTACCGTCACCGAGGGGAGATGGAAACGCTTGCCTTCACCATTTTGTTTCCCTACTAAACGCTACAGCGGAAATGGTGAATTTATTCCTCCCCATCCTTTTTTTTTTTAATTCCTTAAATCCTGGTTACAAGCTGTTGACTTGTTGCGGGAGGGTGATTCACAGAAGCTGACATTATAAATATTACAATAATTTAATGCATAAAATGTCCCCAGTAAGCCTTAAATGTTGTTTAAAAGCCCATGTTACCTACAAGTCAGGCGAATTTCCATGTTTGCACTTAATTGCACCATTACTTCGGTTTTGGCTTCAAAGGTCACAGTTAAGTCGTGCTACGTGTTTTATTGGAGTGACCCCAGTGTGAGCTCAGGGAACAAAAAAAAAAAGGAATTCACTGAAACTTTTGTTGTTGTTGTTTTTTAAAAATAAAAAATGTTTAAAAAAAAAAAACTAAAAAAAAAAAAAAAACCAAACCCTAAACCCCAAACCCAAACCAAAACCCAGTTACTTACTTTCATTTACGGAAAATGACATTAATATT
>JANZLQ010000044.1:18384860-18402900 GCA_026212715.1 Elanus axillaris | reverse complement strand
GCTAATTTGTTGTTTGCGTTTGTTTTTTGGTTTGGGGTTATTTTTTTTTTTTTTTTTTTTTTTTGCATGGTTGATCTGGGCCAGCTGGCTTCAGAAAGAAAAAACTGGGCTCATCTCCTCTCTCCCCGAATTATACGTGGCTCTCCAAGCAGTTTGTGTTGGGTCTGATACGATGGAGAGGGGATTTGCTCCAAGAGAGCTTCTCCTCGCTGCTGTACACATGCTCTGAGCTGGCAGCTGAGCACCTTCCCACCCCAGCAGTGGGATGGGAACAGGGATGGGGACAGGGATGGGGACAGGGACCCCCGAGGCACACCAGGATGCTCAGCATCGCTGCAGCCTGAGGACCGTCCGCTTCCCCGTGCTCTGTGCGTGCAGCGCTCTTTTGCTCGATAATGAAAATAGCATGAAGACGTTACCGCAATAATTTTGACTTCTCAACTCTAATTTGATGGCAAAGCGGTATTCCAGCCCCGTGGGCAGGTGAACGCGCTGCAGAGCCTGCCGGAGCCATTGCTGCTCCTCCAGATGACGCTGGGTTGTCCCCATCCATCCATCCATCCATCCTGGTGGCTCAGCACTCGGCAAGCCGGTGGGTGGGAGCTGGGCTGGACCTGGCAAAAGAAATCCATAAATTAATAAAACCCTCAGAAGAAGCAGCACTCAGCCTGTTTCAGGTAGCAGTTTTGCCCCAGCCCAGCCACCCCCCGGGACGGATGGGAGCCGGAGCAACCCAGAGGGATGCAGGGCTGTGCACGGAGGGGCACACGGAGGAGCGGCTTTTGCGGGAGCAGCACGTGGGAATCGCTCTTTTCTGCGGGAATACGAGGCCCCAGCAAGGTCACTGGCAAAAGTCCTGAGGAACACCCCACTGGTGCGTGCTCCAGCCTGGGCACAGCCACCCCCGGGCAGACATCCCAGCAGCGGGGAAAACATTTTTGGGAAGTCCAATGCCACGGGGCTGGTTTGAAGCTGCTCGGGATCACACCGAGAGCCTGCAGAGCAGCTTTGTGGCCCTGGGGTAGGCCAAGAGCGGCTGCGGAAACCATCCCACCGCTCGCGGCCGTGCCTGCTTGGGCACGTGGAGAGGCAGCTCCGCCACAACTCCCAGCTTCAGCACTTTTATCGAGCACCACATTAACCATTATTTCAGCAAACAATGCAGCAAACCGCAGGGGAAGGGTGGGGAGATGCCGAAATTTGCAGGCTCTTGTTAAGTACAAATGCTGCTGAGCTGCATGGCACTTACTTACCCGTGTGGTTTATGCAAAGAAATCATGCAAATAAATATAAAGCAGCACTTGCTGTAGAGACTGAGCATAACCTGCCTGATGGGAGAAAAAACATCCCTTTTACAGCTGCCTGTCCCCCCCCCCTCCCCGGGAACTGCTGCATCCCCCGGTTCAGAGTCACGCAGCTTAAAAAGCACTTGGAGATCTTTTTTGGATGAAAGCCGTGGACAGCTCGAGCCAGAGGGAAATGGGTGCTTTCAAACAGAGGCTGAACTTCTTCTGGAAGTAATTGCAGGCACTCAGCACGCTGGAGCAGCAGGCACAGATGGAGGCTGGGAATAACACAGTAATAGCCCAAGCCTGAGCAGAAGGGGTTTCTATTTAAGTGCGATGCTTAAACTGTAAATTTCCCACAATAACCTGCAATACCTCTCTTTGGCTTTCCTTACGCAGATGTGAACCACAATATGAAATGCCTTTAAGACACAAACACGGCCTAACACCTGTTCTAACGTTTCCTACGCCGCTCTTGCTGAGAGAAAAACAATAAAACAAAGCCGGATGGCACCAACCACCACCAAAAAGCAAAACCATGGCAAAACTGCCAGATTAAAGAGCATCTCCTCACGCAGCTCCCACCTGCGGGCACAGAAACTTTTCAGGCATTATGGCGGCTGAGCATCCCACCAGCGCCAGCATCTGCATTTACCTGAAATTAAAAGGTTTTTTAGCTTTAGAAGAGTATCTTACGGGCACAACTGTATTGAATATCTTGTAGGAAAAACTATATTCATGGAATTTAAGGGTGAAAAATCCAGTTCCACGTGGGAAGAGAGGCCTTGACTCGTGTCCTTTACTGTCACAACTGGCATCAGCCATCGCCAAGGCTCAGCCTCGGGGTGCTCACAGCACAGCGGGGTCCCTGCACCCCTGTGGCAGGTGCTCATCCTGGATGGGGACCATCCTCTGAACTCTACTTCCAAGGAAATAGGATTTTGGAGGGCTACCAAGAAGCTGGGGTATAACATTGCTGGTTTGGATAGTGGCTTTTTTGGAAATAGGATTTTGGAGGGCTACGAAGAAGCTGGGGTATAACATTGCTGGTTTGAATAGTGGCTTTTTTGGAAATATTTTTGCTTTTTTCTGGTATTCCTGGGTACTGGGAGCCCTCCTGCTGGGTGCTGGGGACCAGCGAGGGTGACGGAGGCTGAGGGTTTCCCCACTTTCCCACCTCAGGCCAGGCAGGACCGGAGCGAGCCCAGCCCCGAGGACAGCCACCGCCTGCACGCCAACACCCCTGCGTCCGCACAAATCTGCATTTTATGCTACAACAGATGAAGAACCACTGTTCTTGCAGCTGTCTGACATGACAATTACTCCTTGGGAATTTCCTAGAGCGGGGAAGGGAAAAAAGCCCCCCAAACCTGGGCAGAACACTGCAGAAGCCCAGTCTCCCACGCAGCCTCCACCACCCAGGCAGGACCCCTCTCCCGGACCCCCCCTTTTCTCCCCGGGAAGCCAGCACCCACTCGCATCCTGCACACTAGTGGTTTCTAACCAAAGGCCACCGCAAACTAGACCGAGATCACCAGCTCATTTTATGTTAGACAGTAAACAGACATAAGATGATCGCTTCAACTTAATTATATAAGAATTAAGCCTTCATATTCCTGTCATCTGCAACTGTCAAAGGCAGGCTGTACGGGGCTGCTGCTCCTCTGGAAGAGCCGTCACTCACTGCTGCTAGCTTCTGAGAGGTGTCAAAATAGGGGTAATTTTGCCTGCAATGCCAGCTAACGGCTGTAAACAAGCGATCGTGCTTCGCTTCAGAGCTCTGCCGCGGAGCAGGGGCTGCAGGGATGGAGAGGTCCCGCTCACCGGCGGCGTGGGATAATGTGGGATAACAGGGAGCGTGGCAAGCTCCGGTCCCGGCACAGGGTCCCCACGTCCCAGCGGTGGCACCGGCATCGTACCCCCATCAAGTGAAGTCACCTCCTTGCCTTGTGCGAGCAAGCTGTGTAAAACATATGTATTTAAGCACGTTGGGAGGAAAATTAGGTACAAATCAGCATGTGATTTTCCCTACAGGATAAGAAAATGAAGGCTGAGGATGGAAATGTGGTTTCATTTACTGTTCACCCAGAAGAAGATGCAGTTCTCCGAGGTGCAGCTGAGCACGGCATCCGCTCCGGCACATGCGGAGAGTTGGACGGGCTCCCTCTCTGCCGGAGGAGACAGCGAGGAGACCACGTCCTCTCCCAGCTCCTCTGCGCTCCAGGCTCGATCCTGCTCCCTCGCTGCACCTTCCATGGCTGAAGCGAACACGCTGTCCTGTCCCCCCTCTCCCGGGAGGCCGACAACTCCAGGAGGTCTGTCCATAAACCCGGGCTTTCTCCTTCCCCTCTGGCTGCCTCCCCTCCTGGCCAAGTCATGGAGCTCTCCGTGCACAGACGCAATACTGTAACTACTATTTTATTACTATTTAATTTTCACAAGCAGCGTGTACAGCTTGCAAGGTTTCATTTAGGATTGCTCTGCTGCCTGTCAAAAATCCTGCCACCTTTGTGGTTTCTAAGTCATTACCATCGCTTCAGCAACACCCCATCAGCTAACAGGCAGGTGGAAAGAATATCTCATTCAATTAAAGCAGTGATTAATTTTTTTGCAGAAGTATAATGACTTGTATGGAGGGCTTCCCTCATGCTTAGCCAGTGCTGCTCCCACACAGCAGCAGCGTGCACCCGCTTTTCTCTCTCACCGGTGGCCCAGCCACGCTTTAACAAATTCCTGATTAATCACCCTGGGAGGCAGCCGTGACTCATTGCCTTCTCCAAACAAGTGCCTTCCTCCCCCTGCCTCCCAAGGAGCCCACTGACCTCTCCACCCCACCTGCAGCCGATGCACCTTTTGGCTGGTCCTCATCAACACGGTCTGATTTGTTTGGGTGAGCCTGGCACAGCACGCAGGAAAATAAAAAGCAAACTGGAAAGAGTTACGGCAGCACGCTTGGCATATGGCACTGTGCTCCCCGGGATGTGCCAAGCGGTGCTAGCCGGGACCCGCAGCCTAAAACTATTGTGAGACGCCTTGATGCTGATCTTTGTCTTTTCTCTGTTCCATCCCAAGAAGGGGATTTGGGATGGGGAGGCTGGAGGAGGGCTGGCTTACGGCACTGCCGAGCCTGGGGCAGCGGCGGTGTGATGCTGCTGGAGGCGGTGGCACTGGGATGCAGATCCCGAGTACCGCAGATCCCGAGTACCGGAGATCCCGAGCACCCCTTGCAGCTGGATTTATCATCACCACGGAGCAGCTCATATTCCACGTGCTGCCGGAGCAAGAGCAGCCAACCCTGCCCCGAGTTGTCCCCATGTCCCCACCGTGCTGACCCAAGGCAGCAGCCAGGCATCACCACGGGGGAGAGAAGAGACATCCCCAAATGGAGGCAGGGACATAACAGAAAATGCAAACCCAAATTTGAGTAAAGCAGCTTAAATCTGCATCACAAATGCAACATTTTGCATCTGCGTGCTTTTGCAAGGCAAAGCAACATTGGTTTTCCTGGGTAACTTATCAGACAAAATTGCTGCTCTTTGCAAGGGTGTGTTGGCCCAAAATAGTGCTCGTCTGCCCTTTCTTACCCCTGAGTTGGACTTTCTGCTATTTGTCTTCATAGAGCAATTCAGTGAACAGCTGCAAAGGATGTTTTGTTCCTTGAACGCAATTCATTCCTCTTACACCAGCTCCATTCACCAAAGTTCTGGAGATGATCACACAACTCCCTGAGCTCCTAAAACCATCAATATTGAGAGGTTAAAGATTTTAAAGCCTGCTGCCACCTATGGATGGAAAGCAGTGAGAGCAGAAAACCACTGGGGGGGGGGCACGGTTGGCTGAAATGAAGACTTGAAGTCTGAATAAAAGCCATTGGCAGTGGGGAGATGCCAGCAGCCCTGGACAAGACCTGAGCTTTCTCCTCCTTCAGACAAACTCAGCAAGGTGCAGGGCACAGAGGGCTGATGGAAGGTACTGGGAGATTTGCTACCCGTCATGTGAATACATGTAGTCCAAGCAAGGAAATAAGCCATTTTTTTGGCTTGCTGGATTAATCTGATTACAGTGTTTTTATTGACAGACCACAGCTTGCCCTCCCCTTTACCTAATTGCTCCGATTTAATTAAATCCTTGAAAAAATTTGTATATATTTGCATTCAGATTGCTGAAGTGGTAATTTTTGCAATAAAATCTACAGAATACCCTAAATGGACATTTGTGGGGCCACAGAAACTACAGGGTGGCATATTCCACCCTCACTGGAGGAAACAGGGTTACCCATCGTAAAGAGGACGTTATTTGTATAGCATCATACCCAGCAGAGCAGCTAGTTCATGGAAGAGGCGATGTGGTTTGTGGCAGGGTAAGGGGAGAGGTCAGACAGTATCTTCCACAGACGTGGGACAGAAATTCCAGCCATATACAACCAGGCACGGATGGCGCGAGCTCCCACCCGGGAGCATCCCACCCACGAGCTGGACGGTGTGGGAGCTGCGCTGCCCTCCGCTCAGCGGGACCAGCCTTAAATTGGACAAAGAGGATGGGGAGAATGATGCAAACAAGTGAATGCAAACCGGTGTTATATGAAATGCTGTTATATACATCGTATTTAATGCTTATACACATGATATTAATCGGGGGTTTTTTGCTCTGGTTATCCCAGGCACTCACCACAACCACTGCCTGCCTTACTCCTTAGAAAAAGATTTCATACTTTCTACATGGGGTTAAAGATGTCCTATTATTTTATTCCTTTTTTTAAATTTCATCAGCTTCAGCTTCTTGAAAAACCTGTTTTTCTTTTATCCTGAGTCATTTTGCATGAAGAAACTATTGTTCTAAACGGTGACTCATCAGTTTGCATCACCACTTTCCAAACCCCTCGGGGGCACACGGGCTTCGAAGCAGGCAATGGCAGCCAGCCTTTATTTACCAATAAATAGGCACTTCATCGCTGCATTGACTCATCGCTATTTAAGCCTCATTTTGTTCCTACTTCCCAACCGTGAACCCCGAGTGATCATTCTGGTTGCTTCTGTAGTCGTCTTTTATGAAGAGCGTTCACATGAACCATGTCTTACTGACAGTCTGTCTGCTGTTTAAATACAAATACAAAAACTTGTAAGGAGAGACAAGTATCTAAATGCTAGTGCTGAAATATCTGGAAATACCAAGTTTCCAGAAACCAGCTTGCCATGAGGCAGAAAACACAACTGCTCGTTACCGAGACATACCTCATATACTAGAATTCACGGGGAAAAGAAGGCCAACATTGAAATTATCCACTTCACTGAAGCTCTCGCACAAGTCATAACTGTATCTTACTGAAATCCAAGTCAAAAGGAGCACTTTTGGAGCTAGACTCCCCTCCGCCGCCCGGAGATACAAATCACCCCTGCCCAGCAAATGCAGCGCCAGCAGCAGTGTGCGAGGGATGAGTGAATTTCGGATGAGCAAAACCGAGCCTTTAACCGAGTTCAAAGGTGCAAAATGAAAGGCTTGATCCTGCTTTTCTTATGCACCTAGACCTCAGTAATTCTCCTTGTGTACTTCTGCTACTGAATCAGTAGCAATATAACAAAGAAACTAAGGAGTTTGGATGCATTCCTCCTAAATCCCACAGCTGTCAAGACCAAATGATACTCAGCACCTTACCTTAAATATATGATGCTGCACTTTCTTGTGGGACATAAAACACAGCTCAAGTCTCCTGCAGCCGTAGTGCCGACTGGAGTCGGAGGGAGCCGAGTTTGCGGAGAGCCCGCTGCGAGCTCAGGCAGTGTGCTGCTCCAGCAACTCGTGCCATGGGTCATTTGGGCTGAGATTCATGTCAAGGGCAGGGGGATCGCACAAGGCACAGAGCAGCCTTAACGCTAAGTCGTGTCCGAGGCAGAGAAAAGCGCAAGAACGTCACTTGAAAACCAGTGTGAAGAACAAAAAGAACGTCCAGACCTATGACTATGATGATTTAAGTACCCCAAAAGTGGGTTGTACACCATGATGAGTTTAAACTGGGGCATAAATTCCTGGTTTTCTCTAACAGCAAGTAGCCTACTGATGTGAAATCTTAACACAGTTTAATTTTTCTTGCCTTCCTACTCTTCTATGCTGTCTTTTATACACCTTTAAAGGGCTAATAGGAAAACCATTTGAAAATCATCTCCACCCAAAGTTTCACCAGCAGTCACCAACACTTCACTGCTGGCAGAGCTGCCCAGCCACGCAGCATGGGGCACGAACTTATTTTCATGAGGGAACGAGCTGAATTTGAGGCTTGGGATTTTCTTTGGCTCTCGAGCAGCAGTGACATGTCAACCTGGGCTCCTGATGGAAACCTCCTCATCTGGCACAGCTTTCCACCACCAACCTCTCCTGTACCTAGAGGGCTTTGTGGGGAGATGCTCCAGCTTCCACTTCACCCTATTTTTTCATCTTAGCACAAAACCCCACAAACTCCCCAAAGACTGGCACCGAGAGCAGATGAATCCCTAGCGAGATGCAGAAATACAGGCTGAAGGGGACAGGCGCAGGGTTGCAACGCATGCCCTATAGGCTACATCATACAGGAGAGAGATGGAGGCACATGCTGCTCCAGGAGCTCTGGGGATGTGGTGTGTGAATGGAGGGCCACCATCTGGTTTTGAAAGGACTGTCTGCTCAGGCACTTGCTGCAACGAGGCAGGAGTTCGACTGCCTCTTCTGTGAAACGAGAAAACCAGGAATGAAGTAAATCCAGGATCCCACTGGCCTTTTTCCCCCCCGCCCTCTATGTTTTTGCTCTCCCTCCTTTGCCCAACTTTTTCACCCGGTTCCCAGGACAGGCTCTGATTCTCCTCCCACCTGCCAGCGCTCATCTGCCTGCACAGGCAGGCTGCTGCTTGTCCCAACGAGCTCCTGCCCAGTGCAACCCACTCCCTGCCCGCTCATTCCCCTCCGGCAACGGGCTCTGGATTCCAAGGAAGCTGCCTGAGCCTCCCTACAGCAGTGAGCTTCACTGAACACGGGTGCCGGATGAGGAGATGCCATGCTAGGGCACACCTACGGTAGCCCTTGAATTTTGGGGAAGAAATTAAGCATCTAGAGTGGGGAACATCACTGACCTTTGCACTTGGCTCAGCGCTGGAGCTGATGGAGAGCAGAGGTGCCAGGGCTGGTCCCAGTGAGTCCCGGTGGGATGCATCTCCTGGAGAGGAGCAGCAGCAGGGGAGGGCAGGGCTCAGGCAGGCTCCAGCAGACGACTCGGGGCAGGACCAGCTCCTTCCCCACCGCAGCCTTCTACCGCGCAGGTCACCGTTGGTACCACCTAACGAGTGCCAAAGCAAAGCATGAATGGCCCATTTCTCCCACGTATTTTTTTTCCCTTCTTTTGCAACCTTGAGAAACTTTTTTTTTTTTTTTTAATTTTGCAAAAAGGAGCCAAGTCTCAGCCACACATCCGTTTTGAGAAGAATTCACTTCAAATCTGGACTGTACAAAAGAAAACATGGGGGGGTTGGTGATTTTTTTGCTAGACACTGTCTTTGTGAAGTGCTCTTATGTCCATAAGGTGCATAAGACATTATTACAGAAACTCACAGCACCTTCCCTCTTACCTGGTAATGTACTGGGTGGTTTCTCTGCTTTATTGCTTGACCTACTTCCCTGTCAATAAACATCTTCCAGCAGCATCATGTTCTGCAGTAAGTTCAAATTTACTTTGGACTCCCAGAGAGGTGCGAGTCCAACAACAGTTGACCAGGTCAGACAAGGACTTCACCAGCACCATCTCCCTGGCATGTATTTCATAATTTCATGTTTACAGAGACATAAATAGACACCATCCCACAGTCACATGCATGAGGATCTGTTACACATTCTTTGCTGCAGTCACACTTGCAGCAGCTCCATGAACTTCAACTAATCACGGTGACTGTAACTTTTTTGGTTTTCCTTGTTTCTCCCAAAATAATATGGCAAACAACATGCGTAAATCTGTTACTGTCTCTTGCGTTCTGCCTGACAATGGCTCTGAAAACACAAGCAGAATTTCTTCTTGGACAGAGGGCCCCCTTACAAATTTCTTCCCCAGGATTTTAAACATCAAACTGTTGAAGAAAAGCTCTCTCCAAACAGCCTGGGGGAAAAAAGTCATATTGTTTTTTAAACTAAGGCAGCAACTCAAATTACAGATTAGGAAACAAAAGGATAATACAGTTGTGGTAATAGCAGATAGGAGGACTAGAGAACTAAAAAAAAAAAAAAAGACTATAAATCAAAAATAAGTTCTCTTACAAATTTTCAGGTACAAATCAACGCAACCTTCTTTTGGGGATGTTCATTGGAGCTCTTCAGAGCCAGCTGTCACAACCAGGACAGTGAGTAGGAGCAAGCGGATGGGACACGTTTTCTAAAAAATGCTTGAGTAAACATCTCATTGTGTAGGAACACCCATACTTCTTTACACCAATGCCAGAAGTGTCTCTGACGCCAGTAACAAAGCATAAGCTCTAAAAAAAGGCAAACTGTATTATTAGCTCTGCCTCCTTCTGTTCTGCCTAAACACTGTTTCTCCAGGCAGCACCCAGAACTCCAGCTGCTCTCCCTACTGTAGCTGCACATCTGAATTTCTCCCACAGTATCTCCTGTAATTATAATTCACCAGTAAAGCAAAAGCTTTTAATCTTCTCTACTGCAAACTCCTGATTTTTTTAGCCTTTGAAACCTATGAGCGCAGACTTTCAATAAATGTCCTCTGCAATTTCATGGTAACACATCTCAGTAACAGTATTTTGAACATATTTTAAACATCTTGTGTGTATATATCCATCCATACATATTTACATATTTTTATATATATTACATACATATGTACACACACACAGAGCAAGGAACAGAAGAGTCAAGAGGCACATACAGGAGTCTTCCTTCTACAATTCCAATTTATTTGAACCTAAACCAAAATCCTGCTCTAAGAAAGCAGAGAGAAAATGGCACTCGGGCACTGGGGCTGGAACCAACAGTCTAGGCTGAACTCAAAATCCAGCTCCTAGTGCCAACAGGCATGAGAGAGCTTAAAATACGGGTTTAAGTTTTGCAGCCCATACTTATCTCTGGTCAGAAGTCAAGTGCATTAAACAAGTGACCTCAGCTTTGTCCTTGGGGAACAGTCGACCAAGGATCAGCAGTTCGCAGTGACTTAGCAGAAGCCAGCTTAATTGTAGGATAGCGGACAGATTTCAAAATAACCTGACAAATGCTGGCATTACCATAGCGTGCACAGACTGATTGAAATACAGCTCCTATCACTAGCTAATTTCTCTCCCTTCCCTTTGCTTTCACAAGCACCAGTGTTTCCAAATACCAGCCCCAGGCTCGGTCCACAAAGACGCTGTGGCAGAGCAGCATTAGGAGCTGTGTTCACAGTTGTTCTCCCTCTTACCTCGCTGGCAAGAGGACATTTTTCAACCCAATTAATTCTTCCCTTCCTCCATCGCACAGCCTGGAACTTGGTCAAGTATTTCCTAGAGATGCTCGCACAACCCGCGGGGCAGCCCCTGCTCCACGGTCCCCAGCACTGACCCCCTCCTCCAGCCTGCTCGCTGCCCCGTTTCCTGCCGTTGGCAAAGCTTTGAGGTTTCAACAAACTTTAACAAAGATTTTAACAAACTCTAACTTCAAACAAATTCCAACCTTCCTCTCAAGAGCCATATTCTCACTGAAAAGCAGCTTCCTTTGCTCAGAAACCCATGTGCTGTCAAACCTGAACCACCTCAGATCCCCTCGACAGGGTAAGATCAGGTTCCCCTCGTTAGCTCAGCTTCCCCATCTCCACGTCCTACTCCGAGCACCAGCCCCATCCCCTCCCAGACCAGCAGCTTGTCACAGTATACCCCTTGTCAACAAACCAGCTATATCCACTCCTGGGTTTGGGTACTCAAGTATCATTACATTGCTAAGATCAGGTCTCCAACAGCTCATCTCTGCCCCAAGCTACTGCCAGGGGTTTGCTCCAGCTAGTGCTGCTGCTCCTGGGAGCTAATCAAACAACTCTGACAGTAAAGTACCACCTTTACGGGGGCAAAAATCTAACCCTAGAATACAAACTCTTCCTTGCCTGTGCCAAAACCAGGCCTTTGGATGCAGTACTGAAAGTGTGCCTTTAAATTCTCCTTTTACAAGGATAGCGTTTATTTACATTGCATGTAGAAAAAAGAATCAGAAATTATGAGTAGATCCAAGTTTTGCACCCACTCTACACATTGCAAGTTTTTGTGCTCTTCTTTTAACTTGTTACCTACTAAATATTGTCATAGTTGGGTGCAACACAGTTGACAGTGAATGGTACATGCTTAGAGAGGCTTTTTTTATTATGAATGCAGAGGAGCTGACCCAAAATGCCATTGACTTACACATGATTTGTGCAGTATCTTCACTAGCTTGCATATAATGAAGGCTTCTGTCATCACTCTAGGACACAGGCAGTGTCCAAGGAGGCATTGCTTCCTTCGATGTTGCTGCTGGTTGCTGAGAGAGCTCTTCTTGTTCAAGCAGTGACCAAGTACGACCTAATCCCTCTGGACCTCACCTTCGTCAAAGGTTAAACAAGGACAACAAGAGCCCTCTGCCTCACAAGGGTGCTGAGGCAGCATTAGCAGGTAGAAAACTTCAAGATCCTGGAATGAAAGGCATTGAAGGCTCTAAAATGCCACAGATTTCTTACTGTGATGGGACACATGCCATAAGAAACGGGGTCATAAGAAAAAACAAGGGATAACTTTTTTAATGATTATTTTACCATAACTGCTCACTACCAAACAAGTTTCTAATTCTAGTTCAAAAGCAGTCAAGGAAGAAATAACCTGAAAAACATAAACTAAGGATTGCAAAATTGTTTTCTATTACAGTAGGTTAATACACTTTCCTGTGGGCTGCCTCAAACGGGATTGAGCGGACTCAGTTTGAGGGTCACCTGCTCTTGGTGGCAATCCCCACTCAATATAGTCCCACCAACAGTGCAAATCCTAGAGGGCAGCTGGATTCCAAGGCAGTATCATTTGCCTGTAAGATCAGAAGCTGCCTTCTCATTTTAAAATTGCAACAAAGGAAACGCCGTTTTTTCCACGCTCAAAGAGTTTTCCAAGTAGAGGGTTTGCTTCCATACAAACATGAACTGGAACCCTAGCAAAGAAGGGACTATATTATTATTATACCCAGTTGAAAAAACCCAAACTCACTATTAGACCATGTACTAAGTCAGCATGCTTTTTTCTGGTTTTGATAATCAGACAAGAACTACCTGTTTAAAACTCCTTTTCTTCAAATTCCAAGTCAGAATTTTATTTTCTATTCCCGACACTTAAATTTCAAGCATGGGATGGGATAACATAATAACAAACACCACATTAAGAACATGTTTAAAAACATTTCATCTTTAGCTTTTCTTCTGCAGTTTATTATATAAATTATGCTTTTAAACAGAGCACTCACATTTCAAAACAGAAAACGTTTAGTTTCACACTGAGATACTAGTGCAAAGAGTGGTTTATCTAAGTGCAAATAAGTTACATGCCCCCCACTGACAGCCAGTGGATTAGGCTGTTTTTAATATAACTCCTAAGTCCATAACTAACAATTACATTGCCTACACTAAATCTGAGCATGTTGTAGTCAATAGAAATATTGGACTTTGTTTGGTAACAACCAAATACTCTGACAGGACAAACAAGAGAAGAACAATTCAACTTCAAGGAGACCTGTGAATTCACTGGGATTGGAGACCAGCACCGTCACTTTCCTGACTTGACTGTAGTTATAGATAAGTGGATGTCAAATGTTCTATTTGACCTTCAATTCCAATTACTAAAATACAATAAAGCTCGCATGCATGCAGGTATTGTATTCCAGTGAATGCCATAGGTCATCTTTGGCACATCATAGACAGTACCTGAACACTGAATACAGAAATATTAATGGAATAATCTTGATCTGGCAAGAGGATAAGTGAGAAAGCTCAAAGATCCTTCCCATCTCCGATGCCAATCATTGCTACTAAAAAATTTATTAAGCCAAGACTGAAATACACCAATGCCTCTCAGTTACACAATACATACTAAACCCCAAGTTTAATTAAATCCAAGCAAAATAAATCTTATTCAACCCATAGACGCTAGTGTATGGGGTCAATACAGTGAAATACAGGCCACTTTGTCAGAAGTAGTTATTAGTATCTTAGAAATCTGCATTCATTTCGCTTAAAGAACTGTTGCGATGTAAAAACAAAATGAGACTCTTCATAAATAACATCTTTATTAATGAGTTTCCTTTTTCACATTGCTTAAATTGATGTTTAATTGAAATCTGCATAGTCAAGAGTGCAAAAGAAATATTCATAGAAGTCGGACCCAAATGTGAATGTTACCTTTTTTCTTTTTTTTTTTTTAGTTAAGACTGGTCACAATCATAGGAATAAGCAAACTCCAGAAATAAATGACTGGGGAGATGTGGAAGGGGTGGGGATGAAGACCACCAGAAAAACTCTCATCAGTATGTCTGCCTATTAATGAAGTCTTCACAAAAAGACACACAACACCCATTCACATTCATGTGCACAACAGAACGTAAACTACAGAAGAAAGGTACTTCCTCTACTGAATGAAATGAAACAGAGTGAAATTATTTGTGTATTTAACTGAGTGTTGACCAGCTATTCCCACAACAGGAACCATTACAATACCCAGGTGGATAAACACAAGGTCCAGATTTCTTCATGCCCTTATTACAACCACATTTAAACTAGCACCCTACAGTAGGAAACATGAAATCTGAGTATTTCCATTAGTACTACAAATTACTCTTAAGACACACTTTTACAGCAGCACCACCTCCCTTCTCTTTTAATTCTTAATACTATCATCCCTTTCCTTACTGCTAAGGCTATTCACAGTTGGTTGGAAGAACAGGTGAAGAGGACCTCTCAGTGCCCACGTAATGGCTCAGCCTGTGGACGTGGTCTGCAGCAGAACACCTCCACCTCCAGCTTCATATCATTGCACAGGCAACACAGTCCCAAGTCTCCCACATCAACACCACTATGTGACTCTGCAAGTAGTATTTTCACTATACACCATCTACTGATTTAGCTGTTGTTCTCCGCATTATAACCATCATCAGAAAAATCTAGAGAAAGAGGCATGTCCCCTATGTAACAGCTGTAGGTAGTAAAGACTCATATATTGTCCACACACTGGTGAGAGGCCATTTCTTACCTTCAGTTTTGATTTACGCAACTGAGACGCTACTCTACAGCCGAGCACCAGTTTAAATGCAGAACGCTGTTATGTTGGTCATTTGGAAAAGCTATCCAATACCATCACTCTGAACTTCACCATGCACAAACTAGGCTTAACACTTTGCATATGATTGTGCAGTAATAAACTTCAGTTACAATTTACATTAAGTTAGGTTCTGAATTATTCATCTTATTCAGGTGCACAATCTAGGACTGTGGGAAACTGATCATCAATATTCAACCATGTAAGTTCAGATCTGGGCAAGGAGTAAGTCTCATTATTTGCTATGAGCCTACAGGCTTTAAAGCTGAGATTTAAGCCCAGCAGGCCAAGAGAGAAAGTCATGAAATCAAACCAGTCAGAAATACATTTACTGCCATGGATATTGGAAACATAAAGCCTGAAGTATTTTGGAGAAGACCTACACAGTGAGTAACAGGGATTCAGTGAAAACACTTGCAGCAGTTTGTACTTGTACAACGGGAAAACAAACTACACAGTGAAACTCAAACCCATCACAGTGAAATGGTGACTCCAGGGCTGAAACCCTACCTTCATTCAACAGATTAGAGCAAGACATGCCCAGCACATGGAAGCACCAGCCACAGCTCCATGGCAGTGTCAGCCAGCAGCAAGAAGATGCTGACAGACATCTATAATTCCACACCCTTTCTTCGAAAATAACCTGCTTTCTCCACAGGGAACTAATGCACTCAAAGATGGGGAAAAACAGTCAGAAGTCTGGAAACAAGAACTGCAGATAACCAAATTTTACCGCAGAAATAAGCCACCTGGGCAGCCAGCAGCTGCCATGCTGGCTAGGCTTCAGGGCAAAAGCACAGAAGACAATCCATCTTGTCCCAGTTCAAAACACTAAAAATAAAATCGGCCAATTGGGTGCGAGCTGATAAATTTTCACAAGCAGCAATGGCAACATTTTTTCCCTGGCAATTTCACAGGCAAATCTTCTGGCAGACCCCAAATCTAATTAAATTAGGAGCAGAATATTTAGTGCAATGGTATTCTGAATTTCTTCAGAAAAAATCTGTTTCTTGTGCCGCTTCAGGGGTTTAATTCAAGAGACCAGTAGAGTAAGACTACTTTTGACATTAGTTTGAGATTTACATTGGCACAGCTGATATACATTATTTTTACTTTTTAAAGGTGGTGGTTATAAGGGCATCGGATTAGATTTTTCTTTTAGTATTGCAAAATCCTAAAATAAATACAATTTGGCAGTCTGAAAAAAATCCACCTTACTCTAACAGACAATGAAACTACTTTGTGGCCTTGTGTGTTTCAGGAAAATATCCCACATATTCAGATCATCAGGCAGCCTCACTAGTTAAGACACATTAAAATGAAACATTTTCCATTAAAGTTGCCAAAAACTGGATTTAAATTTATTGCATGACGTTGCATAAGAAAAAGTATATTATTGAAAACCGTAAGGCATCATGCAATTATCCATCAGCTAATTATTTATTATTCCTTGAAAGATGGTTATATACTCTAAAGTTATAAAACCAGTTTCAAAAAAGTACATAAAAAAATTCAACATAAGCATTAAATATTTTTCACATGTTCGTAGTTTTTAGCTGTTAAAAAGTGCATTCAAACATACTGTACTGGAAAGTTGCTCGGACCAAAAGTGGTGCCAGAGACTCATTAAATTAGATGCTGCAAAAGAATGTTTCATGGGATTAGAAAGCCCACAGGTTGTGGTACTTAAACTTACAAACTTGCTTGAAATAATTTTTCAACCCTCACGCTGACAATTTAGCATACATGATATAATTAGCTAAAAATGTGTATTTTTTATAACTGAACAGTCAAATGAATTCAAGTTACGTACACTGAGTGATCAAATAAGGAGCAGACAATATTCAGACATGGGACAGAATGTACTGACGAAATTTTGGCATTAATCAATGTACTGTGCCATCCAGCGGAAGCCTTCTCCATAGCCTTGTCTCTTTAGCACGCTGCACATAAACACTTCTAGTGGCCTTGCGTTCAATTCTTTCAATGGTATACTGCCCTGCAGAGACACAGAAGTATTCCAAGTTACAGTATCATTATAAAAAGATGGCTACTTTGACATTTGTTTCTATGGAAAGCCATTATATAACTTGTGTTGGATATGGGAATTTTAGAAAATAAATTATTCTAAAATGTGTACATGTTACTTGTAAGATTAGGGTCACTTGAGAAGTACATGAAGCATATTTTCATGCGCATCCACATTTGGAGAGTGAAGTACATGAAACCAGAATGCAACAGCAAGCACGTGCATAGAGAATTTGAGAGCTTATACTTGGTTTTTAGTCACAGCTCCCTGCTCTGCTTCTAATAGCTTTCCAGCCAGATAAAAAGAGCATTTGCTACCAATTGTAAGACTGACCATAGCAAGAGTGCAAGTCGCTTGCTTGCCAAGATGAGCACAGTACGATAAAGCTGTTGCTCAACTGCAGATTCACAATGGTATTCATACTTTATAGACTACGTGCAGTGTTGTAAAAACCAGGGCAAGACACACACACAAAAAATTAATAAAAGTCAGTAGTAACTGTTTATAGCCCATTACATCTATTCTAAAACTAACCTGTGCAATTCTCTTTCACAAAGAAAACTAGAAGATAAAGATCTGCTCCCGTCCAACCTAAACTCTGACTGGCACTGAACTTTAAGGGAAGTATCTAAGAGTGAATAAGCAAAGAGGAATTACAAAACCAGGTGCCCACCTCAGCAGGGCCACACTGCTGGTCATCTAATGGGAGCTGGGATGGAAGCCACACTGGAACAGCTTTGCCAGCTGCCAAGAGGTGTCTTTCCAAGGGCAAAGGACAACAGAGCAAGTTATTTCTAGTGTCCTGTATCCAAATGTCTCCTCCAAGTAGTACACTGTATTTACTTTAAGAAGAGCTGAAGTATCACAAAGATCCATAATAGAAATCTGCTTTGTTGTTACAGATGCCAGTAGAAACTTTTTTTCTCTCACAACCTACAAACTCAGACTTCTACAACGGTGTACATCTGTTTCTAAGCTTTAGGTAAACGTGTTAAGTAACGAATTCTACTAAGCCTACACTTTAAATGAGAAAAGTCCCTTAAAGACTATCCGGTTTTCTCTTATAGTTCTCACTAGAACTATAGCCTCTGAAAACTTGCTCATCATTCAAAAAAAACGCATAGGAGAGTTGCAATATTAACAGTTACCCTAATAAAGTCTTCTCTGAAAAAAAAAATAGTAGAGATGCACCTAATACACAAAAAAAAAAAAAAAAAAAAAAAAGAGTCCAGAATTCATTCCATATATGGTCACTATGTATCAAGTACTTTATATATTAAAAAACATTTCTTTTGTGTAGCTGGAGTGAACCAGAGTCAACAGACAAATATAAGGCAAACAAACTCCCTTACAAAAAAAAAAAAAAAAACCAACAAAAAACCCAACAAAACCACCAAAAAAAAAAAAAAGAGCATTAC
>JANZLQ010000044.1:18338503-18374180 GCA_026212715.1 Elanus axillaris | reverse complement strand
CCTGCCGCTGCCGCCACCACCGCCCAGCCTTGCCCCTGCTCCTGCCCCTTTAAGGCGCTAGGCTCCGCCCACTACCGCAGCGCGCCGCTCCCGGAAGTGCCACGTGTACGTAGTGCGCCTGCGTGCGCCTCCCGGTAGTTCCGGTGTGGGGCCGTCCCTTCCCTCCTCCCCCGAGCTGGGCCGGGCACTGCCAGACGGGCGGCACCGCCGAGCCGAGCCGAGCCGAGCCGAGCCCGCCGCCATGGCCCAGCCCGCCAGGCCCCCCACCGGCTACCCCAGCCAGAACGGTGCCGGCCAGCAGCCCTATAGCAACGGTGAGTGCGGTACTGGGGCCGCCTCGCTGGCGGTAGAGGGCCGCAAGGCCGCGGCCTGGCGGCGGGGGGGGGGAGGGCAAGAGATTCTCCCTGGGTCGCCCTGCGCCCGTTCTCCCCTGGGGCGGTGGGGTAGGCCTTGGCCCGTGGCGCGGGGCAGGGTGCCGGTGCCCGCGGGGAGGACGCGTCCCGGGTGACGGGGGAGCCGGTGGGAGGGGTGTCCCGCTGCGTTAGCTACTCGGTTCGCTAAGTTACAGCCCGTAGGAACGGGCGGGGTCCGCAGCGGCCCCGGGGGACAGTCAGTGTCCGGCTCCAGCGACGCCCTCACCGCATCCCGGACACCCGGGGGGCGTTGTGTGTGTTTAAGAAAATAAAAAAAACAACTGAGGGTGACCGAGTCCTTCAGCCCCCCCCCCGGCAGCGTCCCCCGGTCTGTGCGGCGTTGCTGCCGGCCGTACCCCGGGGAGCGGGGGCAGCGCCCTGCGCCCCGGAGCCTTTGGAACGGAGCTGTACATGTGGCACTGGTTATCGCTGGCGGGGGGGGACCTGGCTGCGCGAAACGGGTTGTTTTTATTTTGTCTTCATTTTGTCTTCATTTTGTCTTGCTATGTGTGCTGCGGTCTGGGAAAGTTTTTCTGCTTCAAAACATATATCATCATTATTTTTTATTATTATTATTTTTATCATCATCATCATCAAAACCAAGGTGTGGAAGGTGAAACCGAATAACTTACTAGCCAGCCTTTTAAGCTAGGAAGAAAGAAGCACAAGGCAAGCCTTGTTGCCGTATCTGTTTTCTTTGCATGTATGGAATTCTGTGCTGTTGGAAGTATTTCCTGATTTCGCGTATACAGGCAGCATCCTCTGTACTTGGTTCCTTAATTGTATGCTTCTGTATTTCAGTAGTTGCGCTGCATCATAAACAATTCAGTTATAATGAGATCTTTTGATTTTTTTAATTTATGCATGAGTAATTAAATGGTTTGACTTGTTTTCCCCCTCCTCCTTCACAGCACGCTTATTACGTTTCCTCAAAGTCATCTGCAAAATGGCATTTTACAAATAACCGTATAGTTGCTTACAGGGTCAAGAAAGTGGGAAGCGTATGAATACAGTCTGAAGAGAGAGCCTCTGTTTTGGAGAGCTTAGGGTCTAAGCAGAGAATGTACAAAGAGAATGTTAGCTAATGGAGTAATCGAGTGGGATGATTTACAGACTGGCATCGCTTCGTGTTTGCTGATTTCCCCGCAGTCAGATTAAGCACATAATGGAAGTTCTGGAGAGGCAGGCAGAGGAGGAGGAGGCGGCATTTCAGGCTACCCGCCTGTCAGGTGTATAAAAAAATAAAGAACTGAAACTTAAGAGTTACGCAAATACAAGGTAATAAAATCAAACAGTTGTTGTGGTGTGTTAGAGATAAGGTTTGGGTTGCTGGCCTTTTGAATAAATTTGATTATTCAAGCATGGACTCTTCTTAGCATTGTTTAAAATACATGTTGAGAAAGTGCTTGCAATCCTTGATGTTTGCAATAAAAACAAAGCTTTTAAAAACAGTCTAGAGGGTACTGAGAGTACTTTTGTGCTACTTACAGTGGTCTACAAGGAAAGCAAGCTGTCAACAGAATGATAAATTGTTACATAGCTGTCTGCTCTTCCTCTCAACCTGTTGCTTGCTTTACTGTTTGCAGGTAACTTCCCGAGCTTGCGTGTCCATAAAGTGAAGACAGTAAATTGTCACAGTGTGTGCTGACCGGGAAATTGTTTAGCATGGAGCATCGGGTTGCTTAGCAACAACCTTTTTCTACTTCATTTGTGTTTTTCTTTTAATAGGAGCAGCGTCCTGTATTCATTTAACTGCAGGTTACTAATTTGCTTTCCAGTTAATAGATCCGAAGTGCAAACAAGGAGAGACAGTTCTTTTAGAACTGTTTTGCTTTCCTCATGTGGTATCTTAGCATGGCACTTTGAGGTCGTGAGATGCTTTAGAAACTGTTGGGTTTGGAAACCAGTGGGTCAGAGTCAGCTGAAGTGGGCACTGGTGGTGACCAATCCCATGGCAGTTTGGTTGGGATGCAGCTTTTCAGTGTGGTTATCCTTGCTTCTCCCTGGAAGTTGGAGAGGTGGCAGCTGGTGAAAGCAATGTACTAAATAACTAGCTTGGAGTAGGTGATGCTGAAATTCTGTATGGCAGAAAATGACTTGAATCCTAGCCTCCCACACGAATATTTTGACCCCTCATTTTACAGAGCCATCAGGTAACCTTCATATATATTCTGGTGCCATTCCTGATCTCTTAGAAATGTCAAATGACCTTGTGTTCCTGTAGAGGTGTCTTTTGCTATTAAGTAGGTGGCCTGCCTCATATTACTAACTCATCTCTGAGTGTGGGTGGTTTTGCTGCCATGCAGGTGATCTAGATCTTCAGTCTACACTGAATTCCTTGTTGGTTCTTGGCCTTACAGAACAGCACAGAAAACCAGCAGCAGTATTTGGGGAAAGCTGGAGAGCCTATATGCTCTCTGACAGGCCTCAGTAGAGAGGTCAGGTCAAGATGGGTACCTAGCAGCAGCAAAACAGCAAGTCCTGAGAAGTTTTTGTGCACTGTGAAGCCCTTTGGAAAGGGGTTGCACCCCTCAATGCTGTTGCTTTAGTTTTGCTGGCAGCTTTATGCAGGCTTGTCTTGGAAACATGAACTGTGCACAGGCTATCAAGAATTCTTGTTGTGCTTCTGACTTTAAAAATAAAAATTGAAATTTGGAACATCATGCTGTCATGAATTCAATTGTTATTTTTAAAAACAAAGTGCTGTAGAAAATATCAGGTTAGTCAGTTTTGGTTTTCACCTCACTTCCATTGCTTTATCCTCAAACTTATCCCTCAAGCAGGGGAAACTGTGTGTAAGAGAGCAATCCAAGTACTCTGATTCCTGCCTAGGCTACAGAGTCATACTCTAAGGTGAATAATCAAGTTATGAAATTAATTTGTATTTGTTCTGTATTTTTCGTATGGCTTATAGTAATGTTGTTGTATCAGTGTACATGCTGTTGCAGTCAGGAGGCCTGGCATCATATAAGAATTCTTCATCATTCTTAGAGTTAGCAAGTTTAATTTACAATGGATTTTGTAAATTAATTGTTGAAAACCCATCTGATACACTGCAGGGTAATTTTCAAAGGTGAGTTATAGTTGTTAGCATTTTCATCTTTGCAAGCTTTTTGTTCAGACACCGTTGGTTTTAGAGAATTATTAATTACTAGGATTTATGAGGAGCATTGTAAGGACAGCAGGGTATAATTGGATTTCCTAACTGGACGATAAGTAGCATTGAGATTAATGGGTGGAGAATACTATGGTATGTACTTTTTATGCACAAATAACAGGCAGTGAGGATGAGATCACTGGCACTGTAGTGCTGCCTTGGCTATGTAGTTAGCATGGATATGTACGATATTCAGTGAAGTAACAGCTGTCTATCCATAGCCTAAGGCTTTCTAAGGAATGAGGAGCTAAATGACCAATGCAGTATTTATCCTAACTAAGTATTTTAATGTATTTTGCGTTTAGCCTAATTTATTGTCAGAAATGCCCAAGCTCAAAGTTATTTTAACTTGGAAATGTAATCTACCTCACCTTTTGAAATTTAACTAGAACATTTCAATGGGAAACCAGCTGTCCTTGTTTCAATGTTAAATGAAATTCTGTGACTTCATTCTGGTGGCAGCTGTTTCCAGTACTTGTATGGTAAATATATATCTCTGTGGCATGTTTTTGAAAATTTAAGAGTTGAATCCTCCATGCATTTCTGGTCTGGAAAACTAAGTGCTTTTGTTTATCTAGGTTCAAAAAGATTGTCCAAATCTTAACTAATTCTGGAAATCTGGAGAGTAGTACAGGGTTGCAAAGAAAAGAATCTTAACTCTTCATGGTTTAGAGGATCTTTTCTGCTTTCAGATGTCTTAACTGTGTATGTGGAATGTCTCCAGTATTCAGACTGTGTGTTTGGGGGTGTGTGTGGGGAGCAACAACGTGGCTGGCTTAAATAAATGATACAACATTGGAAAGCGTTTTAGTGATTTTTAAGGAGTCATGGCTGGCTGTGGCATGCATTATCTAGTGTATTCTGCTCAGAAGGATTTCACTCTAAAGTTTCTAGTCTCACTACAGAATGTCCATTTTGTGGCAACAGTGTGAACAACCTGTAGTAGTAACTTTCTTGAAGGAGATTGTATTGCACTGGAAATCTCACGGTATTCTGTCTCTTTGTGTTCCGTGGAAAGCAGAAATCTGATTATGCTCTTGCCAGCGTTGTTTACTGTTTGGAGAGTTACTAACCTTTTTTCAATTTTTTTTTTCTTCAAATGAGAGTAAAACGTAGTTCAGCTATACCAACCAACAAATACATAAAAAGCACCATTAACATATCAAGTTTTATTTTCCTCGATTGGTGAGTTATTTTATGATAAAATCACCCTTTGTTCTATGTTCATGACCAGTTAGCTACTACTCACGAGAGTGGTATGTATATGAATAGTTCTCTTACTAAAATTAACTGCAGAAACTTTCATAGATTAACTCTGTTACTTGAGACACAGCATGGTGACCTATGCTGAAACTGGGTGTTCGTGCCTTTGCCGTAAGCTAAAGTTTAAGTTGATGTCAATCCTCAAATGAAACTGAGGTATTACGTAATGGATGCTTCTGCTTTGTCTGCTTGCTTGTACTGCTGCCAGCTGTGTGGGAGAGCACTCCTCTTTGGTCGGCTTGCTTTTGCGTGTTTCTGAAGATAGAAATAGTATTCTGTGTGAATTTAGTCTAGGAGGATAGATCGCACTCAGGTGCTGGAATGCTTAGTGGTTGCAAGGCTACTGTAAAACAAAACAAAGATCTAAGTGCAAAATCCTGCCAAATTCATGTCCCCTGCAGCAGTACTTCTGTCGCTTACACCTGATTGTTTGAAAAAAAAATAAATTACTTTTATGGCTTGGAGACTAATAAAATCCTAAGGAAAGAGATTCTCAGGAACACCTCTGATTTTCAGAAGTGATACACAACACTGACTTTCTAAAGGGTTTGTGGTTTTTTTTTTCTTCCAGGCCCTGTTCAAAATCAGCTGATGCATTCATCGGATGGCCAGGGATATAGCCCTTTGGTTCCAGGATTGTATTCGCATCAGACGCCAGCAAAGGTTCCTCCCCATCAGACTTCTGGACAGTACAACTATAGTGGCTCTCAGAATGTTTCTCAATTAAACAATTATCAAGGACCTGGGCAGACTCTTAATAGACCACCAGTGGCACCTTTCTCTGGGTCACCAGTACAACAGACGGGTCCTGTTCCACAAGTGCTGCTGCCTGCATTGCAAAACTCAGCTGCTATATCATCTGCTGGTAGCTTTCCTCCTGGAGCTAGCCCACCAGTGCTTTCAAACTGGCAGTACAGCCAGACTCCCGTGAGTCAGCCAGCTGGGTCTCAAACAAGCCATTTGGCTCATGGGACAGGGACGGGGTCAGCTCAGCCACCGTCGTCTTTATCAGGAAATACAAATCCTCCAGGAAATTATCAATATGCTGCTTCTCCAGGAGGTCCTCCGCTTCAGAACAGCTATATGAAGCCAGGTAACCATAATTTTTTTTATATTTTACCAGTGTCTGTTTCTCTGTGTCCTTTTTAAGAAAATAATATAGAATTGACTATGCAGTGGCATTTTGCTTGTAAAACAAAGTTGTCAAAGGAGATACTTTGAGAAAACGTACATCACAAATACTGGGGTAGTTTCTTTGGATTAGAAATGGAAGTTCTGTGCGTGGGTCAGGCATTTCAGTTGGCTGAAGCAGGTAACTCCTGAATGGTGTCTCGTTATTTTGGGAAGCTGCATGTGGGTAATGCTGTTTCTGTGACCTGCACCATACCTTGGGGTGGCTGTCGGAGCACTGGTGTGCTTCAGTCAAGTGGGGACTTCATGGTTGAAAACTGTAGTCCTGTTGAGTGAGTGTGGTCTTCTGCAGTTTAAAACTTATTAGCCTTTCTGTTAATCACTTGATTCATGTAGTTCTCTGAACAGCCTAAGTCAAGTTGATGCAAACAACTTGAGCACAGCCTGGAAAAAAACCTGAAAAGCATTCTTCTTCAAAAGTGCCATTGAAATAGAGGCCAGTTGGATGGAAAGCTTCCTTCCTCCAAACTTGTAATTTTCACTATCTAATAATAATAATTGTCAGTCTTTAGAATGTACTCTGAAAGCATGAGATGCAAAGAATTAGCACTTCTGTTACTGCTGTTTGTGTGGTGGTATATCCAGTGGCGAAAAGCTTTTTCAATGCTAAGTAGCTGTCTTGTGTAACTCGTGATTATTAGGGAAACAAACTTAATACTCAAGTTTCCCTTTGCCACATTGCTGTTCCTTGTTACAGCGGTTTTTTTAACTGAGGGTGCAAATAGGAGTTACGTACAGAAATATTTTATATTTTATAGCAAATATTTTTTTCTTGTTAAATGCTTTTAGACTCCTTTAGATATTTTTCTTGATGCTAGTTTTTTTTTTTTATATGCCTTACTAATTTTGTTAGGATATTCAAACTGTCTTAAGCTCACAGAATATATGAAACTAATTCTGGCAGTTTATTGGAATAAACAAGTAGTAATTTGGAGTTAGGGAGGAAAATGCTGAGAAATTTTGGAAAGTGGCATATGAAATGAGCAAGTGTCTGGAATAAGAGAATTCTTATCTCCATTCAACAGTGATTCCCCCTGAGCACTTTCCCTGCTAGTCTTTTGTAGAACAGTGATCACTCTTAAAATTAATTTAGCTCATTTTTCTGATCATGCTCATTCTTAGAACAAAGCTCTGCCAGCTTCCTGCCTGCATGGCCAGCTTTGGACAGCTTCTCAGAGACAGAATCTCTTCCAAGTTCTGTTATAGTGTTGCCTGCATATAGCAATTATTAATTAGCTTTGCAGTATCAAACACTAAGTGAACAAACAGGTAACTTCACTGAATGTAATTTTTTTTTTTCTCCTTCCCTCCTCCCTTAAATGTGACCATACTGTGGAGGCTCATGGAGTTGCATATTTTCCGTAGTGGGCAATTTGTCAGTATACTGTTGTGTATGGCTTACAGGCTTCTATACCATGTTGAGACCTGGTGATACTGGACAATTTGGCCTTATCTTTTGAAAGGCTAGCTTTTATATTAAAACATTGGTGTCTTCCTAGAATTAAAGGGGCAGATACACTGGCCTCTGGAATAATAGGGAACAAAGGGGTGGAAGTGCTCTCAGGATTTGGCATTATTTGAAGGGAAGAAAAGCAGTTGGGTTTCTAAATGTCTTCTTGGCTTGAAAAAGTCCTAGAATTTAAAAACAGAAGCAATTAAAAACTTTCCTGTGACACTTAACATGGAGGGTTAAACATTTCAGAGCAAAACACCTCACACTCTCACAGCAAGTTTATTCAAACTGCATATTGCTGATGCTTTCCCAAGTGAAATCTTTTTCCCAAGCAATTTTAGTAGCTATAGAATCTGTACATTGCTGTTTTGCATCAGATTATTGAAGTGGAAGATGAGCATCCTGTCAGAAGGGATCTGTTTAGATGCTTACTAGTTCATTCATATGGGGATGTACTCTAACTTTATAAGGTCCAGACTTAGTAACTGAAGTTGGGATGCTTTCTGTACCTCTTGAAATTCTTACCAACAATAGCAGCAAAAAGCTGAAAGAGACCATGGATAATAGCTACAGGAACCCAGTATGAGAAGAGCATGACAGAAACAATATGAAGTTGTTAAATCTTCTAGATGCATGTTAGTATTTATGTATCTCATGCTATTTATCATTTGAATAAGAGGAATTTTTAGAGTTCAATCTGCGTGTTTTTGTAACAAAACTTTTGTGACTTTTTCAGCTGGGTTAAACTCCTCCTAAAAACTTAATATCTTCACAGGATCTGCACCTCCACCAGTGACTCAGCCTTTAACTCCACTCCACCCTCCTGCAAGGCCACCTTTAGGGCCTCTGCCAGTTAGCGGTCCACCTTTAATTAGGCCATCAACACTGATAGCAGGACCACCTAATACACAGTCTCTGCTAAATTCAGCTGCAAATCAAGAAGGTAAGAAATAATTTGCTCTTTTTGTTGAATTTGAACATTACAACTTGCTCTAATGTGCAGCCTTTAAGTCAAGTTCTATTAGACACTCAAATAGTAAAATTGATACTAATGCAACATAATTTTATCTGAAAGGAGCAGATAAGGACTTGGAAGGAAGTAAAATATTTCTTGTTGATAGTTGTTAATAAAATAAAAACAATTAACACTTCAAAATAGATTCCAAAGTGCTGTTTGACATGTCCGTGTGTCCCATAGTTGCCATCTCTTTTTTTATTTTTAACGTTCTAAAGTGATACTGAAGTTCTGATTTTTTCGGTATCCTTGACTGCTGTGGAGGACATAATCCATGTATAACCTCCTGTACTGTTTTATTCTGCAGGGAAGGCTAAAATGTGGACCCTGCAATTCCTTGCCTGTTTATGTAGCTGTACCTTATTCTTCCCTTCTGTGCAAAATCACTGAAACGTATCTTGGATTTGATCATTTTCTGAAGGTTGTTACTAAAGGTTGTTAAGTGTCAGCTGTTGAAGACAGATACCTGACTTCCTCTGTCTCCTGTGGGCCTTGCACAAATATGCCATTGTTTAAGAACTCATCAGGGCTCTGTATCAAACAGACCTATAGTTGTATTGCTTTTATGGGGCCATGTGGTAGTCAGCAGTTTTATTTTTACATATGTAGTTTGTTCTGTCAAAGCTGTTAGTTCCTTGTATGTTCAGATTGACAGTTTCTTGTATGTGGTAGCTGTGTGAGTACAAGAATAGTATACTGAGATTGAGCTTAGTTTTAAACATATGAAATGCATTAGAAACTGCTTTTGCTTAGAAAGTCTTTTCTTCAGAATGAAAAGAAACATTCCCAGGGCCATGGAGGGATAGAAATGTTTAGTCTGTGAAGTAGCTTGACTGCTGCATACTAGCAAGATTCAGCGTATAATGCAAGCTCCTTTCATTGGGCCATCTTTAAAGATTTTAATGATAATAAAAAGTAAATTGAGTACCTACTTCTCCTTAGCAATAGGTAATTGGTTTTGTATACTGAGATATAGCTAGCTTACAAAAAGCTGTCCTTTAGGAGCACTCTCTCAATTTCAAGGTTTTTCTTATCTCAGCTGGAATTTATATCTTCACTGGTATGTGACCATATCAGAACTGTTGGTGTTTGGTGAGCAGTACTGGACTAAGTGTGTAAGTGAAGGGAATTTGGTGTTTCTGTGAATTATAAGTGGAAAAATTTCTTGAGGGAACTCAGTACCTAAATTCCAAGGTGCTTTGAAAACTGCAGCTAGCCTACAGACACTTCCTCTGTTGAGGAGGAAGTGTATCCTGACACTTTATTGCGTATCAGCTTGGAAGTTACAGCAAATACCTAATCTGAAGTAATCTTAAAGATCATTCAACCAGCAGTGTAGGGACTTTTGTTTTCCTTGAAAAAAGATTGTGGGGTTTTATGAATGTCCTTTGTTGAGGTCACATCAGCAGGGAAAGTGTTTCTAGGAAAGAGGCTAAGATGTATATTTAATTCAGTTTCATCCTGGGACAGAACAAAGTAGATCCAAAGTAATCTTAATATTCATCCAGCAGGTAGGATTTATTTGCAATTACCTCATGACAACTTCTTAGTAACTTGTGAAAATTTTTGCTGAGACTGTGTTTCTTAATAGGCGATGCTACATCTGCTGCCAGTGATGGGTCTGTGGTGCAAAACAGCTATGATGCAATAGAAGGTGGTGGCCTCATGGGTAAGTCTTTGGAATTAAAAATGTTTACTATTATGTAACCATTTTTAAAGAGTCTGGGAAAGACGGAAGTCTAGGAATTTATGTACAAACATATATACTTGGTTTGATGTCTATCTTGAAGCAAAATATGATACTTGAACCATTGACAATGGGCATATCTTTGCCTGTAAGTGTGGTAAAGCAGTTAAGAGCATTTTGCAAAGTTGACAGCAGTTGTCAGTTGTTTACACTTAGAAACTAAATGACAACAAAAAGCCCTCCTGCTGTATTAACACATTGAGCAAGTTGCTGGTCTTCAGCAATTAATTTTAAGTTATTTGTCTTCTCTGCCTTTAGCAACTCCACATCCTTCTCCTGCAGCTCCAAATCTTAAGATGAATAGAAGTGTTGGGTATTCTTACCCTACCTTACCTCCAGGCTACCAAAATACTTCTCCACCTGGAGCACCAGGAGTGCAAGCATCTGCTTTGCAATATCCAGATGGATCTAAACATTTCAACCAGGTAAAGATTGTCTGGTTTTTATCTTGTACTTACCTGTGGTGCGTGTGGGTAAAGAAAAGTGAAGATTGGTGTGTGTTGTGCAGATTGGTCTGTGTTGTGCTGCTGCTACGATTCGCTGTTTGGTGCGCCATTTGTTCAGTGTGGTAGGTGTAGTCTAAAACTAATGCTTTTGCTGACACCTTGGTACCAGTTTGGAAAAGCTGGGTGCCAGCTCTTTCTGAAGTTTTCTATCCTTGAATCTGTTCAGAATATTAGTTTTAAAACTTTCAGTGGCTTTTGGCATGTTTTTCTTCCCTCCGGTTGCTATCGTTAGCTGAAGTATTTGTGTTTTTTTCCTGAAATTCCAAAGCAAACTGACAAACACTTTTGCCAGCTGAGCCTCTGTATTTCAAGAGCTTTGTAGCAAATGTATGCTAATTTTTACCTCTTATGTTACATGCCTGAGTCCAAGTTTATGTAGCAAGTAGTATTTCTAAATGTATCGTTGTAATACAGTGGCAGTTAATACACAAACAAAACACTGAAAGGGAAATATGTTTGCTTTTTAAACAAATTGTGGGTTTCACCCAAGTAATTGGTGTTCATTTCTGAATTTTTATTTTACTCTAGCCTGCCCTGGGCCCTAATCACTTAACTGCATCTATGGGGGGCCTGAGTCTACAGCAAGAAGGATTAAGACCTGTTAATCTTCTTCAAGAAAGAAATATCCTTCCTATGACGCTCTTGAAGGCTCCTGTCCCAAACTTGCATGAAGACATCCAGAAGCTCAATTGTAACCCTGAGTAAGATTATCCATTTGCTATAATTTATCAGAATAAGTAGAATTATAAATGCCTACTCATAGACATAACTCTTCACAAAATACTTCCTTTATTTTGTGAGTAGACAACATTGAAAATTGTCTTCACTGTGTTACGATAAAGGTGGTAAGTGGTTTAAATTTTGAAGTGTGGAAAATTATCTGTGTAGAAAGTATGAGGAAAAATGTTACTTGCAAGGCAGCTATAGATAGGTACAACACAAAAACTTTTACAGATTAGCTGGCAGTGAGTATGATTGAGAAAAGATATAAAATAGGAGTTGACTCACTTGAGTGAGGTACACCGAAAAGACTATGAATGCAGAAACATGAGTGACCTCTGTATTGAAGTAACCATTTAAAACAATGGAGTAAATGGAATGTCAAACAAGAGGCTGGCAATTGGTTATTCAAGTAATCTCTTTGAGGAGACCAACCAAAATGTGTGTAACCAGGTACTCCTGCTTTGCAAGTCTTTTATGATAAAGGAAATAATAGCATCTTTGTGAAGTTTTTCAAACAAACAAGCTGGATTGGATTTGCAAAAGTACTGTATACATCTGCACTTGTGGGAAGCCACTGAGTTCCAAAGTCCCTGAAATGACTGTGAGGTTGTTCATAGTTAGTTTTGTGTAGTTTTAAGACAACTTCTTAAACTTCACTAGTTCAGATTTGTATATAAGGACACCTCAAAATGATATTCCAAAATAACACTTGGTATATAAAGATTTGATGCAACTTTGAACATTGTTAGGCTTAGCTTTGACTTGAGTGACTAAAATGATGCTCAGTTCTGTGTAAAGAGCATGTGTATAAAATAACATAAGAACTCAAAGTAGGTACTGTGTGTCAAGCTCATACTAAAACAGAACGATTTGACATAATTGGAGAAGATCCTGTATCTGGAAATGGAAGTTCACCATCACCAGCTCTAGAAAAATATAAGGGTGCTCTGTATTACTGAAATCATCATTTTATTATCTGAAAGCCTCTGAAAATAACCCTTTGTCCTCCATGTAGGTTGTTCCGCTGTACCCTGACTAACATTCCTCAAACTCAGGCCTTATTGAATAAAGCCAAACTTCCTTTGGGGCTCCTGCTTCATCCTTTCAAAGACTTATCGGTATGACAAATATTCAAAACTTTAAGTGCTGAAATATCAACTATGCCTGCATTAAAGTCCAGAGCTGGACAATGGATTATAAAAGAAGGGCAAGTACATTGGCTAATCTTGGCCCAGGAAAATTACCCCGGTAACTGACATTTCCCTGCTCCATACAGATCATTGTAATTTTTCTGAAATTTTTCTCCCTGCCATTTTTAAATGTTCAAGCCTCACTTAATTAAAAACCCTCCCAAACCTTAAAAAAACAGAAGCTTAGAGGCAGCACAGCCCTCGGACTGTGACAGAAGGCAACACATTTAAATTCCAGTGTTGCTTAGATAGCTTTATCTTGTCAGGTATCAGTTGTAGCGACTGATTTCCTATACCAAACCTAGTACTAATTCTTAATTAAGAGTTAACAAAGTTAAAGGGGTTTGGATGTCCTCAGATAGCCAGGAGACTGTGAATTTAGCAGTGCCTCTTTTAAACATTGTTATTTTTCACAATTTAAGTAATTTTTCAAAGATGTGGGGGTTTTTTTCTGATTTTTTTTTTTTTTAATCTGTATTGGGTATAGGACTTAGTCTTAAACCATCAATGTAAAATTCAAGACTTTAGAGGCTTGAAAAGGGAACCTATGCAGTCAAATAGATTAGAACTCAGTTCCAACCAGTCCTCTTACTAAGGAATTGTAGGGGGGCTGTGAGGACACAGAAATACTTCCTTCAACAAGCGTGCTGTGACTAGCTAACCAGAAAGCATGGTGTAGATAATGTTGTTATCGTAGATGAATAGCGGTAGTGTGGTGATGCTTTAAAACAGGAAGCTTTTCTTTTCCAGCAATTGCCAGTGGTCACTTCAAGTACTATTGTGAGATGCCGTTCCTGCAGGACATACATTAACCCTTTTGTCAGCTTTCTAGACCAAAGGAGATGGAAATGCAATTTGTGCTACAGAGTGAATGATGGTAGGTTTTAAATGTGCTTATTGTTTTAACTTGTTATGGTTAACCTTTCCCACCTTGGCCTTTGAGACTGTAATATTGTTGGCCATATCAGTACTAGGGATTGTCATCAGTCATGCTGGGGCTGTGAGACATGAGAAGTGTTTCCCATGGGCAAAGACAGTGGTGTCACTAATGAAGCACAGTAAGTCTGATGTCATCTTCCAAGGTACCCTAGCAGGTGGCAACGTAGCTGCCCTACCTAGTGTAGTTCTCCAAGAAGCACTGCGCAACAGGCACAAAAGAGTTGATGTATTTGTTTTAAAATGCAGCACAGCTAATACTAGTGTCAAGTAATAATACATAAACTTATCTGCATAGTTCCTGAAGAATTTATGTATAATCCTGTGACAAGAGTTTATGGAGAACCTCATAAAAGACCTGAAGTCCAGAATGCTACTATAGAGTTTATGGCTCCATCTGAATACATGGTAAGGCTTTATTTACTTTTAGGTTTTCTCTCCCTTTGTTTTATTTCTAGAGGGAAGTCAGAAAAAGCTTTGTTATAGAGGATGTTTTCCAGCTTAGTAGAACAGTTCCTGCCTCAAGGAGTGTATCTGAGAACTTATGGGAAGGACTTCAGATAGTTCTTCGTTTCTAAACACTTATGATGTCAAAGTTCTGTATTTAAAATATGTAGGTGTTTGTAGGTCTTCTGGAAGAAAACTAAAATTACAGAACTACCGAATAAGAGACAGATGCATTCAGAAGTTTTAGCTATCATCTGTGTGCTGTTTTAATAAGAGTTTAAACTTGCAGTAGAATGAATAAACCCAATCTAATAAATGTTAATTTGAAAATTAAAGGTAATCTTTTCTCTGCTCAGCTACGTCCACCTCAACCACCTGTGTACCTCTTTGTGTTTGATGTCTCTCATAATGCAATAGAGACGGGATACTTGAATACAGTCTGCCAGACCTTGTTAGACAATCTTGACTTGTAAGTACCTTTTTCTTAGAATCTCCTATTTTCATTCCTCTTAAACTTGTGGTAGACATCAACATGCCAGTACGTCCTGTCTAGAAGAGAAATTTCCTAGCAATGGCCAATGATGTATTAAAATGTAGTGTAAAGCTGTAGTCTTCTTTCTGTCACAGCTCCACCAGTATCAGAGGTAATTTTGAGTCTTGTTCTTCAGTTTGTCTCTTTCCTATCTGCTTCATCAATCCCCAGGAGGACTAAACATCATGTTTATGATGTCTTTTGAACTGTATTTTTTAAAAGCTGAAGTTCAGATAAACATTTGCTGAAAGTAATGCTTACATCTAGTAAACTTCTCATAAAATACATGCTGTTTGAATCAATATAAATGCTGCTTGATATTTGCAGCTTGTTTCTTCCTTTTCTTCCATTTCTTAATACCCTCTTGAGTGTCTGCTAGGTGACTCTACTATGAGCTCCTTTTTTTTTTCTTTTTTTCTTTTCTCCAAAATGACTTAGTCAAGCTGTTGCAGTGTAGCTGTTAAGCTAACTACTTGGTAACAACCTCGGAGAGGTGCAGTGGATGTTTGAGAAAAAAAAAAAAAAGCCTGCAGAAATGAAATTTCATCTTTCTGAACACCATATGTCTCATTTTTAGGCTTCCTGGGAACACTAGAACAAAAATAGGCTTCATAACATTTGACAGCACAATCCATTTCTACAGTCTTCAGGAAGGTCTCTCTCAGCCTCAGATGCTTATAGTTTCAGATATTGAAGGTATGCAGAAATAAATTCTGTGATTAGTATCTGCTAATGACTGCTGGTTTTGACAGCCTTTTAAAAAAATATCTGGTGAGAGTTTGTAGATCAGATCCTTAGTCTTTCTAGTAATGGCTTTAGAAGTAGCATATGCCTGTGTTCATTTATGAAGCCCCTGATGTATGAGCAATGCTGTGGCTGTTCATGATGTAAAACATGAAGACATCCTTCCTAATTTCTAGTTTAGTTTGTGCAATTATCTAGATTTCTCTTATGATCCCAAATACTGATGGTTGGTAAATTGCTATAGATTCTGTTGTGACTTATGCTTAGTGCATATCCTTCTGCCTTTAGTTTCAAGTCACCTTTTACTGTATGACACAGGGCAGAATGAACACTAGAAAGTCTTCGCTATGTGTTTTTACTTAATAGTCTTGATTATCCTTCAGCTCTGTTGATTGCTACTCTAACATGGCATTCTAGCCACAGGTATGCTTATGAGAAAAAACAGAAATCCACATAATTATGTTTAAATGGGTTTACACACTGATACTCTATTCTTTTTTCAATAGGTATGATGGTTGGCAAATAGAATTGGGGGAGGCTTGATGTGTTTTTCAAAAATAAATACTTTTTTTTTCCTTCCAGATGTATTTATACCAATGCCAGAAAACTTATTAGTAAATTTAAATGAAAATAAAGAGGTAAGAACTACTTTAAAGAACTAGTGACGTTCACAGTTTGGGATACACTTGATAATTTCTGGATTACTTGATGCTCTAACACCTACAGTTTAAATGCCAAGTTTGAGGTGGAAAAAGGAGGTTTTTTACTTTATCTATGTGACTGTGAACTTTCGCCAACCTGAAACAAGACTGTACTTGACTTTTGCTAGGGCTTTTTCTTTACTACCTTAGTATTAGAAGTGTTTATATGTATTTATGTATGTTGAACAATCAGTTCTATAAAGAAGAAAACTGAAGACTCCTAGTCTTAATACATTTCTTTTCTCAATTGCAGCTAATTCAAGATCTGTTGAGGACGTTGCCACAGATGTTTACCAAGTCCCTGGAAACTCAGAGTGCTCTGGGGCCTGCATTACAGGCTGCCTTTAAACTGATGTCCCCCACTGGAGGTAGAATCTCTGTCTTCCAGACACAGCTTCCATCTGTGGGAATGGGAGCACTAAAGTCACGAGAAGAGCCAAACCAAAGAGCAACTGCAAAGGTTAGAAAATCAAAAAGGCTGAGAGAACTGACTACCCTGTTCTGTACATGTAGGTGGTTCTGGGTTAATTTTGTGGTTCTCTTCTTGGGCTAACCTTCCTTTGTTAAAATAGTAGAAATAATAAAAAAAATCCCAAGCACTATAAACACAGATTAATGTTCTGATGTTTTTTTTAAGATGTCACTGTAATCAGTGATGAAGAATCAATTATTAGTGTCTCTGAAAACAGGCAATAAATGTGTTAATCTGTTTGAATTTCCTTTGTATTTTGTAATACTTTATTGTATTAACAGGACATACATCTGACACCATCAACTGATTTTTACAAGAAGTTAGCCTTGGACTGCTCAGGGCAACAGGTTGCAGTGGATTTATTTCTTCTTAGTGGACAATATTCTGACTTGGCTTCTTTAGGTAAGTCATATTAAGCTGTTTTGGGGCGTGTAACTCTTGTACTTCTGGCAAATACATAGAACCTACATTAACATTTAGTATATGAACCTGATTTGAGTGAATCTAGTGTGTCAAGATGCAAATTCATCCTTGATGAGCAGTGATAGTGAATAGAATGTAATCTTTCAGTCTTCCCTGATTTAACCTAGCTGTTTTTATATTCTCCCTTAGTGAGGCAGGATTCTTGTGATTCTGGTATAAGTGGCTGAAATACTCTCCTTCTTTTTTATGCCTTTTAACCATCAGTCTAAACATCCTTACAAAAAGCTTTGTTAGCATTTTAATTATTTTCTTCCCCATTTAACCATTTTCAAGTGACAAAGTACCTGTAATTTCAGTCCAGTGCAAAATTATTTAACACCTGAAACTATACACATACTTGAACATACAGTTGTGTTAAGTCTATGTCTCTGTACGTAGGTCTGTAACTGTGTAACAACTATTTGCAGGTGTGAGCAGTTTAATAATTAAAGGGAATATTGCGTTCAACTGATATATTTAAAAGACCACAGCAGCAACTGTCTGCAAACTACCAATATGTGTTGTTTTTGCTTCAGGTTGTATATCAAGGTATTCTGCAGGTAGTGTCTATTACTACCAGTCTTACCATCATAAACACAACCCTGTCCAGGTGGAGAAACTGCAAAAGGAACTGAAACGATATTTAACTAGAAAGATTGGGTTTGAAGCGGTCATGAGGATAAGATGCACCAAAGGTTTGAACACAGTTTTTTTGATTGGGGGGGGCAGGGCAGGCAGGCAGAGGGGAGAAGGGTGTTTACTGTTATTTGGAAATGGTTTGATTGGTAGTTTGGCTGTTATGTAAGCTTAAATGGTTAAAAGACAAAGATTAGAAAAGTAAAATTCAGTACCAGGAATCAGACCATTTATTAAAGACTGTATTTGCAGTATCTCTTTTGGCATCCAAGTTCCATTTTACAGTGGTTGAAACTTGAAATTTTGTTGGACTGCTATTTCAACATGGGACTGTTTTTATAGTTTAGACCCTTACTACTATTCTGCATTGATCTGACTTCCAAATTCTTGCTTTCCGTGAGGCTTGTGGATTCTATGGATTAGTTGTCTGTTTAGGATATTTACCTTTCCCGAAGATGCTTTATTTCATTGAGAATGGTCTTAACATTCTGATACAGAGCGATCTAACAGTGATGGCACATATGTACATGCTGTCTGTACTTCACAACTATAAAAATAACTTGATGCAGTGCTTATCTTGTAGGACTTTCCATTCATACCTTCCACGGGAACTTCTTTGTAAGATCTACAGACTTGTTGTCATTACCCAACGTAAACCCAGATGCAGGATATGCTGTGCAAATGTCAGTAGAAGAGAGTCTTACTGATATGCAAGTTGTTTCTTTTCAGTCAGCTCTCCTGTACACATCCAGCAAAGGTAAGATATACAGGTTATTGCTTCTTCCAGACCAAGAAGTTTCTTGGGAAACTTAGTTCTGGTCTGTAAATAGGTAGACTTAACCCAGAAACTGAGAACTAACCATTTTTAAAAGCTTTTAAAAGAAATGGCCTGATTCACCACTTTTAAGATTTAATCTAATTTAATCATACATTTTCTTTTTGTTATTGAGTAAACAGTAGCATTTCTTGTCTTGTTTCATAAAACAAAAGTTATGTTTGGAGACTACAGTTTTCTTTTCTTACAGGTGAAAGACGAATTCGTGTCCACACTATGTGCTTACCTGTTGTAACAACACTGAGTGAGGTCTACCTGGGGGCAGATGTACAAGCCATCACTGGGCTGTTAGCCAATATGGGTAAGCACGATAAGAGCTTGTTTGGATGTGCATGGATGATAGCCCTAAAGCTCTGAGCAGTAGTCCTCTAGGGAGTAACATCAGAAGAAAAGATTCTTTCTTTCTAAGTTGCAAATCTAAGACGTTTCTTTTTTCAATGCTTGGCTTAGGTAAAGTATCAGTATAGATGTATATAGTCACCTGGACTTACTCTGGTGCATCATCATGGGCCCCTGGCTTTTTTTTCCTGAATCACTTGTCTTGGCTTCCTCTATAGTGTAGTAAAAGCTTATTAAGGTGCATGGAAGTATATGTTAAAATGAGAAAAGTTAACCTATGTGACTGTACTCCTACCAAGGGAGGAAAAGCCTCTTATTTGAGCTTTGTGCTCTATTTTTAGCTGTGGATCGATCAGTTTCTGCTACTTTGAGCGATGCTCGTGATGCCTTGGTCAATGCAGTGATAGATTCTTTATCTGCTTACCGTTCATCAGTCTTAAGCATTCAACAACCTGGTCTCATGGCCCCCTTCTCACTACGGCTCTTTCCACTTTATGTACTGGCACTCTTAAAACAGGTAAGAGTTACAAGGAAGCTGTGCAAAAGAACGATTGTCTGTTTGGGCATGTCAACCTGAAGTAAAAAGACATTACTTTGATGTACAAAATAGCATCTAGCTTCTCTTGCAGTATTTTTGAGGGACTCAAAATGGAGAAGTTGCTTGATTTAGATTGTTTAATAAAACCAGCCTCCCTGCAGTTTGCCATTAGAGTACTGAGATATTTTAGATTTGAGAATGATCCTTCTTGCACAGATAAAAGTTTTCTCAAGATAACAATTCCTCTGCCCCCCAGAATTTCATGACTTGAAAAGTCACTGTAGAACAAACCATATTTAATCGTTTCTCAGGCCTGGGTAGATAACATACGATTTTACAGGTGGTGGATATGTTTTTATCTTGGAGTCTGTTATGAAAAATGGAGGGATTTGGAGAATTTTATGGAGCAAATGAGCAGATATACAAGGGTAATGGATGGGCCTTCTGCTCTTGCCTGCAGAGGAGAGCAATAGGGGATAGAGAAGATGTTTAAAGAATATATCACTATGGAGAATGATGTAGTTGAGAAGCAGGAGTTCAGAAGTGTGTATAAAAACAGAAGTATAAATGTTTTAGGCAAGGGAATAGGAAAATATTAATGATAATGACTAGTGTAGGGAATGTGGCAGGGTACTGGTAGAGTGGTTTTTTTCAGAAATCTAATTTTTGTGCATTTCTGGAAACGTAGCTCCACATAGCAGTTCAATGTGGATTAAAAGAGAGCTAGCTGGCTGGCAAGGAGGTAGTTGGCTGCCTGATCTTGCAAAAGGTTTAAAGCATTTCACAGTATTTGCTCAATGTAAGTATTTTTTTATTGTATTTCCCTGAAATGATACTAGAAGTGACTTTAAGTGTTGGACAAGCTAGCTTTCTGTTCTAGAGAGAATTTTCTGATTTATGCCTCTTGATAAGGAATTAACCAGCATGATGTTACTAGCATGTTCGTCCTGAAACTTGAGCTTTTTCACGTAGAAGACTTTATAAGTGTTTGACCCAGTCGAGTGGGGGGAGTGAGCCCTAGTTTTAGTTCTAGCTGGATTTTTTTGTCCCAACAAGCCAGGAGTATCTCTTTATTGTAAATACAGAATTACGTAAGATTATATACATTGAAGCCAATCGTGAACTGCTCTAATATTTATTCTTTTAAATTCCATCACGTAGCATTTTTGAGGTGTATGTTAGAAGGGATATATTCCAAGATGCTGTCATCTCAGCTGTAGTGCTCACTAGAAAGGATTGACGGTGCAAGGTCATGGTTAATTCTAGAACCCAGAAATGGGAATAAGGAGACTTGTATGATATATATGTGAAAGAGAACTGAAGAGAACTATGGAGAATTAAAATAGCAGTGGTACAATGCCATACCATGAGAAAATACCTATGGCTCAACTCTAAGACTTAAGTAAGTTAGAAATAAACAATAGATGCTGTGCTAAATTCAGCTTATCTGACTTTGCTTTAACGGTCAAATTAAATGCCTGATCTTGCAGAAAGCATTTCAAACTGGGACGAACACCCGTTTAGATGAACGGATTTTTACCATGTGTCAAGTGAAAAACCAGCCCCTTGTTTACCTCATGCTTATGACACATCCCAGTCTGTACAGAGTTGATAATCTCACAGATGACGTGAGTATTTGCATTGCTACGTGGTCTGTTTGTCTGATTCCAAAGATTTGTATGATGTGAAAACATTTATGTTAATCTCACAAGTTTTCTACATTAAAGCTGTGTACCTAAAATTTACTGTTTTCATATTTTTCTCATTTGTTGCATTTGTTATTTGGGACTGGACTGAGGAATTCTGGTGAGAAGCTGTGCTCTGGCTATGGGTGGATGGGGAAAGTTTTTTCTAACAAACTTCACTTTGCCCTGTGTCATTGTCTTGCACTATGAGTCACATGTACGTAAAGAGAGTGGAACATATGTTTTTTGTCCCTCTGTAGCTTTATTTTAAAATGTCAAAATAGTTCTCTAAATAAACATTTTAAGATTTATCAGTAAATTACGCACTTGAAGTGTGACTTGAAATGCATGGAGAAAAAGGGTCCAGCTTCAGTATTCAGTGTAATACATCCTATTATTTAACCTTCTGTTCTTGTGCCTGTTTCAGTGCATCAAGATGTGAACCACTGTTTGTCTTTTTGCTTTTTCCTTTAGGGGGCTCTTAACATAAATGATAGAACTATACCTCAGCCACCCATTCTCCAGCTGTCAGTGGAGAAGTTGAGTAGGGATGGTGCTTACCTTATGGATGCTGGCTCTGTAAGTTGTGTGGTGGTGGTGATCTTAAAAAGTATCCAAATTTACTTGATGCATTCTTTCTGAGAATTCAAAACATGTAAGGGACTGCTGAGGTGTGGTTTTGCATTGGATTAATGTTGGTATTACTGGGTATCTTTCAGGTAATGTTTCTGTGGATTGGGAAGAGCTGTGGGCAGAGCTTTATCAGCCAAGTCCTTGGAGCTCCAAATTATGGCTCAATACCACAGAATATGGTATGTGCTTACTTTGCTGTACACCAGTGGTACAGTCCTGCCAGAATATTATTTTCAAAAGATCTGAAATACCAGTATTCAAATACTAGCCCTTTGGTTATTATTCACTATAAATCCAGATTCAGGGAAAGAAATAATTTCTATTACCTCTCTTGGAGTTTCTCCAGGCTAAAACTCTATAGATCTTCCCATGAAAGCACAGTAAGAAGAGGCTGGCAATGATTTAAGTTTCTGAGAACTGTGGGAGCAGACTGAGAATACTTGTGAATAGCAAGCACAGTGGGTTAGTGGGAAATCCTTCGGTTTCTGCAATAAAACAGGTATTAATCACAGCTCTGTCATCACCGTTCTGATAGCCAATTGCTGATACCGGTTTAGTGCACTTGACTGTTTTAAGCCCTTTAAAAGGAGACTAGACTAAAACTATACATCACAAAACAATCTGTCTGCGTTTCCTTTATGCCTTATTAGGATAGAGTTGGGCTATTTTAAGTGTTCGTTTTGCTGTTTTTCTGAAAAATATCATATATGTATTAATGATACCCTTTGCCTCTTAGACGCATCTCCCAGAACTTGAAACTGCAGAATCCATCAGGACAATAGCTTTCATTTCTTGGCTGAGAGAACAGAGACCTTTCTTTCCTATATTATATATAATAAAGTAAGTGTTTTTTAACGGTCTTTGTGCTGCTTTAGGGACCTCTTAACAATACATGTTTGGATATCATATACTGAACTTTCTTAATGAAAATTTTGACAACGGTGCATGCTGTCCCTAACAGAATTCACAATGGATATGACTTGTTATGAGTTGTCTCCAGTTAGAATTTCCAGACTAAAAAAAGACTACATGTCACAGAACAATCTTTAGTTAATGTTAGATAAATGTAGTAAATGCTGATAATTGCCCTTGTTAGGATTAATCACAAGGGCTATTTGAGATCCTCTTTTCATATGTCCTTAAACTCTTGAAATGTCTTGCCACTTGACCTGTAACTTTATTAATGCATTGCACTGTAGATCTTGGCAAATGTTTATTTCACTCAAACACATTTTCATTTTTAAGGGACGACAGTCCATTGAAATCAAGTTTTCTGCAAAATATGATTGAAGACAGAACAGAATCAGCCTTATCGTACTATGAATTCCTTCTTCATATACAGCAGCAAGTGAATAAATGAAACACTAGCCTTTGGCTCACTACTTTAAGGAAAGATTTTGCAGTAAAGAACGATTGTGCTTGTAGTATCTTCATTAAATCTGTGGCCTGAGGCAGTTGATGAGAAGTTCTCACTGTGATTTCAACGAACTAAAGCAAATAAAGGACCACATCTGAGAATCAAATGTGCAACTACGTAATATTGTACCTTAAAAAAAAAAATCAAACTGTTGGAACTGGCTGAGCACCTTTAATTTGCTGCAAATCATGTTTTTACTGTAAGTAGTTGCAGCATGAAATACATTTACAAAGGCAATACTGAAAAGGTGAAATACATTTTGTAAAATAAAGAGTTCTTTGTTGTTCAAAATGTATATTTCTGTAACTCTTTGCATTATTTTTTTTTGCTGCTAGATATAAAACCTCACAATACTGATCATGATTTGCAGGGAAATTCTTTCTAAGTGCATCCAGTGATTACAGACAGAGCATCTCAATGTTCAACTTTAAGCATTAAAGTAGCAATGAAACAACTGTTCATTGTGAAACGAACAAATACTTACGAAGCATAGAAGCCAGTGCTTGGATTGGATTATGGCTAATAGGACTAAAGGTAAGCTTAACCCAGACAAGATGGCCGAATTTGTTAAAGCTTTTAGTAAGTCAGTATTCTAATTAAAAAATAGTAGGGAGGAGCAGGCCCTATATTGGGCACATCTTAAAAAGTCAGTGGCCAAGTCAGCAGCAAAAGTAGACTTAGGTAGATGGCAAGCTTTGTTTTTCTTCAGTAAGAGGAACAGTTCTAATTTTAGTTTGTGAATGGTGTGAGAGGAGAAGGGCAAGGAAGGTTATTTCATTTTTTGGTTTATGTTTAGACTTTTGGCTCTTGTCTACATTAACTGAACGTTAGGCCCCTAAAATCTAGCATGTTTCTGAAGTGAGTTTGTATGACAGCATTTCAAACATAATGTTTCAAGGCAATGTTGAATATTCTGATGTTAAAATTGGAAAAGAAACTATTTTTCCAAAGAAAAAAATATTATATTGTGTTTGAAGATTTGTTTATGGTTTGAGACACACTTGAAGTTGTTGAAAAAAAATTTTTTTTTACTGCAGCTGTGTAATGAGCCTAGGTCCAAAGCCATTGTGCACCAAATAAAAGCTTTAAATATACTCTCAGATCCCTGCCAGAGCTACAGATGGAAGTTGACATTTGAACTTGAAGTGAAAATTTATATACAAAAATATTTGAATCATTTTGTAAAAGCATATTGGTAATTGTCCTGTTTTGGAGATTAAGCTATCATTGAAAGCTACCAATATAAAGAGTATTTAATTACTGTATCCCAATGCCCATGGAAGTGTTTCATATGGAAAAATCTCGGTTTGCTTTTTCTGTTTAATAGTTGTAAACTTAAAGGTCTTGCAAAATCTACTTTCTGAGGCGAGTAACTTGAACAGGTAAAACACAAGTGGTCAAACATGTACTGTGATTAGGCTAGTTAACTTACATTTTGTGATACAAATGTCAAAGGACATCATGGGGTAATCATTTGCTGCCATTTCAGGCTGTAGCTGCACGTGATTGTCAGGAGTTGCCTTACTTCAGGGGAGAAGTTTCTTTGGGGAAGTTGTTCTTGTCGCTTGAGCACAAGAAGCTAAAGTTCAGAACCATGTCTACAATAGCATGAAAAGACTATTAGAACCAATTTAAGCTTCCCTGTCTGCTGTCTCCATAGCAAACAGGAGTATATTTACTTGAACAGACTTTCAGAGAATTGCACGGTTTCTAGTCATAGTGAAGAGGTTTTTTAAGTTTTGACAGTCTGATTTTTTTTTCTGGGGGAAAGGGTCTCCTTATTTAAATCATAAATGGAAGCTATGCACTTGCATAGGTTATGACTTAAAACTTGTGTTTTGGGAATATTATCCCTCAGATGTTGAAAATCATCCTTGCATCTAACAGCCCACCCAAAGTCTGTTTCTTACTATGACTGTATTTTGCTACTATATCCCTTATTTTTTTAAAAAACATAAAATGTTGGAGATGGCTTCATTGCTTTATGTACACCAGACTAATGGCTAAAGATGTCAGTCTTTGTGGCAATTAATAACTTCGAATTAGAGTCCCTAAGTGTTACAGAGCAAAACATTATAAACAAGAATCAGATGAACCCTCTTGGAGTTCTCTTCACTTCAGAAGAAATTCTGTATTGAACATTGTTAGTTTATTCCCTCGCAGTGGGAAGGGCCTGCTGGTTCAGCCTGTGTTGCTGTAAGGGCAATACAGGACAGATGAACCCACAAACTACCTATGATGTGTCATTTTTACCTGCAATTGAAAAATGAGGATGCTGAAGATGAACTGCAAAAACAGGCAAGAGTGGCTCTGGTACATAGATCTCAGCATGACAACTCTACCACTGCAAATGTACTCTATTTTTCTAGTTGAAGACTTTTTTTTTTTTAAACTATTTCTGTATTTGACACATTAGTGTTCAGCCAACATTGTTACCATTCATTTTACTTTGCTTTCATTATCGTTTTTAATTTAATATATTTGAGTCTAAGTCCACATAGACTGTGTTGCAATAACTAGATGATTCACTTTTTTTAGAATTGATTTCTTAACAGAATTTAATCAAAGATGCAGAATGGCTGTTAAGTAAGGGACCATTAAATGTGATTTTAAGGTTCTGTTTACTATTACGGATGTAATCCTTATAGTAAATTTAATTTTGTAAAGTAGTGTATAATATTGTAATATTAAATCTTTGTTTTCTGAACTCAAACATTTGATCTTCAGTATGAAGTTATAAATCTTCCCCCTTCTGAATTTGAGACAGGATTTACTTGTCCTCCTTTTTACAGTTTGTAATTTTCACTGTTTTATTCCTGTAAAAAGTCATTTGTAACACATGCAAATGCTTATTTTATCTGTGCTAATTTATCAGATTTGGCTACTCAATAAAATTAATTGAAAGAATTCATGCAAGTCCATCAGTCCTTTCTTGTAAGTAAAAATAATGTTTTTGATTAATTGAAATCAATACTATGTACCAAAAGTGATAAATTCTGCTTTTAGCTAAAATGTAGTATTTAGGTGATAAGAACTGGGAGGGAATTTGAGAAAACTAGTTCCAGCTGACTCAAACTTTTCTTCTGTCACTGGCATTTTTTTTGTCCCTCCAGAGCATCTTTGTCAGTCAGTACTGTTATTCAGCCCTACCTTGGGGTGTGTTCTTCCAGTAAGCCCGCAGTGGTGCTGCACCCCACTGTGTGGTACCCTGCCATCTGGCTGGAAGTTGGTCTCAAGAGCCAGCTGACACTTATGGTTGGAATTTATCCTTCAGCAGTGTTTCCAAGATGGTGATCCATTTTATTGTAGGTAACCCATTATCTTCATTTAACATCCTAGTCTTTCAATGCTTTTTTTTTTAATAGTCATTCCATCTTACGCTTGCCAGGTTTTTTTATGAGCTGTCATCGCTGCTGCTTCTGGTTCATCATATATAAGCTAGTGCAGGAACTTGGTACTTTGACCTCTGTATTTAACAGTTTTTTGAATACAGAATCCTATCATTCTCTAAATCACTTAGTATCATAGAAATATTAATTGGACTTGTTGGCATAAAGTTTTTTGCCCAGTACATGTAACAATCTGTCCCGCTGCTGCTGAATTTCACTACTCTGGCTGTAGCTCGGTGTTGAACGGGCAGCCATCCCAGCACTGGTCTTTGGAACTCCAAGTACAGGATCTTGAAGCTGAGTCCTGCTTCTGATTTAAGTGCCCGTGGTGCAGTCTGTGAGTTAAGGAGTGCAAGCCATTCAGTGTCAAGGATGTTGAAGGTAATTAGGTTGAAGTATTGATGGAAAGTATCCATGTCCCTGTCTTCATTTGGTTTGGCTTTCAGGTTACTTTTGCTATGCATGTTAGCTCTGTGAATGTTCAGCTAAGGGAAGAATACTGTGGCCCAGTTTTGTCACTTTTTGTCACGCAAGTAGAGGTGTCATGAACTTTTTATTATACATAAATATGAATGTTTTGCCAACTGTATCTTGCTAGAAAGAACCTAAGACACTCCCTGTTTTATAATGTTACATAACTGGCATCCTTGAGAGGTCCTTGTTCCCTTGGTTTTTTTTCTCAATATGAATAGTCAATCCCTTCAGGTGCTCAGTAGATTAACAGCAGTGCAGTGACACCACTGAGAATACTATTAGCGAAGCTGACCTGTGCTGCCTACCAGCACCTAGAAGGCATTTCCCGATGCTGTGTATCCGTTTCATGTCCACATAAAAACGTCCTGTTTCCTGGCGCTCTAGAAAACAGCATATTCTCTTCCCTTGTTTGGAGCATGCCCAGAGATGACAAATTAACTTCCTCAATTCAGCTGCACAGCAGTCCTCAAAAGCTTTTCCAACAGAAAATTTCAAAACCCAGCACTGCACTCCCCCTCAGTGTGCTGATCGGTTCTGCCTGAGGAGCACAACGGAGGCTTGCATTTTGTAGTTTAAACGTCGTGTGCTGGAAATTAAACAGCTCTGTGAACTTAGCTTTGTGAACACCTCTGATGTTCTGCTGCTTTTGTACAGTCACGGTTTTAACTGTTGTTTTTCTAGTTACAGAGTGTTAGGTAAATACTACTTTGGTTAGAAAAATGAACGTTCACTTATTCCAATGCTTTAAGTTTCTACGCAGGAACTCTGTAGAAACATCTCTCTGATGAGGAAAATCCTACCATCCTATACCAGTTTTTATATTGCATCGTTAAGCAGGTTTTCCTCCTGGATGTGGCAGGTTTACTGAAACCAGAACTTTAAGCAAACCAAGGCAGGGGCTGGCCAACGCTAGCCCTCAGAGCCAGAAGTCATGTCACCGCTGGTTTGCTTTTCCTATAGGCATGCAAAACCCCTTACCCTGGCTGCAGCTCTCAGGCAGTTTTCCGTCAGCGCGGCGTCACCTCCTGCCGCCACCTCAGCCCGCGTTCCCTTCCCGCCTCCTCACTGCGCTGACGCAACGGCCTCTCGCGCCGTGATGCCACTTCCGAGGCCGGCGCGGCCATCTTGGGTGCGGGCGCCGTACCGCGAGAGAGCACGCGGCGCTGAGGGCTCTCCCCGCGCCGCTCCCTGGTCTCTTGCCCTTACTCGAGATGGCGTCTTTTGCTTCAGCGGCTGGAAGGCGGGAGGCGCTGGCGCCTGCGCGCTGAGGCGGGGCGGCCCCATTGTGCGGCTCTGAGGTAACGCCGCGGCCTTTTCTGCCGGGGATGGAGGACGGCGGCGGGGCGGGAGCGGTGCCCGCGCCCCCGGGGGCTCCCGCCGGCCTCTCGGCCTCCCAGCGCCGAGCCGAGCTGCGGCGGAGGAAGCTGCTGATGAACTCGGAGGAGCGGATCAACCGCATCATGGGCTTCCACCGGCCCGCGGCGGGCAAGGGTGAGCCGGGTGCGGCGGGGCTGCGGCGGCGGCGGTGTGAGGGCTCCTGGTCGCGGGGCTGGCGATGAGGTCCGGCCGCGGCCTCCTCCTGCGCAACCGTTCCCTGCAGTCTCCTCATGGGACAGGAGGCGCTGGCTCCCAGCGGCTGCTGTTTGGCCTCTCGGTGCGATCGTTCGTTTCAGCGATGCTTTAAGTGAAGCACGACCGTCTCTGGTCCCCGAGAGACCCCCGGATAAAATACGTGTGTCATCAGAAAGGTGCCGAGATCGGGTCTTGGGGCTGTTACTGTTCTTCCCTAGCGAGCAGACAGGCTGTCGTTTCACTTGAAGTAGTTTTTCTTAGTTGAAGAAACAATGAGCCTCCTCTACGTTTTTATTCAGTTACTTCTTTCATAGCTGTGTTTTCATATCAAAGTTTTGTCGCATCTGGATAATAACCACTCATTGGATGTTTGTGGTTGGCATGCAGAATTTTCTTGCAGATTCATAGGTAGGTCATTTATATTTCTGTACATACTTCAAGGAGGCTGACTGTCTTGTCAGGAAAGAGTTCTCCGATTTCAGTTTACAAGGGTGCCCATAAGCTGTGAATCAATATGCTTTAATGCTGAAAAATACTCTTTAAGCCTTGGTTCTTCCTCTCTGGTAAGACCAGACCTGTTCTGCACACCTCTCGGTTTGGTTTTTGTTCTCTGGCATCACCTCTTCTGCTGTAAGATGAGGTCTTCAGGCTTAATACAGAGCAGGTTAACACTGCTTTGCCTCTGATAATAGAGAAGAACAAGACAAAGTACGCTCCTTCTATTGCCCGCCTGTTTGTCAGGCTTTAGTGCGCCTTCCATGTGATTCACGTTCTATAAATCTTTGTCCTTTTTTTGTGTTGCTTCATGTATTTTGAACAGCTTTTCTCTTGGGCATGCAACGTTGTTGCTTAAGGAAGTCTGATGTTTTAATTTCTGTATTGCTGACTGACAGCTTCGACTTCTGACCAGTGTTGCACAGCTTTCTGTCTCATGTCTGCGCCATTTCTGAAGAGTGACCTGCAATGCAAAGCAGGTACATGTAGGGTTCTTTGTAGGCTGGTGGAAGGGATCCAGGAGTGTGCTGAGTCCAGTTGTGTAAAAATGTAACTTTGCTGAAGCTGATGAGCGTTTTCAGTCTGGCCCATACTGTGCTCTTCCCTTTTGTTATCATGATCTGTGGTGTACCCAAAGTCTGAGTGTAAATGGCTCCTTTGATACACAAGCAGGTTGTGTAGGAGCTGAGCCCATTTCTTTTTAAAATGGGATTGCTTGTATTCAGATGTGTCATATGGCTTTGTGATTCATAATTAGCACATTTATTAATCATAAATCTGTCTTTTCACTTTGGAAGTGGAGACATCAACCCAGGACCCCAATCCAATATGGCTCGAGTGTTGTTCTATTTATCCGGTGTGCATAACTCTGTATTTTTGTTTCTCTTCTTTAGATGACGAAAGTCACACAGAATCAAAGCTTCAGCACGAACAAGATAAATCAAACTCCCTTCCCATTCCTTCGGTTTCCAAGCGAATTGTGCTTGGTGATTCTGTCTGTAATATGGCAGGCACGGCTGACCATGCAGGCAGCATGGTAGACCTCAAAGGGGATAAGGACTTGTTCAGTAAAACTCCAGAGCTTGTCAATGAGGGTACGAGTGAGCTCCGTCACCGTAATAGAGGGGAACTGCCATCTGAAGCTGCACCACGGCCACCTAGACATGGATTAGACCAGTACTTATCCAGATTTGATGAAGCTCTGAAGCTGAGGAACCAGCTGATGAATGAGAAGCCAAGCCAAGAGAATGGGAATGCAGTGGAGGAGTTTGACTCTTTCCGCATTTTTAGATTGGTGGGATGTGCTCTGCTTGCCATCGCAGTCAGGGCTTTTGTGTGCAAGTACTTGGTGAGTTCAGGGAAACAAACAACCCTAGTCTTGTTTTGCTAGTTTACTAGAAACTTACTGTGAAATATCTTTTATCTAGGGCTGAAGTCTATTAGTAGCAACTGACCTTGGAACTTCAGGGACTCTACATTTCCAACAACTGTATAAAACCTAAAAAAATCTCTAAATTCTTTGAGATGAATCTGTGTTTACCTATCTAACACAGCCACTATGTAACAGCTGAGAGTAGTATGCGTTTGGTCTGTAGTGTTTGAGGAGCAGAAGCACTGGAATAGTTATTGCAGTTTAAGTGCCCTGCAAGTTTATTCCCATCTTTGTAAGCATGAGTCAACTGCTCTTCTAGTTTGGAGGCTACAAAAGAATAACAGAGTAAGAACAACAGTAGTTGTCCAAGAGAAGCAGATTCTACTCATTTATCAGTCTTCTGAGAAAAGCAGTTCCTCAGTATTCCTGGTGTCTGCCAGTACATCATACAGAGGTGTGTGGCTGGTACAGCCTGCCACCTCCTGGATCACTGGGCTCATTTTTACACAGTGCTGTACACTTCTGCGATTTCAGGTTTTTAGGCTTGAAGAAAATAAAGCAGAACCTCATTTTTGACATGTAACTTGTCTACTTAGGTTTGTAGTATTCAAGAGTACTGTTGCTATTGTCCAAAATTTTTTTTTTTACCTACGTAATTTTCTTTTCTGACTTAGGAAGCATTAAATTACTGTGTTTTATTAGCTATTACTTCTGACCAAGTTAATTTTTGTATATTTTCTGTTCCTTCAGTCAATATTTGCACCGTTTCTTACTCTGCAACTTGCTTACATGGGACTGTCCAAGTACTTTCCAAAGGTAAAATTTTTTTTTTCAGAATTACATTAATATGAAATGTTTTAAATTTAACTTGTGCTTAGATTGTATTGTTTTAGGACCAGTGCATGTGAAGTATTCTTCCCTTGTTTTAAACTGCAGAATTGAGAGTTACTAAATGCTGATAGTTTATACTAGCTTTTAAATCTTCCCAGATTTAGATCTTTTTTTAAGTTGCTGTGAAAACGTGGAGTAGCAGCTTGTTTAGCTGTAGCCTAATTGAAAGCATCGGACCAAGAAAGCCAGGTAGTTCTTTCATGTCTTCAGGAAATTTTTGCTTTTCTCCTATACCACGCTGTTCTGTGGTTACTGTTTGCTCTGTCAGCAGTAATTTGCATGTGGTACCTGGATGAAATTTGGGAGGGTGTTTGTTAAAAAATGAGACAGTCCTTGGGTTTTAAGGGCTCCGCATTCCATTGCTAGTATGCGTGTGAATGGCAGCTTGAAATGAGACATTTATTTGTGCGTGAAACTTGCTGCTTATCAGCAAGATTTGCTATATCACTTGCTTCATATATTTACACCAGTTAATTGTGCTGAAGTATTTGTTTGGTTTATGATTTTGTCAGGTCTACAGTGCAAAGTGGGACTGAATGATGCTCAAGCCATAGCTGAAAGGGAAAATTTGCATTTTAAGGGAATAATAGATCACCTGTAGCAAACCAGAATAAATCAGCGGTTCTTTTGTAGTTAAGTATATCATTGAAAACTAAACTTCATAGTAGTCATTCTAAGCTGACGTGTCACAATACAGAACAGTAGGATTAGCCTTAGACTTGCACTAGCTCATCTGCTAGATCTTTTTGATCTTGTTTCTGCTGTCTTTAAAATCAGCTCTTCAGTTTCAGACTTTAAAGAGGTCGTTCCTTTCCACAACTTGCTTTTACTGCACTTACACCCAGATGGGGTCAATCAGCTTGTTACCCTTCATTTTTCTCTCACAAAACCTAGGAAGACTCTTGAAAGCTTAATTTAGATTGGATTAAATTAAGATGTTCAGCAAGTATCAAATTACCAACACTTTCAGCCACTATCATCTTTTCCTGCCTGTCAGACTTTGCATCCTCAGGATTCCTTATCTTAAGGACAGAAGAACAGCTTTGAAAAGGTCTTTTGGGCATTTCTGAGTTTAGAGAATGAAATTGCCAAATGGAGTCATAGTAAAATGGAAAGAAGCAGTTGGTTTTCAATTCTAAATAATTTTTAATGTTAGAAAAGTAACTATTTTCTGCCAAGTAGTGTGAAGAGATTAATCCTGTTCTGCCAGTGGAGATGCCTGGCTTAGCTTCTTACACCCAGGCTGCCCTGGTCTGGGACTCTTCCGGCTCATGCGGAAGCTGCTGCACAGTCCCACTTTACAGCCTGCTTGGGGTGCCAGCATGAAGTAGGCATAATACCTGTGATGAATTTTACCTGCTGTTAGCTAGCTTCTCACTCAGCTCCACTGGATCCATCACAACATGAATCTGTAGCTAGGATTAGTGTTGTGAATCCTGGAGCGTGTCTGGAGAGAATCAATCCAAACCTGCTGTCTTACCGATGAATTTGGAATGTGCCTGGCTGTGTGTGAAACCGGCACAACATTTGTGAAATGTAAAGCAGAATTGGATTATAACAGAAGAACTAATGCAATGCTGTTTGTGTGTGTTTTTTTTTTTCTTTTAGTGTGAGAAGAAGGTGAAAACGACAGTATTAACTGCTGCTCTTTTACTGTCTGGAATCCCTGCAGAAGTGATTAGTCGCTCCATGGACACCTACAGCAAAATGGGAGATGTTTTCACAGACCTTTGTGTCTATTTCTTTACTTTTATCTTTTGCCATGAACTTACTCTGGTTTTTGGTTCTGAAGTACCATGATGGCTGTAGAATTCAACACAGTAGTTACACTAAAGTTTTCTGGACTGTATTCCTTTAATGTCTGACTGTGGAGACAGGTTTAAACCTTCATTGAAATTCTTACCTGTTGGAATGCTGGAAAGGAGCCTTAAATCCAGTCATTTTGGGAAAGGAAGAGCAAGGTCCCAGGCTGCCAGTTATTGGTTCAGTTTATTTAAATACTGTGTCTGCCTATTACAAATGTGAAGAATAGGATGCAAGTGTCAGTGGATGATTTATTTGGTTTAGTTAGATGATGCCCTTCTCAGCCTCCTTCATAAATATTTACAAAGCTGCCTTTGTTCTTTCCAGTGAGAACAAAGAGAATTCCTTTCAGCAGAACCATATATATATATATCTCCAGTATTACTATAGCTAACAAGAACTGCTCATTTTGTGGTGTTCCCATTTTTTTAAGAAAGCTCTAAATAAAAGAAATCTCTGTATTCTGTTGTTCAAATGCAGAATGTTGAACCAAGTAGCTGCTTCTGGAGAATGTTGGTGAAACATGCCACTTTGTTGTCCTAATCCTTGCCTTGCTATACATTATTTGTTGTGATTGTGATTAATTTCATTTGATGATTATAGTGCAAAACAACTAAGCAAAACCAACAACAGAAAAAATCCTGTTGCTTACAAATGTCATTAATCAAAAAACAGGAAGAAACAAAATTGTTAATCTCACCTGTTTGTGAGTTTCCAGCAGCCTAATCCTAGTGTAGCTCATACATGTGCTTTCATTCTGATGCTTTTTCATTATTTAACAGTTCATCTCATGAGGGGAAAGTTGTATATATTGGTAACCAACGTGCAGTATCAAATGTTTGCTCTAGTATATGTAAAACTTAAAAGGCAACTATTTTTTTTCTAGCTCCTTGCAGGAGTGCATAAAACAACTTCTAATAAGACATTAATTTCTGCCGTTTGTATCTATTTATTACCAGACATTTGCATGTAAACGGGATCTTAACTGCGGAGGAGTTCTGCTCCTGCTGCGTAATACTACAACCCAACCGTATACAGTCTTTGATTCAGCAGAGCTGTTTACGTTAACTTTTTTGGTGTGTTTGTGAAATTGCCCCAGTGAAACCACAGTAGCCATTCCTGTTCAAATCCTGTATACCACAAGTGACAGAGAAGTAAAAACCAGTGCTTTGAGTTGACTCTCCCACGTGAAGATCTATGTATGAAGGGAGAACAGCATTTTGTATTTTGTTCTGTGCGTGTCCAGCCACAGAGGGGAAAAGACAAATACAGATGAATCCTGTTACTGGGTAAAGTAGCAAGTTAGCGAATGCTTTTGGTTTCAATCTCATGAATTTTGCACAGTGAGAGGAAGGAAGTGTCATTCCAAATAGCTTAAACGCTGATAATCTGTAAAAATTTCTATTTAAGCTAAATCTGGTAATATTTTCAACTTGTAGTTTTCTGTTTAGAATCTGGACTTTAAGGTAATCTAGGCCAATACCTTTTTTAGCATAGGGAAACACCCATTTATTTTGGTATTTGCAGGAATTTTTTTAGGGAGCAGCAGTGTTTGATTATGCCTCTTTAAAGTAAATGGCCCTGCTTTCTGATGACTTCTCTGTTAAAGCTTCCTGCTATAACATTAGTGCTGTACTTCTGACTACTAAATTAGATGTATGTTTGTTTGTGGCACGAAAACAAGAAGCTTACGTTTTGATTTGGCCATTTACAGGTGGTTTTTTTTACTGATTATCTTACAGTGAGTATTATGTTATGGGTGTCCAGGGCTGGGCTGCAAAAGATTCTGACTTAGGTCTGTTAGCACAAACATTTATTCAGAAGCTTTAAATCTGTTCATATTAGAGAGGAGTTTCAGCAAATTGAAATAGCTATCATTTAAGGTTGAGATATGTAAATAATGGGTTTGCTCAAAGTTACACTTGTTCTGACTCTATGCCCAAACGTAATACGAATAAATTGCAAAAATACTGTGTACTAGCATCTGCAAAAAGCAATGAATTTTTAATCCTCAGCATAAAAATTTTAATCCTGATCAGCTAAATACTGAGAAAAGAGCTGACCCACCTGCTGTATGTATGTTCACTCAACCCCTCGCACCGTCCTTACATGCACGGAAAAATGAAGCGTCTTTTCTTCTCGGGCGGTGAAAGAAATCTTGCTGCCAGACCTAACCTGGAACTTTTCAGCCCGTAACCACTTGGGTTTTTTTTGTCCGGTGAGTTCAGGGGGGGCTGGAGGAGGCCTCCCCACTCTTGGGTGAGTGGGCACGGTGCCAGGAGGGGCTTGTGCTTGTTCACCTTGGCTCAATAAATGAATCCTTTTTATTCCATTTCTAACTTACCCCTGTTCATGTACATACTTCTATTTAACGTTTAATTGCCAAACTGGTCCTTTTCTATTAAAAGTATATTTGTTACCCCCTTCCTTGGTGGTTTGTCCTGGCTGGGGAAGAGGGTTGGGGTGCACGGCGGACGTTTTTTGCATCGGGAATCCCACCGGGACCGGGACCGGGACCGGGACGAGGCCTTTTCCCGGGCGGTTGCGCTGAGCGCCGCGCAGGCCGGCGCCCGTTCCTGCCCGGAGTCGCTGCTGCGACCTCCGGCCGCTAGGGGGCGCTGCAGTCGGGCGGCGGGCAGGAAGGGG